>BMAU01021194.1:0-494005 GCA_019973935.1 Trichonephila clavipes
TCGTTGAGTGGGCTGATCCCCCGTTTTCTCACCAAAATACATACATTTCATTTGGGGCCGAATGAATGAGCAATACATTGCATCCATCACAAAATAACACAATTACCAACCTTGTAAATAAAAATCCTGCGGGAAACGTATTATACATTTCAAAAAGGTCGTTTTCCATTTCCAATCATTTTTTGAAAGGGTCACGGTGCTCAGCTATTTTTTCGACCGACTGTAGCAGGCGTGGCCGGCTCAGAAGAACAGTTTGTGCATATTTCAAAGCTCTTGCATCCTTCGGAAAATTTCGTTGTTTTGATATGGCCACTTCGAAAGCGGGCTAGAAGAGTTTGATCCTGTCTTGCAAATCCGTGAGCCAGAGAGCGTCCAGGACGAGAACACTGATACCAATGGTGCTCTGGAAAGGGGGAGGGGTAATCTAAGCGGACTTATTCCGGTGTTTAGTTCTGGAGAAAATCTCCAAAAAGGTGAGGGGTGCTGACGGCTCTGTTTCCTCACAAGCGTCATCCTTGGCCAAAGTGTCCACAACCTCAGTTCCCTCTAGATCTATGTAAGAGAGAATGCACTGCAGATGAACTTGATGCGATGTGGAAAGTCATTTTAACTTGACACTCCAACATTATCTCTCACACTTTGCCAATTGGACAAGTGCTGTTGTGAAAATAGCACTGCTTTGAATGGCTCTGGGGTGGAGTGATGTCACGCCCCTCCTCTATGATGTAGTGCCCTTTTTCAGGCACACCGAACTTAGCAGGTAGAGAGTGAGGTCATTGCTCTACTGCCTTGCAGTGTAAATAAAGCATTTTTAACGGACCTCTCTGGAACTCTTTTAAGAAACCAACAGCACCCAGCATCGGGTAGATGCAGTCCACCCACTTTTGATTTCGAACTTGAATATATATTGCAGTCGGTCGAAAAAATTGTTGAGCACCGTGACCCTTTCAAAAAATTATTGGAAATTGAAAACGACCTTTTTTGAAACATTTGAAACCATCTCGTTTAAAGTCATGTCATTTGAAACCGTCTCATTTGAAACTATCTCGTTTAAAGTTCATCGCCATGTCATTTGAAACGTCACTGTACCTTTTCGTCGACTCGTTTTACATGACGCCTACATTTTATCCCAAACTTGCCTTTAAGGACCCAAAGGGACTACTCGTTTTACATGACTCCTTTTTATACCCCCAACGTTGTATTTAGGGTCCAAAAGAGACGCGGCTGTGTGCATCGTGTCCCCCCCGTTTTTATACCCCCAACGTTGTTTTTAGGGTCTCGATCAAAGTATGAAGCAAATTGAATAACACAAAATTTTTCAACACAAAAAGATTTTTCAGGGCCGAGAGAAAATGTCCACCCCAGAGAGATGAGGGGTCAAATGAAATGCCGGACAGGTCAAATGAAATGCTGAACAGGTCAAATGAAATGCTGGATAGGTCAAATAAAATGCTGGACAGGTCAAATGAAATGGGGGTCAAATGAAATTCTTGACATGTCAAATGAAATGTTTTGGTGAGAGGGCCACCTCATTCCAATCTAGGTGACGATTCACAAGTTATTTGATGCATCTAGGGGGGGGGACAAACCACCTCATTCCAATCTTGGTGACGATTCACAGGTAATTTGATGCATCTAGGTGAGAAGGCCTCCAATCTTGGTGATGATTCACAGTGATGCATCTATGTGAGAAGGCCTCCAATCTTGGTGATGATTCACAGTGATGCATCTAGGTGAGAAGGCCTCAAATCTTGGTGACGATTCACAGGTAATTTGATGCATCTAGATGAGAAGCCCTCCAATTTAGGGGACGATTCACAGGTTCCAATCTTGGTGTATGAATGGACCTGAAAAAAGGGTGGAACTGCCCCCTATTTTCCGACTTGAAGATTTTTGCTAAAAACATTTACCGTTAAGACTGCCAGAATTTGAGATGGAAACATGACTCCAAATCCTGACAGTCTTAACAAAAAACATTTAGCCATTCTAAAGCATTCCGAGGTATGACTGCTGGCCTTTTATACTCTAATGAGGTCACGTGAAACGATTTCTATTGGCTGGTGCATATTGTTGCCTTGGATATGGCTTCATCAAATTTTGATGTAGCGCAAAGGCTTCATCCCCAACAATGACATGAGGTATAACAGTGTCTGTTCCAGGTAGGGCTTTTGGTGGTGGTACGTTGAATGTATTATTTTTTATTCTCCGCCCTATTTCACTCTTCAGATAAATGCCTGCATCTCCTTCTCTACCATAGGAACCGACATCAACAGCTGTGAATGTACAGTCGGCATCAACAACTGCCAACATCAACATTGAATGGTAATCCTTGTAGTTGTAGAACAGTGATCCACTGTTTTTTGGAGCTTTGATTCTTATATGTTTCCCATCAATTGCTCCAATACAATTGGGAAAATTCCATTTTGTAGAATATTGCTGTGCAACTTTTTGAAATTGACCCATTTTTGGTGTTGGCAATACTACGTGAAACATTCTTTTTATAATGGCCTCAACTACTTCTCGTAGGATCACACTTATCG
This sequence comes from Trichonephila clavipes, assembly GCA_019973935.1. Lineage (NCBI taxonomy): Eukaryota > Metazoa > Arthropoda > Arachnida > Araneae > Nephilidae > Trichonephila > Trichonephila clavipes. The sequence continues at coordinate 2,541 of BMAU01021194.1, forward strand.
ATGAATGACTCACTCGATACTGGAAGGCAAGTGAACGAAATGACTCACCCGTGGCCAAGTGTCTGAAATAAATAAAATCAAAGTTATGTGACATTATACTAAATAAAAACATCATTTTTGTCATTTATTTTTCCAAAATTAATAAAATAATTTAAATTGAGTTTTAAATGTATGTACATTAAGTACAAATTAGTTTTTTATTTTATCTCTATTTCTTTAAATATATTTAACTTAATACTATAACTAGACTTATAATAGATTATAAAAATTCTTTAATTTTCACTTATCTTTCCTTATTTAGTATTTAAATATGTGCTGATTAAAAACATTTCTTTATTGAAAACTTGCTACAAACTATAAAACTGTGATTTAAAATGACATTAAATATATATATATATATATCAATACAACACAGAAAATATTACATCTTGATTAATTGAACTTACCTCACAAGAATGCATAGCTTTTTTTCTGGGCATATAGGCTTTTTGTGCCTGTTGTACGGTTTGGATGTTAATTCATCCCGTATGTTATTTAGCACATAATCAAACAATACTGGCGTCAAGCGAAAGTATTGTCTGAACTTTTCGTCATTGCAGTGGAGATGGCGACACACTAAAATTTGAAAAGCTCCTTCAGAACATCTATTCTTAAATAATTCGCTTTCTTCAGAACGATTTTCTTCTTCTGATGATGATTGCTCATCTTCCAAATACAATAACAACGCAACATCTAAATCATCCATTTTAAGATTGTTTACAGCTACGGACGTAAGTACAGCAGACCGCTATCCTAGGAAACCACTCGATCAACGTTAACAGACAGCCGTCTTTTCTGTGACGTCATCCATCGTGATGTTACGACCGCGAAAGAACGGCACCGCTGCTCTAGCAAACCATTACTTAAAGCAAGCACACATTCTCCATTTTCTTTATTTTATATTATTGATTATACATTATTATAATTAATTAAAAATTGCATTATTTTTGACACCTGCGAAAATCAAGTGTGTGTAACAAATTCCTGCACTTAATAGAATGAAAAATGAATTTATAATAATTTGCATATTTTAATGCATTTACTGAAAATCAAAATATAAATAAGTTTTACTTAACAAAATTTAATTAATTTTATCTAAGTTTATTGTACCTTTAATTAAAATGAAATAAGTGCTTCTTTTTTTTTAACCCAATTACACCAATTTTTTTAGAATTTAAATGGATAGGCTGGTTAAAGAAATGTATAGAACAAAATACTCAAAGACTATTACATTTTTGAAAAACTTTTTTTCTTAAATAATGAATAATTTTATATTTGTGTCAGAAAATATTTAAAAAAAAAGATTTATCGTGTAATTATGAAAAAATTTAAAAATTAATTACTGAATCTAATTGTAAAGATAGAACTATATTTATTGAAAATTCGGTAGAGAGTTTTCTCAACCGGTATAGAAACTAAATGTGATTATAGTTGGAAATAGATTCCAAAAGTAAAAGAATATTCGATATTTATCATCTAGTTATAAGCCGTCATGTAGAAGTATTGATACACATTAAATCTATTGAGGCTCAAACGTCTTCTCATTGGTGTGGTGTGGAAGTTAAGACAGGCGTGCCAGCTCAGGTATCGTCCTCCTCACTTGATCATGGTTCAAAATTACGAGGTCCGTCGCCAAAAGTCCTCGTGTAGCTGAACAGAGCGACATTACTTGTCACTCTCTCTCTCCGGTTATTGATATTTTCATCGATTTGCAACTCTATAAACGATTTTAGAATATCTCTATATAAAGCTAATAATTTATTATATAATAATGGTATCTGTTTGCATTATAATCATTTGCTCATATTAAATGTTTATTCCTTAATATGTGTTCTTTGTACATTAAATTCTGTACTTTCAACTGCATTTTCTAATTTGATCATTTATATTTTGTAGTCAAATATTATTCCTTAACTCAGTAGCGCAACAGCCCATTAGAGCCAAAACCTGCTGTGCCCATCTCAGTATACGTGACCTTGGGCACTCAGTTACGTGAGCAGATGCTTCGGTCATGTGGGCAATATGACGCGAAACTCCCAGTGTTTAGTTCCCAAGCAAGCATGGCCTTTATTTATCGACCCACAGAAAGGATGAAAGGCTGAGTCAACCATGCCCAGCTCGAGGTTTGAAACTCGCACCTGTGGTGTGGAAGCGTGATGCACTACTACTCAGCTTCAATATTGTTCCTACAATAATATATTTTCTGTGTGTATGTGTGATCAGCTTATACTTTTTATCAACATTTAACATCTTTAAAATGTTTTACTTTGAGTGAGATTCAACGAGTTTGAAAACTAACATTTTGTTCAAAATCTGTATATCATCTATAAAATTTATCAAGTTTTGACTACATTTTATAGCATCAAAATCAATATTAATACTTATATAAAAAATTTCTCTTAATATTACCTTTTTCTATTACAAAGTGGTAAATGTTTACACAGTCTTTAAAATCTTAAGAATAAGTAAAGTGTTTATTATCAGTTATAATTTCTTTTTTTTTTGTCATATAAAGAAATTTTCGCATCTTTAAACAAATTTTAATTTTTAAAAGCCTGAAACTCAATCTCAGCATCTCTTTTGTTTTCCAATTAGGTTGTATTAAGATGACTTAATGCCAAGAAATAACTTTCGCATTTGAAATAATCCAAGCAAAAAGCAAGCGTTATTGCATATTAGAAATCATTAATTCCGTACAAACTCACCTGCCCCTCCAAAAAAATTTATTACTACAGTTAATAATAAAACTTGTTGTTTATTGAAAACTTAATGTACATTCCATGATCATACTATAATTTAAAATATTTTTTCTCGGTTCCTTATGTATATAAAAATAAGCTAATTTTTAAAAAATAGCGCTTAAAATCCCATTCACGTTTCAGCAAGGAAATTATCTGAAAAGAGAGAAAAATACAAGTGCAGCTCTGTAAAAGAACCGCGGTTAATTGCCCCCACATGCGGGGGAAGGGAGAGCCACCCTCTGGAAAGGGGAGGGAAGAGCAGGAACAGGAATGCCCTCACTTCCAGTGATCAATCTGCCCAACCAACAAAAGCAATGGCACGTACGAAGCAAACCGCTATCCCGAATCAGCCCGAGGCTTTGCCAGAGGCCCTAGTAACCGCGACGAGGTTGCCGAAAGTTATCAAAGACAAAATCCTAAAGATGGAATTTGTACAGTCGGACACGCAGATGTGCGAATATCTATCACTCAAATGGCATTTAGCGAGAGCGATGCAGAATGGTGTCGGGTTCCTCGAGAAGGAACTCGAAATCCAACGACCATTACCCACCTGGGCGAAGAAGAAATCCAAGCGATTTCGAACGGATTGGAGGCGATGAAGATGGAGCTATCCGCTGTTTTAGGTGAGATTGCGTTGAATTTTTGCCCTGTAATAGATTGTCCCACCCATACCAATAGAACCCAGAGTGACAGTGTCATGGCTGAATCGAATGGAAAAATTAACGATACTAACTCAAACCCCAAGCAAAATAGTAATAATTCTAAAGAAAAAATTCCTATTAAAAGATCAAATAGTACTAGCAATAATGATAAAGATAATCTTAAAAATAACAAAAGAGCAGGACAAGAGGATTTTAAAACCCCAAACAAATTCGCGAGAAAGATTATCGAGGTACCAATCGAAAAAGTCGTTTGTACCTCGAAAAATAAATTCGCAGTCCTCGAAGACGAGGAAGTAATGGAGGTTAGCCCCTCTGCACCTACCCCAAAGATAAAACTAATCATGATGCGTATAGGAAAAAACTATAATTTAATACTTCAAGAAATAAACAGATCCTACCCTAATACGATAAATAAAAATACCGGAAATTATATTAGAATTCAACCAGCAACAACTGAATAGCAAGAAAAAATTAAAAATCTTTTAATTATAAAAAAGGCAGATCACTATGTCATAGAGCATCCAAAAATAATCAAAGCGGTGATCAAAGGATTACCGGCATCCACCAATGTCGCAGACATTGAGGCAGATTTAAAAAATAAAGGATACGAAGTCGAAAAAATCGCGCAGTTGCGTAGATTAGCGACTAAAAACCCCCTACCACTTTTTATGGTACAGACAAAAAGATCAGAAAACGCCCAAGATATCTATCAGCTTAAAAACGTAAATTACCTCACTGTGGAGTCGTCCCGTTCCGTAGGAGACCGGGTGCTTCCCAGTGCTTCAACTGCAATTATTTTAACCATTCAAGTAAAGACTGCATATCTTAAGATGATATACAAGAACGAAATTTAAATGTATTGCAAATAATTTATATTATAAGCTTATTTATATAAAATAATTCTAATGGAGTAAGAGCAATTAAATTTTTCACAAATATTAAGGAAATGTTTGTTTTCTTAACGGATGTAATAAATGAACTCATAGAATTCAAGATATGTATACTTACAATGAAACAAAACTAAATTTTTCACACGCATTTTTTTTACTCGGCCAATTTGGTGATTTGCATTCGTTATAGTCAACCTGTTCTTCAAAGGTGGAACGGAGTATAAGCCATTACTCAAAAAAGTTGTTGGCTCGAAAATCTGTTTTTGACACCAAGCTCTTCACTTAGAATAAACTTAGTTTGCATTCAAGTTTTAATTTTTTTTTTTGAAGGCTTAATTTTTAAGTGAAAATTTCTTTCTTTTTTACTGCGTAAATGAATTCTTGTAAAAAGCAATTTTATTTCAGCAATAATCTGTTATAACGTTTTTTTTTTTCGTTATAAGTTTTTTGATTTATGTATTTTTCAGGTAGGAAGAGGCATTGGTCCACCTAAGCGTATTTTATGTTTTTTCAATAACTGAATTAAATTAGTTTAATATACATTTCTGTTTTGCTTATATTTTATTGATTATTCCGAACCATTTCTTGGTTTAGATTCAATTCTGTGGTTTCTTTTTCAGTTAAAAAATATCTGATTTTGGTTTAAGGCCGTGTCATGTTTATTATGCTTTTTTCACTTTAAATCTTTATATGTATACACTTGATACTTTAGTACGGTTCCGAGTTTCAGATTTAAAATTGTCTCAGTTCTTTTCCAGGTTAAGAATTATTGAGAACTTTAATGTTGCTTTCAAAAATTTCACATTCTTTATTTTAAAAATTACCTAATTAAATCTAAAACCAGAAACAATACATAAGAATCAACTGTAAACATTTAAAGGTGAACATGTCGGATGGTATGAAAATATCTTTAAAAGTAGCCAGAGAGAGAGTACAGTTATTACGTTAGGCCTTGTAAGAAGGGTGTAATGTTCCATTACGCAATCAACGTGTAGTAAAAAAAACGCAAAAATATATAAAAAAAACATACACAAAAATACAACAGACTCATTAATTTAATGAGTATTAAAATATAAAACGGCCTTGCAGGAAACAGATTTTATTATTATCTAAAATCACAGCTACGTTTAAACACAAAATATACGATACCCAAACACACATATAAAAAAATAAAGCAAACTTTGGCATCGCCCACCACAGTGCATTGTGGCAAAAACTTATAACATTTTCATTTGTGACAGTCAATTAGCATTTATGAATAAAACAAAGATTCATCACTTCCGTTTGAAATTCTGGAAAAGGATAAAATGTGCTTCGTTCGCGTAGCGTTAAATAAAGAGGAGTGGATCAAGACAGCGCTCTGCACCCAGTTAGATTTTTCTAATGCAGTGCTAGCGTCATCTGTTACGAAATATAGAAACTAAAATAATTGATTGCCTTGCTATTTTTGTATCCCTGTATTAGTCGAACGATTTTTGCGGAAGTGCTTTTGCATTTTATTTGCATTTTTAATAATTTTTACTTTTGGTTTCTTGTTTTTTTTTGCTTTATTTTGTCAATTGTTTGTTATCTTTCTTGTTATTTTAATTAGTCTATCTGTTTTTTAATTTTCTGTAATCAATTTTTGCATACTTATTGTTTTCTGAAATGAATGTGCATAGCAGAGACTTAATCTGCTCATTTTGTAATCAAGTCTTCACTGGCCCTTTCTGTTTGAAAAGGCATTTAAAAAATATTCATGATCACCAACAGTGTGATGTAAATGAAGAGATTTTGAAGGAATTAAATACTTTCTGTGGTATGAATAGTTGCATTTAAAAAAACATTTAGTTTATAAATTTTCACTGTAGTAGACTGAATTTTATACATTTACGTATAAATGTTTTCTACTGAAGTATACATAATTTTATATTAGTAAATGTAAACCTTCTTTTAATTAACATTATGGAATTTGTTACATGGAAAGAAGAAGAAGAAAACAAGACTATGTCAAAATATGTTAGACAGCGAGGTTGTAAAACACTTCAAAATGAAGAAATAGTGATGAATAATCTCTGTTGTCGAAGTGGGACATACAAACCAAAAGGGAAAGGTCTCAAGAATTAAAAGATTATCTACAAAACAGAAATTTAAGCCCTAATTTTGATAAAATTACCATAAACAGTTCTGAACAAACAAAACACTAAATATGTGTGAAAAATTGAAACAGATTCTTTATGCAAAGCAAAAGTGTAGATATTTTAATGAAATTTACATAATTTAAAAAAAACTTGGCTTTTTCAATATTTATTTTATAATACAATAAATTATTTTCATTAACTAAATAAATTGCAAATTAAATTGAGGTTTGATAATAATCATAAGACATATTCACAAAAATAAATAATATTTTGGACAACAGATGGCGATAGCACTGCATTACAAAAATTTATCTGGGTGCAGAGCGCTGTCTTGATCCACTCCTAAATAAAGAGCACTTTTTAAATTCCTCACACCTCGGGCATTCCTCTTCCGCGCGGTCAAAGGAAAAGAGGTTGCTTGTCATTGGTAGATGTGCAATGACGTCATTATTCTGGGTCGCCTGGTTTGGCGCTATAGCATTTTTCTATGCCCTAGTGGTTCATTGAAACATAAAAGTTTTGTCCCCATATGGGAGATTGTTTTTCAGGCAGTTTTTTCTTCCGTGTCTTGAGTATAATAGTTAAATTCCCTTGCGTATGAAATTTTCACTGTAAAAATAACAATAGGTTCTTTTTTTTTCATTCACGTAAATCAAAATATTTTTTAATGGGTTCAATTTTGTAGAAGAAATATATATTTGAGCTTATTAAATGAGGAACTCAATTACAAATAAAAAAAATTGTTATATAAGTTTTTAATAATCCATTTACTGTGATTAATAATACTTTGAAAATGAATTACATGTTTCGAGTTTTATCCTTATGTAAGAAAAAAGAAGTTACTTATAAATAAAGAAAATTTATGTTTTTTTATAATATGTATTTATTGGTAATATTAATGTACATTTGAAAGGTAAATGAATTCGTTCTGATATCAGAATGAATTTGTACAGGCAAGTGATATTTTAAATTATTAGCTTAATTTCATTTTTGTAATTAGTGATTTGTTTTTTGTGTATGTGTGAAAGACTCATTTATTCACATTTATAAAAAAATTCGTCTAATACTCTGTTTCCTTTTAAATTTTAGAATTAAATTTACTGCGAAAGTTTTAGCTATTATAAACTTAACTATATAAATAAACTCATACTTAAATTTTTATTTTCTATCTTTAGTAAAATACTATAAATAAAGAGATTCGTGTCTATTGTATAAGAAACACCTCACTGTTCTAACTTCCACATCACATCCATATTATTCGTTCAAGTTATCATCGACACATTTATTCACATAATTCTCAATTTTTGCAATTATTTTAGAGGTTTTCTCTTCTAACATGCTCACACATACAGAGTCCAATCACATTAATGTGACCACCTTCAAAAGCCACAATAACCACTTTTCGTAGAATAGACTGCTGCGAGACGTGCAGCAAGAGAGTCAATTAGGTTCGTGATGTTCCCTGGGATGTTGAGCCATACAGACTCCATTGCCTTAACCAGCTGTGCGAGATTACGCGAGTGAGGATCCATAACGTTAACAACCCGATAGAGATGATGCAACAGATTATTGATTGGATTTAAGTCAGGGGAGTTTGCTGGCCTCGGGAGAATGGTAAATTCATCTTGGTGCTCTTCGAATCAAGCACGTACACTTCCATCTGTATGACACTTTGCACTGTCCTGCTGGTAGATACCATCATCATGAGGAAAATCAATGCACATATAGGGGTCGACATGGTCTGAAAGAACTGATGGATACTTTTATTGATCCATCGTGCCTTTCACAATGATGAGTGAATCGAGAGAATGCCAGAAAAATATTCCCCAGACCATAATGCTCCCACGACCAGCCTGGATAGTTCCGGCAATGTTTGTAGGATGTTTGCTTTCAGAGGTTTCACACAGTGTACGCCAACGTCCATCAGACCGATGAAGCATAAAACGTGATTCATCGGTAAACGCTACCTGCCGTCACTTACTGGACTTCCAGTTACGGTACTGGAGTACTAATTCCAGCTTTCATTGCCGATCAATAATAGTCAGCATATGTACATGAACCAGGCGACTGTTTCGGAGGCCCAGACGCAGAAAATTTCGCTGAACAGTAGTTTGGTCGACACTGTTAGTAGCCCCTTGGTTCATTTGAGCAGTCAGTTGTCTACGGTAGCACGTCTACTCGCCCTAACGCATGCCCGCTACCGTCATTCACCTCTTTCATCTATGGCCCATGGTGCACCACATTTGCCACGCCACTGATTTTGGACAGTCCCATTTTGTCTTGCATGGCATACTTTTACCATTGTGGTACATGAACGTTTCACAAACTTAGCCGTTTCGGTAATGTTTCCACCCTTGGCCGAAAACCAATGATGATGCTCTTTTGGACTTCGGATAAATCGTTCAATTTCTGCATAACGCCCACGATTACAATGCTTTCCGAAGCCTTCACACATCCTTTGGATGCGTCCAAATGCACTATGCTGCCACCTGACTTCTGTGATTGGTTATTTAACGTCAACGCCGAAAGTGCATGGTGGTCACATTATTGTGACTGGACTGGATATAAATTTTCATTCAGGGTTTAAATCAAAAGTCCTGAAATAGAGTACCACTTGAATCCCTTCATCAGTGGTTTGTTATAGAGAATAGTTTGTTTTGATAACAGGCAAGTTTAATGAAGATATAGTCATAAATGGAATTTGGATTCATCTTAAGAAGTATTTACTGATCGATGTTGTGTCACTCGAAGCACATCAATTTTCTCCTTTCCTAAAGTATGTTTCCTCCTGTAAAGCTACTGCTCGAAAATTAATACGAAAATATGACATAAAATTATACGTTTTCGAGCAAAGATAAAAATTAGCCATTAAATTATAATTTCCAAAAACTTATTTAGATTTTGCATACTATCTTACAAGAATTTTCACACACTAATTATTCACTTTCTTATAGCTACAATTAGAGATAATCGAGAAAGTATAATACGTAACAGAAAACATTTAACGAAATCATTTAGAAAAATTTCTTTTTCCAACATTTTCATTCTTAGAATATATATATATATATATATATAGTTGTCCCTAGTTTATTTTAAAATATCCGGAAATGGGCTTAATTTTCGAGAAATATATATCTTTATATTCCCGTGTGTTCTGGTATCGTTTTAAAATGTATTTGTACTTTCTTTCCATTTTATTTCGTTATTTATGAGCACAATGGCGTTGAAAGTATAAAGTACGCACTCGGTAAATTTTTGAAACACCACTAATATTTTACGAAAATGTAAGAATTTTTTTTTAAAAATTATTATTTGTCAGTTATAACCCAACAAACTAAACATATAAATTACGTCTGAAATAAAATAACCGTAACAGTTATAGAAACAATTAATTACCGTAAAAGCCGGCGTATAACGCACAATTTAAACACAGAAAATAAGATCGAAATTCATGAGTGCGCATTATACTCTGGGGGAAAAAATGTTACCTTTAAAAATAAGAAAAAAGCTCCTGGAAAAAAAATTAGACTTCTACATATATCGAAATACTGTGTGTGTGTGTTCAGTTAAAAGAAATCAAATTCCTTATCAAATGTAGATCTGGAAGAGTACACTATTTTTATTCTAAATCTTGGAATAATACCTTGAATAAGTGATTTCTAAACATATAGAGCCAGGACTTCAAACCGTAATTTTTTTTGTTCCAGTTCAACTATTAAAAAATATATATATCGTTTCTCTTACGGTTTCCGTTCTGCCAAAAATAATGGTTTTCGGTTCAGATCTGAATGAATAATTTTACTTTACGTATATTCTTATTTGTACTACAAATATAATTCTATCGTAAACAAAAATTAAATTCTATCAAAATTTGGAAGACTTTTTATTTTTTCTTAAAAAGTCATCAACAAGTTCATTCAACTGAATTAAATTTGATTTCTACAAGTAGTTACATCAAGAACTGAAACAGAAAGTAAAGAGTGCTTTTTTTTCCAGGTATAGAAGTTTAAGTTGGCATTACTTTCCAAGATGGCGACCAATTTAACAGCTGTCAAGTGATTTATTCTTAATTTGGTTAGGCAATTCATCAAAACGATCATCAAGCAAGGCGTAGATTCGTCGAATGGGCCCAAAACAAGATTGTTGTTGTTCCCGATTTTCATAAGCGAATTTTGTTTAGCGATGAAGCGCACTTCTGGTTGAATGGCTACGTCAACAAACAAAACTGCCGCATTTGGAGTGAAGCTAATCCACAATTGTATGTCGAAACACCGTTACATCCAGAAAAACTTACTGTTTGGTGCGCTTTATGGGCTGGTGGAATCCTTCTTCAAAAACGATGAAGGCCACAAGGTTACAGTCAATGGTGATCGGTATAGAGCCATGATTACTAACCTTTTCATTCCTGAATTGAACAATCATGATGTCCAGGAGCTGTGGTTCCAACAAGACGGCGCAACATGTCACACAGCTCGTGCCACAATCGATTTATTGAAAGACACGTTTGGTGACCGCCTAATTTCACGTTTTGGACCTGTGAATTGGCCTCCAAGATCTTGTGACTTAACACCGCTAGACTATTTTCTGTGGGGCTATGTAAAGTCATTGGTCTATGCGGATAAGCCACAAACGCTTGACCATTTGGAAGACAACATTCGCCGTGTTATTGCCGATATACGGCCACAAATGTTGAAAAAAGTCATCGAAAATTGGACGTCCAGATTGGACTACATCCGAGCCAGCCGTGGCAGTCCTATGCCAGAAATCATATTTAAAATGTAATGTCACAAGATTATCTTTCGAATAAAAAAAATTCATGTCAATCGAATAATACATCGTTGTTTTATTGCAATTTAAAGTTCTATACCTCTAAAAAACACCCTTTAATAGTGAACACTGTACCCACCCTTTAATAGTGAATAGTACCTACCAATGGGCTAAGCGATGCCGTGCACCAGAGCCCTCAACCTCAAGCGGGGCCCTCGCACCCTGACCACCAAGCAAGTCGAACTTGCGATAATTTCTCCCACATTTAATATATAAATATAAAAGGTTACAACATATATAACTGTAATCAGGCCAACTCAGTTAAAATTGCACAGTAGTGAATAAGTTCAAGCTAATCAACCACTTAAAAAACGGCAGATACCTGTGGAGGCCTTTTACACATTTTGAGTGTAAATTATTGGGAGAGGGGATTGGCCTTACATTGATTTTCAAATGTAATGGTTTTTATTGTTATGTTAATAAAGAATATTCGATTATTGTGAATTTTTCGATTTATTTTTGGACTGGGGCTAATTTTTTTTTCTGAGCTGCATATTTGGAAACTATTGTATTACCATACGTCCTAAAAACGAAGATTGTGTTTAGAATTAGAATGACGCACGCATTATATTTCTTAAAATATTTTTGAAGTTTATTTATTTTTATCACACAGAGATCAGAGCATTTATATCTTAGAATTTCAGCAATGTTATACTAACTGATACATCAAAAGAATTATAATTTACTAGCTGTACCCTGTCACGCTTTGCTGTGGCTCAGTCTTGTTTAACAGAAAGGACATATTTTCAGTATGTTAAATAATTTGCATTGCACGTATGATCTTTTATAAAAAAAATGTTTAAATATATATACAAAAAACTTTCCTAAACTGATATTTATAATTTGCTAACCAAATGCTTGAAGTTATTAAAGCTTATTTTTGCCCTTATGTCATGTTATGAACTTAAATTTATTTACATTGTCTTTAAAGTGGCAACCTCAAGTTTGAAGATAAATTTTAAATGGCTCTACTCTGGATTCATTGAGGGAATTGGGTTAGTTTTACAATGCTTATGGATATTTTTATAAATCAGAGGTGTGTTCACAAATGCACATTTATTCAAACAATGTCACTTGGAAACATGAATTGTATTTCCTGATGTCATATAGGAAATGTTTAGATTCCGCAGTATATCTAGCAAGCAAAATTTGTAATGGCTCTCTTCTCTGAGTTGAGGCAGTTTAATTTTTTCAGTGGTACAAAACATTCCTTTGGTTTCTCCCTTAAATTCCAGAACATTGCAATAAGGATACACTTCCATCATTGTGTAAATGAGAACATGCTGCCTGAACCTAGAATCTTCCACTGGGTTGTACCGGAATGCAAGTTGACTGTTATTGTGTGATTGTTCACCACAAAGTCATGTTTGACGCAGATGTGCTGTTTTTGGTTAACATCTTTCTGATGTTGTAAAACACGAATGATGTGCTCGCAAATGAGCTTCCTCAAGTCTGGCTGCATGTTGCTTTGCTGCGCCCTCAGCCTGTGTTTGTGACATTCTTTGTCTGCTTTTCTCGTTTGCTGATATCCATTCTTTCTCAGTTTGATGTGCAATTACACTCATTGTAGTACTTTTGCCTTGCAAGTATGACAACCTAAGTTTGATTTCCCGCAAGGCATTATTTTTATCTAGTGAAGCCAATTGACTGCACTTAAAAAGAAAAAAAAATTCAAACAAAGCATATAAAATTTCTTAAAAACTTAAAACTACACTTAAAAAGAAAAAAAAATTAAAACAAAAACATATAAAATTTAAAAACATGGAAAAAAAAAGAAAAATCATAAACAAAAAGAAAAGGAAAAAATAAAAAATGCTGATGAAATATTTAACTTTAAACGTGCATCAATTGACACAGCTGAAATTAAACGCAATGAGAGGTTGAATGTATTTTTAATCGAATATGCCAGGAAAATTCCAATATAAACACGGATTTTGCAGCAGAAAACTACGACGAAGTGTTGATAATGATGGGAGTATTTTTGCAATTCACAATTCGATTAGTATTAGCAAATATTATCAACAAAGTTAAGGGCCTATCTTAAAAACAAAGTGGCTTATATCTAGACACAGACAGCTTTTCACATGGAAAATTATTTATTATCTGTGTACTTAAATATTAGCATCACCACAGCCAAATTACCGCAATGCAAATCGCAACATTTTCCCTCCATTTCTTTTTTCATAAAAAAAAATGTTAGAATCTTTATTGTTTAGATATTAAGGTACGATATACATGGCACCAATTTTGTTACAGTGATGCTAATACATAATTACTGATGTGTGTTACAGAGCAGCAGTCACCAATTGGTGATGCGTGAAAAATTTTGGATGATATGCAGAAAAATTGGGAAATTTATACTTTTATGAAGATTCAGTTTAAAAAAAGATGAACAAAGCAACATATTACGGAACACGAATTATTCTTTACTAAAAGCTTTTAGTTACTGAAATAACTAAGCAAAAAAACATAATTCCTGAGGTTAGCGATTTTTGGTAACCTCAACCATTTTTTGGAAAATTGTAGGCAAAACACTTAAGTTTGTTGATCGTTGCTTTTCATGAAGCTTATTTGGTTCACTCCTAGAAGAGCCCACACCCTTGGCGCGAATTACTTTGGTTGGCGATAATTGCGCCATCTTGGTAACCCTACTTTTTTAAACACTACATACGACAACCCTAACTATTTCTAGCATTTTCGTATTTTGTGGACGCGCATTTCGAATTTCATTTTGTTGATGGTCTCCGGGCTGGTTGCGTGTGTGAGGGAATCTACTTTAGAATTTTTTACTTTGTTGAATGCGAAAGGTAAGAATGAATTGATTGAATGGTGTATGAAGGAAGGATTGATTGCTTCGAATTATGAATGCCCTAAATTTAATGATCAGCATGATGTAACATGGTTGGTAATAAAGCGCTTTCTTCGAAATCGTGCCAGCCACGCCATGTTCAACCATTACCTCGCAGAATAAATATGGCGGCGTTGACACGATCATTCGCTTAGCGATGAGACCTTTAAGACTTTTTTAAAATCTGTTGTTACGCTGTCCCCTCCACTCGGAAAAGATCACCAGTAAGAAAGTAAGTGCTGTTTTTATATTTTTTATCTCAAATGTTTAATTTCTGTATTGCTTACATATATTTTCATTATGCATCCACCTTATCCTGCTATATTTCCCTGCCATCATTGTCGCTTTCGCTTGGCACCATCTTGTTCTGGCTTGGCGCTTTTTTTGGTTTGTCGCCAAGGGTGTGGGCTCTCCTAGGATTTTACCGCTTATTTTCAGGGCATAGAATATTAAATAAAGACGTAAATACAGCTATAGTGCTCCACCACATAGAGGTCAATCCTATTAGTGAAACGCTAATTATAAAGTTATACATTAAGTGGTTCATGAAGTGTTGAAAAAAATGGCAACTACTGCTCTAAAGCAGGCACAGCAGATAATTTCTGTATATATACAGATAATGAAGCAACACAAAATGTCTACTCATAAGCATTGTAAAATTAACCCTTTCACCTCAAGAAGAGTCATTTAATTTGTATTCAAACTTGGCACCTCTTCTATGGAGACAATGCAAATAATTTTAGATTCATACCATGACAAAAAACCCATAATAACTTGGGAGTATTCTGTTAATAAATTACAAATGAAATAAATCTGTTTAGAAAAGTTTTGTTAATGTATATTTCCACATTTTTTTATAAAAAAAAAATCATACCTCAAGTGCAAGAAGTTAAAGATATTAGAAATGTGTGCTTTCTCTTTTCTTCCTTTTTAACCAGACTGAGCCACAGGAAAACATGATTGG
Organism: Trichonephila clavipes; assembly: GCA_019973935.1. Taxonomy (NCBI): domain Eukaryota; kingdom Metazoa; phylum Arthropoda; class Arachnida; order Araneae; family Nephilidae; genus Trichonephila; species Trichonephila clavipes. The sequence continues at coordinate 17,632 of BMAU01021194.1, forward strand.
GTACAGCTAGCTAGCTATAACAAACTTTAATGATAAAAAACTATCAAAAACCAATTATTAACAACAAATTATCACTTTGATAAAATCACCAAAAAAAGTTGCAAACAAAGGTTCTTGGGTACTGTTGCAACTATATCAACCCCGATCTTGTTCGCATCATACACGGTGAATTGGCAATTAAGTGCTAATGTTGCCAATATGATTGCGATAATACATAAATATCAAAACTAACACAAAATATACATCAGAAAATCTTAATTTTTCCATTTATATTTCACAGTAACACCAAATAAAATTTTGAAATTACACAAAATAGATATTTCGTGAGTCTAATGTTATTGCCCCAACTATTAAAAACTACAATAACTATTTCATGGAAAAATTCACTACCAAGTGCAAAAAAGTATTATTATTGTGCACAAACAGGCATAGAATGTTCTTCCCTTATTGAATGCATATTGCAGTATTTGGCGATGTCTTTTGATTTTAGGTAAATGGCCGACTAAAGAAAAATATAAGTACCATAAAAAATTATATATTAATTTAATTTAGATTCATTGGAGAAAGATAAAATACCGTAAAGTCCGGCATATAACGCACACCCATACTTTCAAGCTGCAAGTTTTAAATTTTAGGTATATTCGCTATATAATGTGCACCCCTTTTTTACGAAGACACCTGAAATGTACAAATGCAATGTTATGTTTAGTAGCGATTTATTCAAGGTGTTTATCTAAGCAATTGCAAAAATAGTATACTTTTAGAACTACCACCTTTTAAGTTCAATAAGAATGTCATGTCTTTTAAATAAATAGTATTTCTAAATATTTAGAAGTTTAACTTTTTTATGCTCATTTATTTTTGAATTTTTAAAGCCCTCATTTTTATACCCAGCGTATAACTCACACCTGTAAATTTTGATCTTATTTTTTGTGTTCAAAGTGCGTGTTATAAGCCGGATTTTATGGTAGGTGGAAGATTTTAATCGGTATACTACTCGCTAAACACATACATAGTGTACAGAATTAAATTTAGTATTTTATATATAAAAATTATCCAAAGTAAATAGTCTGTGCTTAAAAATAAATTGAAAAATGATACACAATACGAACAGTAATTGGCATAAAAAGAGCTGAACTATCTTTATCAACGCGAAAGTAAAATTTGAAAAAATAATTACAATCTTATGACAACCTGCTTCCTCAACATGTATTTGAGCCGTCTGTCTGTTTTGCTCATTCACTGATGCTTACTCTAATTTGATCAGCATTTATCCCTCGCACTGCGTTTGCTTGGCCAGTATGATGACCTAAGTTCGAGTTTCTGCAATACAATTTTATGTACTCAAGCCGATTGACTGCAGTTAAAGTGAAGGTTTAAAGAGAAACATATGAAATTACAAAACAGCTCTGAGTGGGCCTTGTTTCCGAATTCCTTTGTGGCCCTTTTTCAGATATGAGCACCCTGTAAGTGGAATTGTAAAAACATTCGTTGGGGCTCCTGCATCATTGATACAGCGGCAGCTCTATATCCCTGACAAAAACAAACCATAATAACTTCCAGTATTTTTTTTAACAAATTACTAATGGAATCTGTTTAAGAAGGTAATAATCTTATAAAGCAATGAAAAACAAAATAAGGTGCAACATTTTGATGACTCAAAATCAGAAAATCTTAGTTTTAACATTTGTATTTCAATACTAACATCAAATGAAAGGTACTTACGTATTATCGCAAACTATTAGCGATATTGTATAAAACGAAGCACGATTGCCAATTCCGCGCGTACAACATCTGCGAAAATGGAATGGCCAACTTTGCGAGTTATCATTAAAGTTGGCGATAATACGTAAGAATCAAATGAAGTTTAAAAAGTTGTCTAAAAAAAAAAAAACCTTCCTAATAAAAACTTCGTCCATTAAAATATCTCCAAGTGGGAAGAAATTATTGTTACAAAACATTGAATGTTATATCGCGGCATTTGGCTACATCTGTTTATATCAGGTAAATGGTTGACGGAAACTATTTGGTAGAAAAATAAGTAGCGTACACAGAAGTCAATTATGTTAGTTATATTTTCGCTTAGAAAAGAGAAATAAATTTAGCTTAAAAAATTACAGAAAAAACACGATGTAGAATTTAATCAAAGTCGTAAACATCCCGCGATAATGCTATCCAACTGTTGCCAAACCTACAAAACAAAATTTGAGTTCTTGAAAGAATAATTTTTAAAAAAAGATTTATTCGAAAAATAATCCCAACTACGTATCAAAGGACAATAAATAGATAAATATGATAACGCATTAACATAACCATAGAAGAGTTATACAATAATTTGGAAAAATCTAAGCGTAAAGTTTAAATTTTCGCATTCAGAGCGAATCATGACGTCATAACACCAAAAAATCACTTAAAAAATTTCGGGAGAATTTCGAAATAAAAAGTACATAAGATCCTGACCAGAGACAAATGCAACGTTGTGTCAATATTTCAGATTAATCCATGCAGAACTTTTTGAGTTATGCGCGCATACACAAACCAACACAACATTTATATATATATAGATTGTAACTTAAAAATAAGAAGCTAACGAGTTTTTAACTTCTATCCATAAAACTAATAAAATAACCTTTTTATATGAAAGATAAAAAAGTAAGAAATAAATGTGTTGTAATTAGTCATAAAAGAACAATTAAATAAGAATAAGAATAGTTTTTTTTCCTTATATAAATAAGTTTACCAAGATACATGAATGATTTGCTCCTTGCTGACTTAAAGATATGTGTAGTCATAATTTTGTCTTATGTCAACTAATTGTTTGCGTTTTACTAATCAAGAATTTTTCTAAAAATTCAAAGGATTTGATATTTTATGCTAACAAAAGCAGTATATTACAGTTAGAAAAAATATAAATTTTACATTTATTCATTTGTGTATTTAAAGGATTTATTTTTGAGAACATGCAAATAAATCGATATTTTATTAATGTCTCATTAAGAGGAAACATGAGGGATATCGCAATGAGACGAACCTCATTATTTGAATAACAATCAAGTAAAGAGGATGATATCCGACCTGGAACCCAATCGATTATGTTATGACGGCAAAGAAAGTACTTTAAGCCTTTAGAAAGTTAACGTGCATTACAGCCCTGCTAGATGATGGAATCCTCAATTGTGATCACTCGCCTACCACAGCTGTAAAAACATGTGGAATCTACAATGTGATACTGTTTAATAAGTGACATTTATTTATGATTTTGAGATATAGTATTAAGTTAACATCACATTCCTGCCATTTACCACATTTACCTGTCATTGTTAATCGATTATCATAATTTTCAGCATTCATAGGAACAATTAGATCAAAGATGAACATTATTATATAATTTTAATCCTTGAAAAATGCTTGGTGTAAAAATCTAAACTTAATCTTAAGATTCAATAATTATTATGAAATCTAATGCATCAAAACATCAATGTTTTTATTCTTTTAAGAAAGAAAGTATACAAAAACTCTTAACAGAGTATTATATAAATAACGAATTAATTTTCAGAGAAGCAATTATAAATTGATTTTTTTTAACCACAATATAGCTTAGTTGAATATTTACATGTCTAGTGGTACACAGATGTTAAATAGTTATAAGATTTTTTAAACTCACATATAGTTTATGTAATTTTGTTATTTCTTAAAGAATTATATATGTGTCTTAAAGCAAATATTTTTCATTATAAAAAGATAGAGAGCTTCAGAGTACTATATGATTATAAAATAGCCCATTATCGATTTGAGATTTTACATTATGACATAGAGAGACAGGCAAAAATTTTGCTTTTTCTTTCCATTTTTTGAATTCATTGTATGCATCTAAATGTTCAAATAATTATATTATTATTTGTTTTTCAAAATTAATTAATTTAAGAGTTAACACAATAATTTGAGTTTGTATGTACGAAATTACTGCGTTTAACAGAATAAAAATAAATCTATAACATTTTCAACATTAACTGAAAATCAAAATATAAATAAATTTTACCTTGATAAATTAATTTAAATTTGCTTTAGGTTATTATACCTTTTACTGAAATGAAATAAGTGTTTCCTTTTTTGTGCAATAGTTTACATTATGATTAGTGTCTTATATAATAATCAATGTTTTATACTATTTCATTCAATGCCTTTAATAATACTGAAAAAGAAATCTTGGTGGAATGTGGTTTAAATTCGTAGGAAATATCTCCTTTAAAAGGAAAAGAAATTTTTTGAACTGAAATCAGTAGTAATTATCTCACGCGATTTCCAAACACAAGTTTCTCTAAGAAAAGGAAAATGGGGACTTTCCAACTCAGAAAGTTCTACAGTATTGGATAATTTTTTTTATAAAAAAATTATCCAATCCTAAATATCTGAAAAAATATAATCAGAACGTAGTCTAACAGATAGTTACATTTGAATTAAAATAATATGTTCGTTCTCTTTTTTTCCCCGCCTATTTATTCGTGAGTCACGCATTTTATGTACAATAGTACAAAGAAAGGAGTGTTCGGGGGCGCTCTGAGGCTGTTGAACGTTTGAAACTCTGAATACAGAAAAAGGCTCCCTTCACACCAAACGATTCCGAGTCTGTAGCAATCTTTCCAATTCACAGCGATTCTGAATGAACAGAGATTTGTGCCTTCACACCGTCATGGGTCAAACATTTGTTATGAACGTTTGGTTCTATAACATTTAAAAAATAGAAAGTTTCTTCAAAGAATTCGAAGAGTACGTTTATTCCATTAGGCTTAGCTGAGCTAGCTCCAAAACATTGCAACAAGTCTAATCAAAATATACCGACTGTTGTCAATCGGGTAATCTGAAGATGGTTACAAGAAATTGTTTCCAGATTTACAAATATAAATATAAATACAGTTTGATTACATAAAATACAAAATATAGTAAATTGCAAATGCCTAAATATAAAATTCATTTTAAAATTAATTATTTTTCAAATTACAATGTTCTATAATTTTATTATATTTTTCTTTGTTGAGTTTAATAATATTTGTCTCAACATTTTACTCCCCTACCAGTAACTGAGTTACGAACTGAGAAGTATGGCAGGAATAGTGTTAGATGTTAAACAAGAATTTTTTTCTTAAATATGCCTTTTAAACAATACATTATGAATACACAAAATTAAATATTTGTACAAATGTTACATACTTTTAGAAAGTTATATTATATACAATAACTAGTTTGATGTTAGAGAAATGACATACATTTATAAATATTTGTAAAAATTAAGTAAACCAAAATACCATACACTTGATATAAGTAAATAGTTATAAGTTAGAGATAGATATAGGTTATTTACAGCAGATATCAGTCCTGAAATCTTACAGGTTTCTTTACCAATCTTCCATGTCTTGAAACAGTGGGCTTGACATCGGTTAAGAGGTTAGTGTCATTAGCTGCTGAATTCTCATCTGATTGCTTACAAGGAACTGTTGTTTTGTCAGGAATAGAGTCTGTCATTAACAAATAAGCTGGTTTTAGTCTATCCACTGATATATTCACAGGTTTATTTTTTATTGTCAGTGTGAAATATTTTTCATATCTTTATTTTACTGGGAATGGACCATCATATGGTGGCTCCGGGGCTTTCCTTACACGATCAACTCTCACAAATACATGAGTGCAGGATTTTAAGTCTTTATGAACAAAAAATCTTTTGATTTTTTGGAGGCGAAGATTTTGTTGGCTTCAGCTCGTCCATAAAAGTCTGCAATATAGTGACAGATGTTTCAGGATCAATTTGAATGGAGGGTGGGTTAAAAAATTCACCTGGCAATCTGATATTAGAGCCATAAACCATCTGAGCTATAGTATGATTGGTATCAGGTCTTAGAGCAGTTCTTAGTCCTAATAAGATTGTTGGTAATGTATCTGTCCATTTGATGTTGTTATGAGCTTTGATTGCCCCTTTCAAAGTCCTATGCAACCGTTCCACTTTCCCATTGCATCGAGGGTGATAAGAAGTTGCATGAGCTACTTTAGCCCCACAAATAGCAGCTAAACTTCTAAACAACTGAGATTCAAATTGCCTTCCTTGATCTGTAACTATTTTCCCAGGTACTCCAAATCTGCAAACCCAGTGTTCGTAAAAGGCTTTGCTGGCTGTCTCTGCTTTACAATCAGGCAAGGGAACTGCTTCCATCCAACACGAAAAAACGGTCTATACAGGTCATACAAAATGTCATGCCTTGCGATGGTGGAAGTGGACCAATTAAGTCAATGTGTATCACACTAAATCTTGTATCAGGTACTTCATATTCTCCAAATTTTGATTTTGTGTGTCTGTGGACTTTACATTTTTGACAGGGAATACATGTTCTTGCCCATTCTCTTATTTCTTGCTTCATATTTGGCCAGATAAATTTTTCAGTCATTAATTTAATAGTTGATCTAATCCCAGGGTGTGAAAAACCATGAATTTGTTGAAATATTTGTTGCCGAAACTGTTTTGGAATGTAGGGTCTTATATTGGATGTTGAAATATCACACCAGAGTGTTTTTCCTGATGGTAATGTACATGATATTTGAATTTTACTGAAGAGTTACTCCTCATTAACTGTTGCAATTCTGCATCTTGGGTTTGTTTATCCGCTATAGTATCATAGTCGATTACTGTAATGGCTTCGATTCTTGAAAATGCATCTGCTACTAAATTATCTTGTCCTTTAATGTGACATATATTTGTTGAAAATTGGGATATGTATTGTAGATGACGTAACTGTCTAGGTGAAGCTTTTTCATTTTTTGATGAAAAGCATATGTAATTGGCTTGTGATCTGTATAAATAACAAAATTTTGTCCTTCGAGAAGATGTTTAAACTTTTTGACAGAAAGATATATTCCTAATAATTCTCTATCATAGGTACTGTAATTTTTCTGTGCATCGGTTAATTTTTTAGAAAAAAATGAAATCGGTTTCCAATTTCCAGCTTCAAATTGCTGTAACACTGATCCGATTGCAAAATTGGAAGCATCAGTAAATAAAGCCAATTGTAAATCAGGGTCAGGAAAGCTTAATAATGTAGCTTTTGCAAGATCTTGTTTACATTTTTCCAAATTTTCTTTAGCTTCTTCTGTCCAAAGAATTTTTGTCTTGTCATTCTTTTTTGAACCTTTTAAATACTCATGAAGAATAGCTTGATTTTTAGCAGCATCTTTTAAATATCTTCTATAAAAGTTAATGAGTCCAAGGAAAGTGTGTTCTCAAATCATGAATTGTTTCAGGTAATTTGTATGACAAAATTGCATCTACTTTCTCTGGAAGTGGCTTAGATCCCACTGGTGTTATCAAGTATCCTAGAAATTCTAGATGAGTTACTCCCAAAGTTGACTTGGAGATATTCACTCGAAGACCATGTTTTTGTAACCGATCAAACACAAGTTTCAAATGAGTTTTATGTTCTTCTTCAGTTTCGGAGGCTACTAGAATGTCATCGAGGTATGGGAAAACAAGTTCTAGTCCAAATAAAACTTCATTGATAAAGCGCTGAAAAGTAGCTGGTGCATTTCCTAACCCAAAGCTCATAACATTAAACTCAAATAAGCCAAATGGTGTTATTATGGCTGTCTTTTCCTTATCTTCTTCAGCAATTGGTATTTGAAAATATGCTTTGAAGATATCAATTTTAGAAAATACTCTTTTCCCCTTCAAAATATGGTGAAAATCTTCAATACGTGGAATTGGATAACGGTCAGGAATGGTTTGAGCATTTAAACGTCGATAATCGCCACATGGCCTAACACTTCCATCTTTTTTATTCACAAGATGTAGTGGGCTTGCCCATGGAGATTTAGAAGGTCGAAGGATATCATTATCTAACATAAATTTAAATTCTTGCTTGGCTATTTCTAATTTTTTAGAATCCAATTGACGAGCTTTTGAGTACACCGGTGGGCCTTTAGTAGCAATATAGTGTTTAACATCATGTTTTGTATTAGTAATTAATATATTTGGTTTCATTAAATCTGGAAATTGTAATAATATATTAGAAAATTTTGATGTTTTATCCATTATGTTAATTTTATTTTCTTGCAAAATAGAAGAAATCTCACCTGTAACATGAAGGTTAGTTATTCCATCTATTAACTGCTTGTTTCGGATGTCAATTAACAAGTTAAATTTATTTAAAAATCGGCTCCCAAGATTCCTTTACTAACTTTGGCAATTATAAACGGAAATAAAAATTCTCGACGTAATCCCAAATCAATATTTAGCACTTTAATTCCATAGGTTGGAATTTCTGTTCCATTTGCTGCAAATAATTTGTAATCCGATGGTTGTTTATTTTTAGATGTGGCTGGTATTATTGAACAATCAGCTCCACTATCTACCAGGAAGTGCAAATTTGTCGTTCGATCTTTGACGAATAATCGAAATTTGCGACAGGCTTTATAATCTTCTGCAGCAGAATTTGTCGCAATATTTACTGCAGACTGAAGTTTTCCGTATTCCTATTCCATGCACAAGGCGGGCTGCACTTTTCAGGTTTGCATCGAGCACCGAAATGGAAGTGAAAATAACAATATTTTCCTTTGGGGTCGAAACGTTTCCGAGAACGACTTCGGGATTTAGGATGAAAACTATTGCGTTCTTTCGTTCTTGATTTGTGGAGAATGCTGAGTTGACACATATTTGTTCCTCTAGGCTTTGAATTCTGTCGAGAAGAAGCTGGTCTCTTGACGACGTTGCTTCACCACAGTCTAAAGATTTTCCAGTTGCAACAATCTCTGTTCTGGGAGTCATATCAGATATTTTATCAGCCATTACTGCCAATTTGCTTAAATTCTCATCACTGACAACCAAAATATTTTTAATGGACTCAGGAAGCTTTTCTAACCACAAAGTTTTAATTAAATTATCCGAAATATCGGACGTCGCAACAGTTTTCAATTTCTGCAACAGCTGACTAGGCTTCATATCACCAAGTTCAATTCCAGTTAACAGTCGTTTTATGCGAAGATTTTCACTTTCTTTAAACAGACTGAGTAATCTGTTTTTCGAGTCCGTGTACTTCGTAGCACTTTTGCTGTTGACAATGTCCCAAATATTCTCGACGTATTTTGGTTCTAATTGCGATACCAAATAATGGAATTTCGTTTCTTCTAAAGAAATTCTTGATATCTGGAACTGAGCCTCTACTTGGTAAAACCAAATTTCTGGCCTGTCAGTCCAAAACGGTGGTATTTTTATGCTGACGGCGCTCATTTCCAAATTCTTCGAATCTTCGTTAAGCATTATAACAGATAATACTTATGATTAAATTTTATGCAATATTTAAATAAAATTGTTCCGGGTCACCAGTTTGTTATGAACGTTTGGTTCTATAACATTTAAAAAATAGAAAGTTTCTTCAAAGACTTCGAAGAGCACGTTTATTCCATAAGGCTTAGCTGAGCAAGCTCCAAAACATTGCAACAAGTCTAATCAAAATATACCGACTGTTGCCAATCGGGTAATCTGAAGAAGGTTACAAGAAATTGTTTCCAGATTTACAAATATAAATATAAATACAGTTTGATTACATAAAATACAAAATATAGTAAATTGCAAATGCCTAAATATAAAATTCATTTTAAAATTAATTATTTTTCAAATTATAATGTTCTATAATTTTATTATATTTTTCTTTGTTGAGTTTAATAATATTTGTCTCAACACATTCTTCCATCAGTTGCTGTCGAACATGGACGCTGTTTTTAATATTTTAAGACGATTAACGTTTCAAGCTATTAATTTCACAACTGTATTTTCATTTATTTTCAAGTTGAAATACATAAAACAAAAATATAAGAACGGTTTTATTTCATTTATTTATTTTATATGTTGCCTGTGAGTATCAAGTGTAATAATAGTCTGAAAAGTAGTAACAAATAATAAATATGTATTGTAACTATATTATAATGTAATTACTTTTACAAATAATATATCTAATGTTTTTAAAGGCATTTGAAATGTTGTTATATACTACAGCTTTTGTAGCTTATAATAACTATTTTTTTTACTATTTATCTAAAAATGGTTTGCTAATACATTAATGAATAAAAAATTTTACATGCCACTTACATTTTGTTTGTTTCATATAACAAAATTTGAGATCTATGTTGTAATAAAATGGAATCTTTTTAAAAGATTAAAATTATCGACAATATCGGTGTTTTATTTTATTTTAGCATTCTTTTAAATATTTAAATTTTTTTCTCTTCCAAAATTAAATAAATTCTTATCAAATTGATCTCTGAAGCTATTTCAAACATCCTTCAGAATATTCCCTCCTCTCCCCAAAACAACACATTTTGCTTTAAAGTATTAAAAAGTAAAGAATAAAGTTTTCAAATTTCTAAAATTGAATAAAATAATACATGCAAAGTTAATTTTGCTATTTGTGCTAGATTAGCAGGGATAAAATATAGCCTACACACTAGGCGACAAGAACTAGAGATAATGAAAAAGAATACTATGAATATCACACAAAAATATAAACGCCATCTATTGACATAAAAACAAACTCATGCTAACCTTAACAAGAACATTAAAATCTTTAAATATCTAAAATTAGCATCTTTAATAGAAAGTTTATGTGATATAATCACTAATAATATAAAAAACAATAAAAATGAACACTCTATTTGTTTAAATTCACTTTTTCTTTAAGAAATAGCTCCCGGCTGCTGGTGACTCACGGAAGAAAATCTGACATGCCGAATCACGCGTAAATCAGAATGACGGGGGATTGAACCGGTTTTGTTTGGTGTGAATGCGGGAAGCGAATCTTGACTTATTTGAGCGGGAAATTACGAAGGCGAATCCTGGTCGATCAGACAGATGTAGTGGATCTGTACTACAAAATGGGTTTTGTGAAAATCGACCCCAAGTTTGCGGAGAATTAAGCGGCGTTATAGGCAATTAACTCCTTTTTTAAACTATTAGACGTAAAATCTTGAAATTGAGTAAGCAGATTCCATTCATTAAGTAGAGGTCTGCTATAAGATGGGTTTTATAAAAATCGCTTCCTAAGTGGCGTTGCGGGGCTTAAGGGGCTTTATTGATAAATATTTCCATTTTTAAACTATTAGACGTACAGTCTTAAAATTTGGTATAAGCGGATTCCTTTCGTGGTGAACCTACGTGTTCCTAAAAATAAATTCTTTAAATACACATAAGAAAGTTAAGCTTATATGTTTTTCTAACAGTAATAAATTGTTTTCATTTGTAAAAAAGAAGAAATGCTTTTGAATTTTAGAGTACTTGATAGTAAAGTACAAACAATAAGCTGGTATCAAAATAACTTAATTTTTCCATTTGTATTTCACTGTAACACCAAATAAAATTTTGAAATCACACAAAATAGGTCTTTTGAGAGTCTAATAATATTGCCCCAACTTGTAGAAATTTCAACAATTATTTATTGGAAAAATTCACTGCCAAGTACAAAAAAATAAAAAATATTATTATCGTACACAAACAGGCATAGAATGACTTTCCCTTATTGAATGCATATTGCAACATTTGTCGATGTCTTGTAATTTTAGGAAAATGGTCGACTAAAAAAAACATAAGTACCAAAAGATAAAAATATTATATATTAATTTAATTTAGAATCATTGGAGAAAGATAAAATAGGTGGAAGATTTAATCGGTACGCTTCTCATGTGTGGAGAGATTTTGAAATCACACCAACCATATCCATAGTGTAAAGAATTAAAATTAGTACTTTATTTATAAAAATTATCCAAAGTATATATCCTGAGCTAAAAAATAAATTGAAAAACAATGCACACACAATACTAAAGTTAATTTCCAACTGGATGAGCAACTACCCCTCGCACTGCGTTTGTTTGGCCAGTACGATGACCTAAGTTCGAGTTTCTACAATTCAATAGTAAGGGTTATTATTTTGATGACTCAAAATATATATAAGAAATCTAAATTTTGCCATTTGTATTTCAATAACATCAAAAGAAATTTAAAAAATTGTTTAAAATATAGAAACATACTTATTATAAATTCCGTCGATTAATTTCGCCAAATATTGCGTTGGAATATGCATGGAACAGTATAAGGAAAATTATAAACAACGCGCGTTAAAGTAATCGGAATGTTGCCAAAACTACAAAACAAAATTTGAGTTGTTAAAAGAATAATATTTAAAGAATGATTTATTCGAAAAATAATCCCAATTATGTATCAAAGAACAAAAAATAGATAAATATAACAACGAATAAACATAACTATAGTAAAAATATGTAATAATTCAGAAAAAAAACTATGTGTAAAGTTTAAATTTTCGCATTCAGAGAGAATCGTGACATCATATGACGTCATAACACCAAAAAATCACTTAAAAATTAAATTTTAAAAAATTTAGAGTGAATTCCGAAATGAAAAGTTTCAAAAACCTTCCCGGGGATATACCTAATAATTTCCCAAATTTTCATGGCGATTGGATGTATGGTTTTTGAATCTATTGAGTACAGACAGACACACGTTCAATTGTATATATGTATAGACTAGCTTAATAACTTTCTAAAAATTTTATTTTATGTTTAAAAAACAAGATTTTCCAATTAAAAAATATTAATTGTTTCTAAAGAATATTTGAAATTTTACTTCAAAAAATAATCCTATATGTAAAGGATAATATATTCTAATATACAAACAAATTTCTAATATTTCAATCTTTTCAACTACACTCAAATTATTGTTCTAAGAACAGATCAAAAGTTTTAATCAGAAATAAGCCAAAAACTGACATTAAAAATCAATTTTTATGTATTCTCTGTAAAGGGTGTAGTTGTGTTTCGAACTTTTTATGTTGCGGAAGAACGGAGGACAAATTTTGTCTCATTAACTCTAGCTCTGCGACGTAGCCAGAGGTAAGAAGATCAAATAGACGGACAGCCACATTTGAATGATACTCTCCCTTTTTCGTGATATTGGCGTATTTTGAACTGTTTAAAACCTCGAATATTGAAGATCCGAGCAGCGCTGAGCTGGACCTTTTCAAGTTTCTGAAGATTTGTAACGGAGGCGCTACAGTGAGTGAGTGAGTGAAGATTAACTTCGCACTGTTCAGCTGCACGAGGGCTTTTGGCGACGGACCACGTAATTTTGAACCATGGTCAAGTGACGTGGACGACACCTGAGCTGGCACCCCCTCTCCTAACTACCACACCACACCAACGGGAGGACATTTCAGCTCTCGACAGATTTAGCGTGCATCGCTGCCCTACACGGCGGGTCTTTAGTGGTACTGGGCTCGAACTCGTGACAAAGCCAGCCACGATCCGATGCCTATACCACTCGGCTACCGCGGCCACGCGGGGGCGCTACAGTAAACTGGAACGCTATACTCCAAGATGGGCCTGAAGGGAGATTTACGTGTTTCTCAGAGTGCCAGCAGTGTTTCTCAGAGTGCCAGCATCAGCTTCCCAATCACGCCCAGAGATATATCTCAAGATGTTGAGCCATTTTCTTGTTTTAAATACGATATAGTCAATATGTTTGTTTTCCAGAATTTCAGGGTCCAATACGAAACCAAAATATTATGGATATTTATTGATGGTCAGTGGTTGATTATACAAAGAGATATTAGGTTGTTTTTTTACAAAGGGTATCTTTCTAGGCTTGTTCGTAAATGATGTTAAGGTGACTGACTGCCTACGTTGAAAATGTCGTTTTTCGACTTCATAAGGTATTATTTTTTATTTTAAAATCTTTTAGCTTGAAGGTTTTTTCTCCAAAGCATTTTTTCTTTTTCCTAAACGCTAAATAGAAATAAAGATTCTCAACGAAATCAAGCATTACCAGTCCAGCCTTATTTGTTCCTTTTATCTATCAGACTTGTTTCTTCCTAGTTTGTCAAAGTATTACGTAGTTACTACTGGCATCGCTTTTTAAGCAGACAGTGAATAGTCGATAGTAAACTGAACTGATGAATCGTTTTATTTTCAAGTAATTTTTTATTTTATATTTTTACAGAAAGTATAACTCATTATTTTTTAAAAAAGAAAAGTGAGTCTGTGAAGTTAGTACGTAAATTTTTGTTGCAGATTTGATGCTTTATATTCTAATTTTCTTAAATTATTCATTTCGAAACTAATTGCTATTTTCAAAGGTTTGAGAAAGTAGATTAATTATAATATTAATGAGAAACATTTTCGGTTCAAGTGTAGTATAGGGGGACCACTTGGCGCAGTCCTTTATTTTGGTGACTAAAAGTGGTCTCCAAGGTACTTTTTTCGGTATTATTTATTTTAGAATGAATTCGATATATCACCATGATATCTAGATAAAAATCGCCAAATCCAAAGTGCCCCCCACCTATACTACATTTGAACCACATTTTCCACTTAAGTGTATTTTTAAAGATGTGTCATTCTGAATTATCGTCTAAATTGTTAACTAATTTAATTTATTAAAATACTTGTCAATGTCTTAGAGCGATAAATGCCAGTCTACTGTATTATTTAAATTATAAATTATTCAATTCTCAGGAAAAAGAAATAAGATGGTGAGTACTGTCGTTTGGCCCCAATCATCTATTAATCTTATATCAACAGAGATTGAAAAGACTGAAGTGTATCGTAAGCTTCTGATAAATCTGCAGGTAAATTATTTTACTTAATACTGCGTTTTTGTTATATAATATTATATGATAACCTACTTATAAATATTTACGAAAAATTGTGTAAAAGATTCGTTATAGTAATTGTTTTAAACAGGATTTGGTTATGGATCCAAATGTTTCATGTGATGCATTAGAAGATCAGATGCGGAATTTGATATCTGAATCTGGTATGTAAATAATTTTGAATTTATCTTTAATGTTCTTATTCTTAAAAATTTCTTCAAACTATATATGTTTTAATTATCTATATGCTGAGAGTTAAATTTTTAAAATTAATTAAACATTTTTTTCTAATGAAGATACTGTTACAAAATTGTAATAGTATTTTATTACTAAAATCCTATTAATAGGCTTTTTTATAACTCAGGATGATTACCTTAGTTTCATTTAATTTCTTTACTTATGCAAGATGTGAGCAAACTTGATTTGGAAAAAATAATGTCCAGTATTGATAAGTGTAAAAGTATTGCATAAAAATAACCAAATGCTCCAATTTGTTTTATATGTGATATGACCTTGTTGGGGGTATCTAAATAAGCCAGTAACAGCTTCTGGACAGGAGTGATACTTTTGTCTAGTAGTATGCTACATGTTTACGAATCAGAGGGTACCGGGTTCTATCAAGGCCTTCTTGAAGGACCAGGCCACAACAGCATTTTGAGGATGTCACAAAAAAAGGGAATATTTTGCTACTTGCAGTGGCTGTCAGGAATATAAAGCTTACGGCATTGATTTCTTTTCAGGTCGTAGACTAATATTTCCACATTTATGTTGATTATTTTTTATAATTCTCATTTAGAATATTTTCAGATGAAAGTTATGTATTAATATGTTAGAAGGATGTCTAATATTTTCCAGGAAAAAGGGGGAAATATCACTCTTGAAAGGTTCATGACAATGTAAGAAATATCTGAGTAAAAACTGACTCAATATAAAATATTTTCAATCAGATAAAATAACAAAAGAAACATTTACTTGCAAAGAAAATATGAAAAGTAAAGCATTAGAGGCACATTAATAAAAGAAACATGTAAATTTAGCAACATTTTGCTGCAATCAATGAATCATAATAAAGGTTAAATATAGGCAAAAATATATACAAATGCAAACTTCATTCAAAAATATATACAAATATAAAGAATGCAATGTATGTAAAAATATATACAAATGTAGAAATGATGCAAACAGTTTGATACCACAGTAATTATACAGCAAAAATAAATTCTAGATTATACGTTAGAAAATAAGGAACTAATTTGATGTCGGGGGTAATTGTGCCAAGCGCTGCTTGGCACGATAAGATCACGCCTAGCAGCGTTTGCTGTAGTTGGAATGAAATCCAATATGGCGGCCTAATGGTAATTTAATGATACACAGTAATTTTAAAGAATTGTTTTGAAATACATTGAAATGTATTTCAAATAAAGGATATAGGAAGAGATTGAGAATAACGTAGATCAATCAATAAATAATGAATATCAATAATGTTATAAAAAGAAACATGTAGTAATAATAGTATTATAAGCAGCATATAATAATCTTATAATATTATTTTATCAATTATATATATATATAATAATTTAGTATGATTTAATAACAGTTATTAGAATTAATAATCACATAATATAATTTAATAGTTATTATAAAAAAGAATAATTGTCGAATTGTTAAAAAATAAAAATAATGCATAATTCGTATTACATAATTATAAAAAAATAACATAATAGCTGTAAATGAATGAAAAAAATAGTTATAAATAAATAACATAATAATTATAAATAAATAACAATAATAATTATAAATAAATAAGAAAATATGTAATGATATTTATAAATAAATGTTAAAAGAAACAATTATAAATAACGAATATTAGATGTTTATTAAAAAAGTAATAATTGCATTTTTGTAGTACATTATGAATAAAATAATTACATAATGTTTAAATTAATTAAGAATACCAAGTACAAATCAGTGAAAGTTTGCAATATGAAACGCACTGAAAGTTCCTTCAATGAATTGCATCGAACAAAGAACGTAAAAAATACATTTTTAAAACGTAAAATAAAACGAAAATAAACGATTTATAGCGATAATTAAAAGCACAGCACTTATTCTTGTGAGAAAAAAATATTCTAGTACTCACTCATTTTAGAAATATCCATATTCACAAAAGTAGCACATAATTAAACAGAAGACGCAAACAGTAGAAAAATTATACTGAAAATGGTTGAATTTTAACAGAAATTAGAAATTTTTATTAATATCGTCTGAAATTAATTGGGTTACAGCAGGAAAAACTAATACAAGTTATTTCTAATATAAGTTATCCCCATGGCAACCATATTGACAGACGATAAAAGTATTATGGTAACTATATTGTAATGTTATCGCCGATCTTGGAGAACATAAACAACAACTTGATGCTATTATGCCCGATATCAAACTAGCACCGAAAAAGAAACAGAAAACAATACTTTACCTATAAATCTGACAAAAAAAAGAACTTTTGATAAAATATATCATTAATGGGGCAATGCATTGATTACTTTTAAGTTTTGAATCATTTAGATTTGTAATAATATTATTCAAACCAATTTTAACATTATTTTTTTATGCGTTGCAAATAAATATTATGCCTAGGTAAAAATATTTAAAAATCAAATAAATTTTTTTTTAATTAAAAAAATAGTATTTTACATTTAACACTTTGAATGCTAAAATTTTCATGAAAATTATTTAAACGAATAACGTAAATAAATAGAATTTTTCTTTAAATAGTAGTTATGTGAAACTATTAAACATGTGCATAAAATCTATGTAGAATAAAAAAAAAAAATGAAGTATAAGGAAGGACATGCATACTGAATAATATACTAGTCAATAATTGAATATTTAAATAAATAAAACAATGAAATATATAAAAAGCAACATTGATCTAACTGGCCTTAATTTCTTTATTTTTCAATTATCCTTCACTGTTAAAATTTCTTCATCGCTTAGGTGTGTTACACTTTACACAAGGTGAAGAAACGAATGCAAGATATTCCACAACTTGTGCAATTCTAAATATGCTTCTGTTGTGCTTGTAAACAAGATAATTGGCAATTAACTTTAAGAAATCTTGATTTGTGAATGTTTTCTATATTAAATAAAAAATGAAATATTGTGCTTAAATTATTTTCATAGCAATATTTGTGGGCATTTTTAAATATCTTCTATCCAAAAGTCTCAAATGTTTTGTCCTGCATTTTTTGAATCGAAATTGGTCTCTTTATTTGAAAGAAATATACATTTGCAATCGGAGCATCCAAATTTTATATTATGCACGCATAACCCGTAATGTACATTAAAGTTTTATACTCTTCTATTGAGATATCCTCTAATTTATTTGAAAAGTTTAATACTTCATCGAAATCCTTAAAATCTACTTAAACATTAAATATCTCTCCTAAATAATTTGAAATTAAATTTTTCAGTGAAATAGTACCATATTTATTCGATTCACTTTTAACGTGCTCAGTTTGTAAAACTTTTCCTATATTACAAATTTCAATATACTTTTCTTAAGATTGAATAGCCACATAACATGATGAACAGAATTAATAAAGCAGATTTCTTCAAAACAATAACTGTATTAAGAATATTTAGCAATTCACTGAAATATGTTAATCAATATGTTATCATTTAAATAGGTTGGACAGCCAGGAAAATGTAAGGATATGTATTTTATTTGATGAACAGTTGGGTACATAACAATAATGAGACATTACTATAAAATGTGTGGAGTTTTAGGTTATGTTATTAATAAAACTTTTAATATTTTTAAGATAAGGATTTGATAGATTAAAAAAATATATAAATTTAAACACTAATTTCTCATATAGAATAAAATATCTTAATTTACAAATAATTTGTGATGTTGGCATAAATGCATCAGTTTATTATACTCAATTATCTTTAAAACTAAAAATAAATTCAATAATGACTCAAGAATAAAGTTATACAATTATATAAATATCCTACATTTCTTTATTTCCAATGGTATTACTGATGTTATGTTCACTACATTTCATACATAAAAACACGTGGTAAGGTAAAGCACTATATCATAAGCTTTAATGGAAGACTGGTGAAGTGATGGTCAAACCCGGGGAGAATCATCCCTCCTTTGGTCATGTGACTTGTTTTTTTTTGGGGGGGGTCTCTGTCGCAGCCTGAGAATCAAGATAGCCTTGGTTCTATCCTCTGACATTGGTGACCTTAGCTGAAAAAAAACACAAAACTTGATGTGTCGTGGCAACCCTCTACCCTCAAAAAGAGTAATCAAAAGTTGTCAGACCCACTCAATGCAGCAAGCAAAGTCGTCAGATTCACTTGATGCAGCAAAAAGTCGATATCTATACAAACCCCACAGTACTAGTCGTCGTGTGAAGATGATCATTTTGGTGTGATCGCTAAAGTACTCCCTTACGAAATGGAAGGTGCTCAGATCGAATCTTCCTTCCTTCAACCCTAATGGAGAAGAGTACATTTTTTGGTTTTTGAACATTACAGACATTAAGGATTTTTGGTGAGCTGATTTACCAATAAAATAACTCGAATTTTTAAAAACTGTTTTTATATAAATAACTACATTTAAATTATATTTCAAAACTTTAATTCCCTTATTTTAACAAAAAGAGGAAAAAATGTAAAAAAAAGGACTGTTAACTCACTCTTCCTTTGATAGAATTATTCCTTAACCTTTGAATACTTCAATACATTCTGTTTATTAGAAAAAGTCTCTTTTCTAGACCATTCATGTCATTTTTCACAAAAAGGTAAAGGAGTAAAGAATTATTTAGTTTTAAAATACATTAATATTTATCAATTTTAATTATATTTTATTTTATCTACTTTGATACTTATGTTATCACAAGGATTTTATTTATTGTAGAGTTTCCCATAACTTTATTACTAGTGTTTGATTATAAACTTATAAAATTAATAGTCATTTTTTTTTAAAGGAATGAAAAAAAAAAGTATGCTATATTGAAAGAGTGAATTCAATTTGTACATTAAAATATAATTTAAATGAAGGTAAAAAGTAAATTTAATATGCATGCTATAATAGTTTCTTAGAACTAATTTTGAATCAGTACTTTGGTGGCCAGTAGATGCAGCTTACATTTTCCCCTTGAAAACATTACTAAAAATATTAGCGACAGGAAGAAAAAAAATATGTAGATTTATAAATATTCAGAAGACAAAAAAAATAATTTAAAAATACAAGGGTTGCAGTAAAAATTATGAAGTAAAAAATTTAAAATTTTAGGCTGAAAGAGAAGAAATAATTGTTGAAAAGGAAAAAAATATGATTGACTGTGGATTGTAAAAATAACACACAAAATGAGCAAAATCTTAACTAAGGAAAAAAAAGTAAATTCACACATTTTAAAAACAAAACAGACAAAGTAAAAATAAGAGAGCCTTGTATTCACCAATAACTGTTATAATATCCATTATTCTATAGATATAATTGAATAATAATGATAAAAGATATATAAGCTTCCAAATTGAAAATGGTTACAAATTTAAAAAAAAGAATTATTTGCTTGAAATTAATAGTGTTATCCCAATAAATTTTTACAATCATATGTGTAAGCAGTGTAACAACCACTATTGAATGTTCAGGGGTTTTTTTTGGGAGGGGGCAGTAACAAATAGTAAAAATCAGTTACTTTAATGTAATGTTATCACTTAATTTGGAGAACATTTACAACTATTTGGCAGAAAAATCTGTAGCAATTCAATGTCATGTTAGTTCTGATTTCTTATGTTGATAGTTTTTGTTGAAATATAATTTTGTGTCAGAATATTATTTATACCAATTTTATTTTATATATATGTATTGATAATTTAAAATCCATTAAAAGTTACTCTCATATATGTTATCTATGTTAATCATATTACAGATTTATTTTTATGTTTTGTGTAGGATACAAACAAAAACTTAGAAATCTTGTATACCAGTACATAGTTAAAGATCCAAATCTGAGAAATGAAATACAGCAACGGAAGGAACCCTTAGAATACATTCAAAAAGCACAGGTTTGAGTTTCGACTTAAGTTATAGAATTATTAAAAAATGTATGAAAGAAAAAAAAAACTTTTGATGAACAAAATATGTATTTTGTTAGCATCTGAATTAATTGCTTGAAACAATTTTTTGTTCATCATTGGAAAGGCTCATTATATGCTAACAAATTGAGTATTTTTTGCTGATAGTTTTTTATCAAAAAATACATAATTTTTCTTATCATAGTATTCTTAATTAAAAAATAATTTAAAAATATCTGAAAAATAGGTACTTTCTTCATATATTTTTATGTCACTTATATTTTTTAATTTACAGTAAAATTTATGTTACAAAACATTGTAGTTTTAAGTTATGCTTTATTATAAAAAAATTTATATGGAACTTTCTGTTTTTAGGATTCTATAAAATAATTATTTCATGATAAAATGTCATTAAATAAAAGTATAATTTGAATTTATTATATTTAGTATTGTTATGGTAAATAATATAAACTTTAAATAAATGTATTTTTTTTTTTTGAAGCTGTAACTTAATTTGTAAATATTACCTAATCAAAATTAATTTAGACTTTTCTTCAATGTTTAACATAACGCTTTTTTAAAAAGAATCTTTGTTAACAAAAGATATGTTTATGGCTTTTCTTTTTTTACAGATCAATTGGGAGCATCGCATTACCAAAAGCTTGAATAACATGTCTAATGAACTTGGCTTAGTTTTTTCTCGAAAAGTAAGCAAAATAACTTAAGAAATTTTATTAAAATTGTGTGTTACAAGTTATTGAAAGTGTTTCTTTGTTTCAAATTGGCTGCATTGGGGCATCTTAGCCATTTGCAGACACAGCAAGTCCCCAAGAGGGAAAGCCAGTTCATTGGTGGTACTATCCAGGGGTGGCTCCCATTACCAAATTTTAATATTTGAATTTTATTCTATTCAAACTCTTGTTTTGGATTCTAAATATTCTCATGATTTAATTTTGCCAAGAGTACCAAAGCCAAATTGATACTCAATGGATCTTTTGCAAGCCACATAATCATATGACATGCGTGCCTACGATTTTTGCATCCAGAAAATCTATGGACTCCAGCCAGGATTGGACCCACATCCTTGACCTCATGAGGTAGGCATGCTACCTCAAAGCTATCGAGCCAACCATCATTAAAAGTTTTTTAAAATTTTTACTGGGTTGAAGATTAGTGTTTTACCATTGCAGTACATTCCCCAGAAGTTGGTATCTCTTTTTAGTGCTGCGCATATAGGTGGATACCAATCGCCACAGGTAATTTTGATGCCCAGTTTCCTCCCTCAAGGGAGGTACCTAAGCTCTGACAATGCAAACCTGTACTAGGATTTAATTTTACCTAGAGCACCCTAGCCAAACAGACATGCCTGGGATCTTTTAATGTTAAGGTGACCAATTGTCCTCCTTTAGGAAGGACAGTCCTTTTATAAGTTCAGCCCTTCCTTAAAAAGTGTCCTCCTAATTGTCTTTTTTATTCAATATTTTAAAACTTATCTGTTAATATCTGTATTCAGAGATCCCAGGCGTGAACCATCACGCATCATGTGCCGGTACAGTTGAGAAAGACACGATTATGAAAAGCATGCAAAGGGCATTGGAGAACTTCATGTGTCTCAAAACATTGTGCTCTTCACTTTGTTTACTTTATCTCTACATAATATGTATTTACGTCTAACGTAATATGAAATTATTTCTTCCTGAGAGAATACTACACTTAGACAAGTACAATTAATGTTTTATTCAATTTTATACAACCCTATTTTCCACACTGTAAAATAATTTAAATATAGATTTAGTACAGTTTTATCACTTTTGTTATTAAAGTTTTAGCTTCAATTATTAATTTTATTTTGTCA
Organism: Trichonephila clavipes; assembly: GCA_019973935.1. Lineage (NCBI taxonomy): Eukaryota > Metazoa > Arthropoda > Arachnida > Araneae > Nephilidae > Trichonephila > Trichonephila clavipes. Next base: position 40,273 of record BMAU01021194.1, read on the forward strand.
TAATGTGCTTGCATCGCTCATGTAGCTCTGTATTTTATTTTTGATTTTTAATTTCATTTAAGGGATGGAAGATTCTAAAAAGAAAAAATGTCATTTCAATGATCAATTGAAAAAGGAATTTCAATTCTTCATATCAAAGACACCATTGTTTTCTGCAATACTTGCAGAGGAGAATTTTGTAGTACAGTTGGAAGCAGAGCAGCTATAACAAAACACTAAGAAACATCAGCCTCTTCCAGTAGTAAAGTAACAATTTTTTTTAAAACTTCTAATTGTATTGAAGATGAATAACAGTTAGCTGTAATAGAGGAAACATTTGCATTTCATACTATAATGCACAATCAAAATTTTTGTAGCATGGATTGTACAACTAAATTATTGAAAAAGTTTCACATATGCTATATTTTCATGTGCGAGGACAAAATGTGAGGCTATTATTAAATCGGCATTTAAAAATTCATTTGATAAAGTACTTGCAGAAGACTTGAGAAATGTGGCATTTGTAACAGTAAATATGATGCATAAAAAAAAGGAAACCAAATTGCATCCAATACTATTTAGGTATTTTAATGTTCCCAAGGGTATTCAAGCAAAAAATTTTGAATTTAAAATCCATTGAAGGCAAAATTGCTGAAATTTTGTCAAACCACCTATACAGAGTAATAAATGAAAACAATCTGAAATCTAAAGTTTATTGATCTAACAGTTGTAATAAAAAGTGAATCTAACAATTGATAATACAAACAAATTTTAGTGGGTGAAGACACAAAGGAGTGAATAATGTCTATGTGAGATTACTCCAAAAGAAAATACTAAGAATAAGTTGCAATGCCCATATTTTGTCAAATGCAGCATCATGAGCCATACCAATTGAAGTTTTTTTACGCCTGCCTCTTGGGCATAAAGCGTCTTGCAGTCCAGTACAAAACAGAAGCTGTGCTATACTAGGAGGGAGAGCCCCATAGTTGTCTTGAGAGTGAACATGAAGAAGGGAGGGACAACCATAAAGATGCTTCCCTGTCACTAGTTCAAAGAGGGCAGAGCAGAGAATCAGCTAGGCAAATTTTAAACACATAAGCTTGTAAATAATCATGTTGTGGTAAACCCGACCATGGGTCTCGAATAGTTTTGAAAATCTGGCCTGGCAGGTGATCACAAGATGTAAACACACTAAGCCAAAGTGTGATGAGCACCGCAATAAACTAATGTAGAACAATCACCATAATGTCCTGTGATGACTCTTACTCCACCCTACTGAGGACAGAAAGTTGAATGTGTCTCTGGCTGCCGAGTAGACAAGCCCAAGTTTAACCATCAACCAACTCTTTATAGCTGATATTTTTTTATGATGATTTTTATTCCTTATAAATTGCTTGGCATTTCTAAGAGGAATTGGTAGAAAAGGTAGATGAAGTGTTGAAGCCTCTTTGGCTGCCTTTCTGGTTTATTCATTTTCAAGAATGCCACAGTAGGAAAGAATTCATATGCCAGTTGATGTTGAAGGAATAATGACAATTTATTTGTATTTTTGTTGTTTAGTGTTTGTGTGACTACATTAAAACAATTTTGTGTAGATGCAAATGTTGAATACAAAATTTTTTTAATCTATTCAAAAGTTAGATTGTTCGTCTCTAACTCCAACTAAAGAGTGGGTTTTACAATTATTTGAGCCTCTCCATTCATATTTTTTAATTTAAGACAAATATCTAAAAATTCTAGAATATTTTTTCAATTATGAATTTATGGAGGTATTAATGTATTTTGTACATAATCAGGCATCTATTTTCCATGAAACGATTTAAGAAATTGATGGTGAATATATTTCAGCTACAAAAGTTAGTGTTATTTTGACCGATTCTGGTCTTCAAAATAAAATATTTGAAAAAAAATTATTCCTTTAATAATAAAAAGAAGGTTGTCAAACTTTGAAGAATCAAATCCTGGCATAATGGAAAAGTTGACCAAAAAAGTGCAGAATTCGTACCAAACATGTTTCTAATACATCGAAGATTGGTCTGAAAATAATATCACAGGAAATAACAGTTTTTAATGATGTTTTTTGTCTTCATTGTGTGCAATTAAATTGGCCAGGTATAAAAAAAAATGTTAAAATTATTATCAAAAACATTGTCTGATATTTAAATCAATTACAATTGTCTGTTGGAAGAAATTAGAAGACTGAATGTATGTTTAAGTTCTGAGATATAAATTGGAACAATAGAAAATCAACATGTTGAAAATGATAAAAGTTGGATGGAAATATTTAACCATTTCAAAAATGAACACATTCCATATGAAATGTTATTCTTGTTGAATTTATGCTGTGCTGCCCTTGAACTAATACAGTATTTGAAAGAGTTTTTCAATTGGTTATGATTTTTGGACTAGTTAGAAATAAGGTTTGTTGTTACTTTAGTTGTAGCATTTACCGTAAAATTCAATATGAAAGATATTTCTTGCTCCAAAATTTCTGATACATTAGAAAATGATATATTGATAAAAAAAATAATTATTTAAATGAAAAAATTCTTGTTTTAAGTAAATAAGTAAAAGGGGGGGGGATGTAAGTGTAATATTAGTGTATTTTTGTTTGAATTAAAATGTTTCACATTGTAATTTTTTCTTAAATTTTTCATCCTCTTCATTTTTAAAAAAACTGGTGATCTTATAAGTGAATAACATTTTAGAGTCTTATGTTTAACAATTTTTCAAAAACTTCATTTTTTTACCTATTTTTTTAATGTGTTTCAGTTTATTTAAAAAGTGTGTGTAATAGTTTCAATTTTTAAATTTCTGGAATTTTTTTTCAGCAAAATGAAATGGATTATTGTATTCACATTTTTCAAGAAAATGTTTCTACTCTTTCATTTTGTATTATTCATTAAGATTGGAATATTTCATAAAATATTTACTTAGAAAAGTGTAGAATATCAAAATATTTAATATAAACTTATAAGTTAAAAGTATGCAATGAGCATGTTAATATTTGCTCTCCCATAAATATTATATCAATTAAATTACATTTTCAGTTCGCTGTAAAATATATATTTAGATAAATAATTACTTAGGTCTGATGAAGTTACGCATGGTTATATCTTTTTTGCTTAGTTCTATAGATTTGCTTGAGTAATTAATTTTTTATCTGTGACTTTTATTATTTTGGTTCTTGACAGTTTTAAATTAGATTATTAGTTAGATTTTTGAATTATGAAAAACAAATATTTTAATCAGCAAGTTTTGTCACAAATATGTTCAATTAAATTTGAATTTTTTTCTTTTTTTTAAGCGTCCTGTATCAGAACAAATAGAATTTGAAGCTAAATGGTCGGAACTTGGCTCAGAAGATATGGGTAAAACTCTTTTTTTCAATATTATTTCACTGATTTTTAAACTTAAATGAATAGTCTGTTTACTATGTAGCAATGTAAAAGGACTTATTTTTTTATTCAATTTATATTCTTTTCTGTTTAGATTTGAGCCGATTTAGACCTGTTTATTCCCCAAAAGATTTTCTTGAAGTGCTTGTCAATGTCAAAAGTCCTAATATTGGTCTTGTAATGAGTCCTGATCCTGGGTAAATAGATATTTTTACATATTTCATTTAATTCTGTTTAAATGTGTTGAAGTACTGTTTATAAGTCTAGGGTGTTTTGGTTATTGTAGTTTATTTTAAGAAATTTCAAATATAGATATTTTTAAAGTTGAAAGCAAGGGTGGATTTTTAAATAATTTAGCAATCAGTTTGTTGCTTTAAGGGGAACTTCCACTTGTAATGAAAACGTAATAACACTTTAGCACAATGAAATCACATTATATAGGGTATAACTTTAGCTGAGAATGTAAATTACTTATATAAATTCACCATGAAATGTAAAAATGTCATTTACTTTGTAGAAAATTTTAAAATTGCAAAAAATACATATATCTTTGCTTCTAGAATTTTCTGACGCCATGTTTGGCAAGCTTTAATGTAGTGGCTGCAGATGGTGCCCCGTGTATGCATTCTAAGCCCAAAGTTAAACTAACTTTGTTTTAGAAGAAAATACGGCATAAGCTGCTTTAATACATATTGTTATGTAGATCCGAGGGTTCGAGGATTTTATGCAAAAACAATCACAAAGAAAAAATAATCAGTTCTTTAAGAGCGATGCGAATTTATTATAGAAAATCCAATCCTTTCAATACAGGATTAATCAGCAATATTCACAGGATAAATATCCGAAGGTCTTCACACCTTCAACAGCAATCAAACACAATAACAGTGCTTAAAAAAAATACACATCTTCACACCTTCAGCAATCAAACACAATAACAGTGCTTAAAAAAAAATACACATAAGTAAAGATTATTCACAAGCACAGCCGAGCTAATCGCTAGTCAAAACAATCCTCACTACTCGCTGGCTTAATCAAGATCCCTCCTGTACCGGCGCACATCCTTTTTATATGCGCGACAGAAACTTCTAGAAATATGACCGCTCGTGTCATTGAACGTGACACTAGTGGAGTGATCTACTACTTTCTAGAAGATTCCAGAGGGTTCCGAATTCGTCAACAAGATCGCCAATGACGCCAAAATGGTCGCCAAATTGACCGCCAACTTGGTCGCCAAATTGACCGCCAACTTGGTCGCCAAAAATGATGCCAACTTGGGTCTACCGCCAAGTTCTCATTCAATCACCATTATAACGTAAGGGGCGGCACTGCTTGTGAATAGTACAATTTTAACATGAAATAAATATAACATAGAGTAATATAAATGCATTAAACACTCAAATACAAATTATTTACACTATTTACACAAAATTCATAATACTATATTTTATGAAAAACAATATTTTTCTATTCAAATAATGACTTTAATCACTTTAGAAACGTTAATTCTGTTTTTTTCCATGAAAAAATGGGGTGGGGGGATCGCAAAGTAAAAAGAATATAAGGCAACCCTGGGGATTGTTCACCACACTTATGTGGTAAGCAGAGTTGCACACAGTAAATAACCTGAATATCAATAATGACCAAATATGTCCTTGGAAATTCTTTATTAAGCATTAATAATTCAATAATGCACGTTTATAATTCAGAATTCATAAAAAAAGGTAACTTCGGAGCATAATGGCAAAAAAATATTTCCGAGCCGACAATGCATGTTTCCAGTAAAATCCGCTAATAAGATAGCGAGTATCGAAAAGTTTGGAGAGAGAGTCAACCCAAATCATAACTTCTCCTTTTTATATTTATCATATCGGAAGTTACCGCCTCCCGATACTTCCGATCACGTGATCAAACGTCACGGAAGCACGTGACCAAACGTCAGTCAGGAATGATCGTTAACCGACCATTCAGCGACCAGTATCCAAAAGGGGATGAGACTATTTACCTTTTTTGGTAACAGGGATGACGTCTTAAGACTACGTCATTGCATAGGGTTCTGTCTTACTCCCCGTTACTTTCTAAAAATAGTCGTTGGGGAAGGGGGGGAAGATGACCAAGTGGCATGTCAATTATGGAGTACCTGTCCCTAATTGGGACGTACCTCCTCATCAGAATTTTAGAATTAAGAGCTGAATTAATGGGGTTACATAAATTAAATTTAAAAGATTTAAATAAATGGGCAGAAACAATTCTGCTGGAGCGGCGACAGACGAAGTCTGTCGGCTGGTGGGACAGCCGCTCCACTTTCCTGCGATCTGATTGGCCGAGGCCGTTCGCTCGCAGAGAAGTGGGCGTGAGGGGAAGATGACCAGTTTGGGTAGCTCTTTCGAGCTTTGACCTAGGATTTTAAATCACTGGAATGTTATGACAAAAGATCACTTGATATTTCGTATTTACAAAACTATGCGTGTTGTTTTATGGTAGTTCTAAGGAATTTTTTTTATATTCCTAATAAAAATAATTTTCAATATAAAAAGTGATATCTATAGTACAAGGAAGAATTTTTTCTTGATTTCTTATGAAATTGGCACTTCATAGTATTTCAATAATAAAAAAAAATAACGTACAATGGATTTACACTCCATTATATTACTATATAAATTTTAGTAACACCAAAAATTAAAAAATTGTTTTATTTAATAATATTATATTCTGAACTTCAGAATAATAAAATTTATTTTTTTCTTAATGACAGAGCTGATGATTACTTTTTTCCCTCATTATTCTTCTAATTTATTCATAAAATTGTTTTTCAATAATAATATATTTGAAACCTTATGTGAAAAAGTCTTTTTTACCCTTTCAGATTAAAATTTTGTATATCTAAATTATTCAGAGTTAATTGTTATTCAAGCTATTGCTTTAAATACGAAAATGAGAATTTTATCTACATTAAATAATATTTTTATCCTTACGTGCTCTAACAGCTTATATATCTATACACTCGTGTTCATAAATTAAGGATAATGAAGTTCAGGCAAAGAAAGAGACAGAAGCAAAACAAATTTGACTTATTTGTAAAGTCTATTTATTAAACAAAAGGGGTAAAGAGCAAAAAAGATGCTATATGTTTGACATAATTAATAAAAATTGCGATTTTTACTCCCTGGAGCAAATTTCAAAAAAAGAACCTATTTACAAAAAACAGTATAACACATGGTTAGTATGATGATTAATACGGAGTATGTCTCCCGGATCATGCAATACAGGCCTTACAACATCTAGGCATGCTGAGTATCAAATTATCAATCTGATCTTGGGGAATATTACACCACTCATCAAGCAATGCCCTCCGAAGTTCCGGTAGACAGGTGGGAGGGGGTTGACAGGCTGCAATTTGTCGGCCAAGCATATCCCACACATGCTCTATTGGATTCAAGTCCGATGAGTACGCTGCCCAATCCATACGGGTGATATCCTCCGATTGAAGGCATTCATCTACAATGTTTGCACGGTGAGGACGACGTTGTCATCCATAAACAGAAATTCAGCACCCATGGCACCCCGAAACAAAAGTACATGTTGTTCCAGAATGACATCCCGATAGATGTGGCCTGTCATCGTTACACTCTGAACATGCAGGTCAGTTCTGGAACCAAGAATAATTCCCCAAACGAGCCATCCTGCACCACCGTAACGGTGTCATTCTCTTGGTGGTAAGGGGTACCTGGCGCTCTCCATATTAAAGTCCGGCGAGAATCAGACTGCAAACTAAACCTGGACTCGTCGGAAAACATCACACAAGACCACTGTGCATGCTCTCTACTCCAGGTTAATCACAGGCGACAGTGAGTTGCAGTAAGTGGAACACATCTGACAGGCCTACGAGCATATACACCAATGTGCCCTAAGCGCCTGTACACGGTCTGCCTTGAAACTCTCGTACCGGTAGCTGATGAGACAGGTCTGATGCTGTGCTCCGTCTGTTTCTTTTGGCAGTAACTGCCAAATATACTGGTCCTCATTCGGCATTGTAACTCAAGGGCGACCTGTGATGTAACATCTACTCACATTACCATAATCTTGGAATCGTTGCCAAAGCCTGGAGATGACACTGTGGGCGATTCCAAGTTCCTCGGATACTTCCAGCTGGATACGTCCACACTCCAGTCATCCAATAATTTTACCACATAAAAAATCATCTAAATGCTTCCTTTGTGCCAAAACTATGCAGTCATTACACTGAAAGGCTTTTAAAGCGCTTGTGAACAATTTTACTTCTTTGCCACCATTCCTTATGTACCTCTCTTACACTCTCGTCATTGTGACATACTATCCACACCATTTGGTGGTTTCCTGTAATTTGCATATTCTTCTTCAAGATGTGTGTGATAATTCTACTGGTGAAATTTTTACTTTAGAGTTCAATTTCTGTGTGATTCTGAATTATCCTTAATTTATGGACATTCGTGTATATATATATATATATATATAGCTGTAACAATATTACAGATGTTAAAACCAAGGATTGATAATCATGGAGTGTCGATTATAAGTTAATTAATATTATGTTCTCTGTTCCATTTGAATTAGTTTTTTCACTGCAAGGAATTCTCATAAAGTAATACATTTTCTTGATTTCTTCACAATGATTGTGTTGTTCTTTAATTACGCTATGTCGTAATTGTGATTCGCTTCAGTACAATACACAAAAGGAGAAAGTTTACAAGACACAAAAGTGAATCTAAACCCAAGTAGCAGTTCTCAATTCGCTATGTTTTTAGATAATGTTGCATTCGTCTTTATTATCCAGTTTTATATCTTTATTTTAGAATTGTTATACATACGTCTAATTGCTATTTTTAAAGTGCTCTCTTAATGCTTATTTTTAATAATTTAAAGAAATTACTTGCTGAAAACCTCAAAATACAATCTTTTCTTTAGAACTTTTTTCAGTTCCTTCATAAAGAGAAAATGCTTACTTTTTAAAACAATGTCATTCCTCTCGATTTCAAAATTGACACTCTTTTAAATGTTGTGCTTTGTTCTAATTTTATCCCATTTCTTAATAATTGTAATATGACAGCAGTCAAGGAAGAAGAAATTGGCTCCACCGTTTACATCCCATTTAGGCGACATAATTGGACCCGAGGTCCCTTATGTGCATCACTGTAAACAAGTTATTTTATGCAAAAATTGTATCAAAAATCCTAAAATTTGTAGCGACCCCAGATGCAAGTCACGCGACTCTTATTTTAACAAACACTGGTTGAAGTTATAAGAAACTGGTGCTTTCTAGCTTATCCAAAGGTTTCTTTTACCTGTTAGAAAAACTCTTTTTTGGGAGCAAAGGAATTTTATTTATTTATTGTTATCCCACAGTTACAGTTAATATTTTTGTGTGGGATATGGAGCGACAAAGGCTATTATCCCATTGTTATCCCAAACATTCAGCTTCGATCACCTCATATTTTTTAATTCCAATCACTTGAATTGCTTTATAAGAGTTATGATGTTACTTAAATATCTCTTTAAATAAGCACACAATTGTTACAAATTTTACACAATTATTAATAACATAAAAATACTACTTTTAATGAGGGCTGAGGGAGTGAATATTTTTGTCGCACTTTTTCGTTAATCGAGGGCTTTTGGCGACCGATCTCGTAATTATGAGCCATGGTCAAGTGACGAGGACGACACCTGAGGTAGCATCCCCACCCTCTACTCTTTGAATCTCCAATCAATGAGAGATGAAAAGTGTGACATCAAAGAAGCAGTTTAAGTTTGACTTTTTTAAATTTAAAAACCATAAGATGACCCGGACAAAGTGTAGTCTTTACTCAATAGTTTGTGAATGAAAGTAGGTTTTGGTTTTTATTCATATGAAATTAAAAAGTAATTCAATAAAAACATAATTCAAGAACAGAGAAAGAAAAGATGAGCCGAGGATGAACATTGTAATTTTCAAGAAAAATGGGAATTGCAATATTATATTTTTATGCCCAAAGCAAGAATAAAATATTGTGCCTGACATGTAAAAACTGTAATTAAGTTGCTAAGGAATATGATTTCAGACATTATGATACAAAACCAAAAACATACTATGACTAATGTGTTGTAAAATTTTATAAAGACGAGTTGTCAGAATTGAAATCAACTCTTAAAAAATGAAAAAATATATTCACTAAATTTGTTGAGTGAGGGAATGAGAGTGAATATTAACGTTGCACTGTTCATCTACTCGAGGGAGTTTGGCGACGGACCATGGTCAAGAGAGGAGGTCGACACCTGAGCTGGCACCCCTCTCCTAACTTCCAAATGACACCATTTGGAAGACGTTTGAGCTTCGACACATTTAATGTGCATTGGCTTTGTGATGCAAGGCTCAAACTCATGGCTCAAGTTTGTTACCTTGACCGCCAGGCTACTACAGCCACCTAAATTTGTTGAAGACAAATACAGTTGCAGTAAAAACAAGTTATATAATATCACTTTTGATCGCAAACACAGATCAAAATCATTTACTTAAGAAGATTTTATTAGTGAATGCTTAATTAAAGCAGAGGAATTACCATATTTACTCGAATCTCAGCTGCACTTTTTTCCCAATGTTAATGCTACTGAAAATCAGGTGCGGCTTATAGTCGAAGGGAGAGAAAATTGTTGGTTGGGGTATTTAGAGCAAGTACAGGGGCATGTATGTAATTTTAAGTTTATAATACTGATAAAATAATTATTCACTTTTCTTATTAGTTCTCATTTTAAATTTATTTTAATTTCGTAAAATTTGATATAGATAAACCCTTTTACACTATTTTTCATTTTTCACACAAACATGTTCAGAATTTAGTGTGCAGCTTAGAATCGATGGCGGCTTAGATTCAGGGGGAAAAAACTGTATATATCCGGCACAAATATAAAAATTTTTAAAAGTGTAAGTTTATGTCTAAATTCTGTAACCAGCAGAGGTGATGTAATAGTCGAGAATTGTAGTCTAGTCGAGTCATGTATTATGCATAATATATTATTCATAATAATGAAATTATTATTTTGTTACCAAATATACATATAAATTAAATATTCTAACGCTTATCTAACTGTATAAATATTAAATTGATGTTATTGTTATACTAAAATCAATAATTATATGAGATTCAAAACTTGTTTTTTAATCAATATGTATATGCAGCATAAAATATATCATGTCTATTATTATACAACGCTTTTAACAATGTTGAGATATATTTCAGAATTTGTACTGAGAAAATGACGGGGAAAAAAATTTGTAATTTTCATTCTTTTGTTTGTACTTTTTTCATTTAAAATTTGTCTGAATATTTTTGAAATACATGTGATACTATTGATACTGCTATTCATAATTAAAAGTAATATAATGAAATTATTATTTGCATATTTGTGTTTGAAAAATATTCAATTATATTTCACAGAGAAGAATTTGTCTAAGAAGAAAATTGAGACAATTCTTTGTTGATTTTCTATGTGGGCTCGAAATATTTTTCTTATGAGGAAAGTTTTTTACTTGTCAGATAGTAGAACCAAAAGCGGAGAGCAGAGTGCATGCAATTTTCTCTGTTTAAACAATTAAATCTCTTCAGCAATGACATTCAATAATTTACAAAATAGCTGTACATTTATCTTTGGAGTTATTTTTCCGATTTTTTTGAAATTTCGTAGTTGTCTATAATTCTGGAGATCTTTGTCAAATAAGGTCCATTACAAATTCATCAACTTCCATCCTCTCACAAATTGACACATTTGTTGAGTAGTGCAGAGTGCCACTGAGAATTGTGCCACGTGTCACGCGTGAAATAGGTTCCCAATCCCTGTTCTGTCGTATAAAAGTAAAATTTATCATACTGTTTGTTCATTTAATACAGCAGATTAAAACCTGAAATTTAATTTTCCATTGCTTTAAATCTTCCTATTCTTCCTTTAAAAATCATTTATTCAGGAAAAATTAAACAGTTTCTTTCTCTTCGTCATTTATCTAGAGAATTGATCTTCATACTATGTTCCACAGAACCTTGGGGTTCCACGAGTCACAATAAAAAAAAAAAATTGGAACAAATGTGTATGCAAAATGGATTCACGTTCTCATGAAATTCGTATAACCATAATTATCTAAAGATGATATACATTAAAATTAAAAATTTTATTTCTATGTAATTTAACTTTGTTTTGAAAAACTTTTTAAACTTTTATTGTAATATAATAAATGAATTTTTTAAAACTTTTCTTCTTTATCTAGTAGGTTGTGTATATGCTATTGTTTGCTATCTCGAGTTCCATGAAGTAATTTCATACTAGTTAGTACAATCTTTTGAAACCTTTTACATTTGTGGGGGGAAAACACATATAACGAAGAAAATGGAAGGATGTTCGAACGCAATATTTTTTTTTATAAGTCATGTATCGAAATTTGAAGCTGTATCTTATCTGTGAGAAGGAGGGGAAGATAGAACAATAATTTTACACTAAAAAGAACCGTGTTCGGGCTATAGAGAGGGGAAAGAAACCTGTCTTAAATCAAAAATAAGTGGAATGGAGCAAATTTCGAAAAAGGGAAATTTTTTGACATAATTTTAGAAATCACTCACATTGTGCGCGTACAAACACACACACAGAAATGCTGGTGTCATGAGGAAAAGAGAAAGCCCGAGCAACACCGGGCTAAGCTGTGGAGAGGGGGGGGGGGAAAATCATTTTGAAAATGAGTATTAGAAGTTCTGATTTTGTGAAAGAAAGGGAAAATTTATAAAAGTTGAGATAGCCCGTGCAATGCTGGGCCATGCAGCTAGTATACATTTATTGAACATATGTAATGTATATATATATACTGCGTTATTTTATTTAAAAGACCAATTTTAAAAATGAAACTGTATAAATAATTTAAATTCTTTTTGTTAGACATGATCCATAAAAAGATAATTACATACTTATCAAAAAAATTAAACCTTAGTCTCAGAACAGCTAACCATGATTTGCAGTACCAATAGTGTCTAAGTGATGTATGACAATTAGACTTAGTCTATGCTGCATATGTTATGTAAAATTCAAGTTTTGATTCATACAGTTATTGATTTTAGTAACAATAATAATCATTTATTATTAATACCATTCCATTGCAATCAGAGATTAGCTCCTATATGATATATAATTATAGGTTAAAACAATTTTTGTCTCAAGCTATTTTACAACTTTCTTCAGTTGGAAAAAAACGTATTAAAAAATTAGAGATTTACAGACATTATTAGTTTCTGTTTTATGCCTTTACAAATTTTAAATGTGCTTTTCTCAGATTTTCATTTTGGAAGATATGAAAGGGTTTTCCATTCAATAAATTTTTTTATCTGTTAAAGATAATTTTGAAATTTTTTTGAAGATACTTATATATATATACACACTGCTGGACAATTGCTAAGGACGGATCACAAATTGCTCTGTAGCATAACATTAAGCGAGACATGAGGCCTAGTAGGATAAAATATAGTTGCCACACGGTTCAGACATTAGAATAAAGAATATTTATTGTTCTGGAAAGTACAAAAGCTGTGAAACATCTGAAAGAAAAAAAAATGTTCATTTGATCTGCGTACGGAGAAATGGAACAATGCATCTAAAAGTCAGCAGGCACCTTAATGAAAGGTATCAGTACGGGATATGTCCACCCTGGAGTGTGATGCAACATTCCACACATCGTACCATACTTTGCACAACATTATCCAGCAGCTGTTGAGGCAATTTATCCCATTCCTCTGTGAGTGCACGGATGAGGGTGTTCTTGTTTGTCGGAGGATAGTTTCGACCAGCCTCTTGCCTCCCCAAAGCATCCCACACATTTTCAATGGGGTTTAGATCTGGAGAACGCGCTGGCCATATGAGACGTTGAATACCCTCGCTGTCTAGACAATCCTGAACAGCGAGTGTTCAATGACATGTTGCGTTGTCGTCCATAAAAACAAATTTATCACCGACAGCACCACGGAAAAGACGAACATGAGGAAGTAGAACTTTATCAATGTATCGTTGGCCCGTCATAGTCCCATTCGCAACCACATGTAGGCACGTGCGGCCATTGATTATGATGCCGGCCCACACCATGATACTGCATGTCGGATATTGGTCCTTTTCCTGGATATTTTCTGGACGATAAGCAGTACCACTGTCGGGCCAGATCAGTTGGCATCTGCAATCCGATGACAGACTGAACCTACTCTCATCTGAGAATAGTAGGCATGCCCAGTCCTGTTCAGTCCAATTGTGATGCTCACGACACCATTGCAAACAGGCAGTACGGTGCTGTCTGGTCAATGGGACACACACAACAGGTCTGCGTGCGTATAGTCCTCCTCCCCTCAAACGTCTGGCAACAGTTTTTCGGGAGATCTGCTTTCCTGAGGCAGCAAGAAACTGATTTGCCACCTGCTGAGCTGTGGTGCGCCTGTTCCTTTTTGCTGATAGGACAATATATCTGTCTTCTGCAGGTATCGTACTTCTAATACGACCTCCCCCATGCCGTCTACTACACATTCCAGTAGTTTTAAATGACTTCCACAGCCGTGAAACAACGCTGTGAGCGATGTCGAACTCCATGGCAACATCTGTTATTTTTCGCCTTTCTTCGATCTTTCCAATAATTCGGCCACGCATAAAATCATCTCTGTGATGTCGGGAAGACATGCCAAAAATTTTAAGTTCGTCTATTAAATCTTTCCTGTTAAACTTTGACTTGAAACAATAACTGTCCACACGCGTCAAAACCTTTAAAGCTCTTATGAACGCTATCACGTGATGGACAGACGTGGAAAAAAATTTGCATACTCATACTTCTTCTTACTAATATCCCGCACTTATTTTAATTTTCCACATTTTGCTTCCTTTCATTTTGTGGTTGCTATGGATGATAGTGTTATCCGTCCTTAGCAATTGTCCAGCAGTGTATATATATATATATATATATAATCTGTTCAATAATAGTTTCATATAAATTTATATCTGAGAACTCTTGCTAATTTTTTAAAACGTTTAGCTGCATGGCCCGGCGTTGCACGGGCTATCTCTACTTTTATAAATTTCCCTTTCTTTCACAAAATCAGAGCTGCTAATACTCATTTTCAAAAGGACTTCCCCCCTCCACCGCTTAACCCGGCTGTAAGGATCTACTGCCTGCACCTGGCAGCAGGTCGAACGAGACACGATATAGAGGAAGGATCTGGCAACGAGAGAAGGGAGAAGGGTCCGAACGAGGGAAGAACAGGGAAGCGGTGGCGGAAAAACGTGAGCGGACAGAAAAAAGACTGCGGGACGATGGTTTGTAATCTTGGATGATCTGAATATATTTTTTTTCTTATGAAATGTTCCATGGAAGATGTACAATAAACAGAGGGACAAAATCCTGACTGCAATTATTTTCTTTTCACAATTCGAACACGATCCGAAAAGAACCCACAAGTTTACACTGGTGTCAGGAGTGGGATTGTGATGGAGCAATGTTAATCAGAAGTTAAATGAACAAAATATTTCAAATTGATCGGTGTTCATACTACATAATTGTGAACAAGGTTCTAGTGGACATTCAGTTTGAAAGAAAATTTTTTTAAGGAAATAGAATCCTGCGGTGTATTTTCAAGTTGATGACCACGTGGATCCTGGGAATTCTCTTGCAGCAGTTTCAAGTGAAAAATCATGATCTTCATACAGAAATTTGCTATCACCTGCCGAGTTGGGCTATGGAATAAACAGATGCCGTATTTTTCTTCAGTTTCTGATAAAGGGAGCTGTGATCTGAAAACAACGAAGGAAATCCCAGTAGTGTTCAAGTACAGAAACAGCGTTCATGTCAAGGTAAGTGGCTATTGTTCCCCTAAGTTAAAATATTGTGTAAATATTTAAACGAGTAATGGGATGCAGTCATATTTAGTTTGTTTAAAAAAATAGAAAAAGCAGATACATATACATATCTGGAAAAGAAAATTTCATTGGTTTATTGCAATATTCTATGTTGTTGGATTATTGTGTAGATGAAATAAGATTATTGGTGCCGTTGGTTGAGTTCGAATAATAGCCAGAGATGGAGATAGTACTTAAATTTATATTACAAGAAAATAAATATTTACAGTTAAAGTTTACACTAAAAGGTAATAATGCGGTTAAATGATAATTACACCCTTGAAGGTGCTGCGGATTGATGCGAACAAGACCTTGCGTCCGTCCGTTGCGTTTCAGTTTTCAGAATGTCCCGGTACGGGGTTCCAAAAAAGTTTCCGTTGGGGTAGGAAAGCGGGAAAATCTCCCGCACTCAGTTACAGTTAAGTGAGGAGTGTAGGAAACAATTATTGTGTACTTATTTTACCTGGAAATAATAGGGTATCATTTTAAATGTTGTAAAATATGTTATTTAGAGTTCTACATAGTGTTAAACTATAATTTCTTTTTTTATCATCATTCTTCACAGTTTTGAAGTTGTCTCAAAAATTAAAATTTGTGTTTTATTGAAGTTGTCTCAGAAATTAAAATCTGTGTATAGAAAGTGTTTTACATAACAATTCAGTTTGCAGAATTTAAAAAAAAAAAGTAATTAGATTAATTTATCTTGAAATACTGGTTGCGAAAAATGTATGTTTGAATTCCTGAAAAGTATCCATTAAAAAAAATGTAGTATATGTATTTCAAGTAGACTTCCTGTTAAAATGTTGTAAATAAGAGATTTTGTAGGTTATTTATGACTCAGAATAGGGCATGTTTTTTTTTTTAATATTATATGATAGTTTTTCATTTTAAGCAAAAGTGTTGCATTTTGTCAGTTAGTTGATGGTTTAATGCAATCTGAGGTTATTTCCTTTGCTCCTAATTTAGGATGTATATATATATATATATATATATATATATATTGGTTTTTTGTTTCCTGCATAAGATTCTTCTTTTAATTAAAAAAAAAACTAAGAGTAGATTTATGATTTGAGAAATAATTCTATGGTAATGTAGCTAAAGTATGTTGTTAATTGTGGTTTTTTTTTTTTTTGAAAAAGGTTCTGCGTTCTGATTAATAACAAATAACCGTGTGGCATATAAGTTTTATTGTAAACATATTTCGAATTGTGTTTCTGGAATTTCAGTACTCTTAAAAGAAACGAGTGTATTATTTTTTTTGTTTGCTTGTTAAATATATAGTACTAGGTCATTTAAGTGTTTGTATTTATATAAATTTGTCAGAAGGTAATTTGGCATTAGGTTTAGCTTTATTAAAAATGGCATTTCTCAATAGAAGTAAGAAAATTGACTTAATTCAATTAGCGCGGGACTTAGATGAGTCACTTGATCCGTCTATGTCTAAAATTGTTTTAAGGGATTTAATAATCTCTAGTAAATATTACAAGGAGGAAGAGGCAAAAGAGTTATTGGAAGTTATTACAGTCGAAAGGTTAGAGACAGAACAGCAGCAAAAACTAGAACAACAAGAAAAATTATCAATTGAAAAATTACGCTTGGAAATAGAATTATCTAGGAACGTTAATCAGAGTGCTACTCAAAATAATGGTCAAACCTCACGTGTGAAATCTTTAGATGAAATAGTTAAAATGGTTAGGCTCTTAACTGTAAAGGTACCCAATAAATCAGACGGGTGGGAGTATTTCTTTTCTAGTCTTGAAAAAGCTTTCGCTAGTGAAAATGTCAGCGATGAGTTAAAACCGAAGGTTTTGTTATGCATGTTAGGAGACAAAGTGTCAAACTTATTAGTTAACCTTGGCGAAGAAGAATTAAAAGATTACGAGTCTTTAAAACAGGTTGTGCTCAAGGAGTATGAACCCTCACCAAAAATATGTTTAGAAAATTTTAGAAAGGCCAAACGTAACTCTGACGAAACTTTCTCTCATTTCGCGTCCCGTTTAACATCGATGTGGTTATACTACTGTAAGTTAAGAGGAGCGAATGATTTTGAGTCAGTTAATCAACTGATCGTAGCAGATAAAATGTTTGAAATGTTGGATTCTGAGACGGCGACCCATATTGGTGTGCTCCAAGGGGAAGAATGGTACAAACCCAGGGACTTGGGCAAACAATGTGATATATTTTACGCTTCCAAAGGGAAATCCTACGATGGACCTGAGAGAGCTAAAGGAATAATAGTGAAAAGAGAAGTTTTAATGGTAGTTGGGGTAAACAGCCATTTGGGGAGAAAAAGTCAGATAAATTTTCTTCTAGGAAAAACTTTGATAAAGGTCAAGTAATTGAAAATAAAAAATTCGCTTGTTTCACCTGCGGATCAGATAAACATTTTAAGCGGGATTGTCCGAAAAACAAAGGGGTAGATAATAAAAGACTTAATGTGAATAAGGTGTCAACGGAAGGGACAGAATTGGAAGATGGGACGGTAGCTGCTAGAGTTGATTTGCTGGGTAAAGTCATTCCTAGGCGGGCTATTGAAGACAAATTAAGTAAATTAGTGAAAACATCTATCAGTGTAGATGGGAAATTAGTCCATGTTTTAGTAGATTCTGGTACGGAAATTACTGTTATCAAGAAAGACTTAGTTCCTGGAATATCGGTTGAAGGAGCTTCCACGATTTATTTGAAAGGTATTTTCGGTCCAGCGGTTAAATGTCCTTTAGTATATGTTCCAATTGGTCTTGCTACCGGTGGCCAAGTTAATGTGGTGCACCAGCAAGTGTTATGTGTTTTGGCAGAAGTTTTGGTAGAAGACGTGTTGCTTCCACCAGATGTTTTGGATATGTTGGGAGGAGCCCAGAGTGAAGAGAATTCACTGGCTCAAAGCTCTCAGGACCTGAGGGTTGACTCAGGAAATGTAGATGAAACCGAGGTTTCATCGGGTATTCTGCCAGAGAAAGCACAGGAGCACATTGAGGATTCTCAAAGGAATATTACTTCATGTCGGAATGAAGTGGGAACATTGGGTACTAAGGATGAGGAGGTGACCTCTGAGATGGATAAAGGAAGCATAGTTGCTGATAGTTTTCGTTCCGAGCAGGAGTGTTGTGCCGAGTTAGCATTGGCTTGGAAGCATGCTAAGGAAGGCAAAGGAAACTACTGTAAAGTAGATGGGTATCTATTTCATAGAGATAAAATACTCGGGGAGAGTATTGGGCAACTAGTAATTCCGAAATGCAGAAGAACTGAGGTGTTGAAACTAGCGTATACTTCCGTGTTCAGTAGTTACATAGGCCCCAAGAAGACGCTTGAACGAATCAAGTATTCTTTCTTTTGGGAGGCTCTGAGGGCCGAAGTGAAGAAATTTTGTGAATCACGTAAAGAATGTCAGCTCACTCGATTGGTTAGGATTAAAGACCGATCACCCATTACACCTGTGGCAAGGCCTGAATTACCATTTCAGGTGGTGAATATGGATCTGATAAGTCCAATTGATCCGCCAAGCTCAAAGGGATATAAATATATTTTATGTCTGTGTGTGTGTGGTTGATCAACACACTAGGTGGAGCGAGGCTGTGCCGTTTACTAGTCTCAGTGCGAAGGAAACCTGTGAAGCTTTGTTAAACATATTTTCGAGAACCGAGATTTATCTTTTGTTGAAAAGGGAAGGTTTTGTAGAAAAGAATAGCGCAGCATCGTGGGTCACGGTACTGGATTTGTGGAAGTGGTATTTCTGTCGTTCTCTCACGAAGAAGTATGCTGCGTGCGTTATGTCGTTTGGAATTTACATGACTAAAAAAGTGCGGTTTAAGATTGTATACACTTCTTATGGATGTAATTTAACGGCTCAGGTTTTAAGAATGTTAGAGCAGTTTGTTGTATCTCGAATAGTCGATATAGACATTCTGATGCAAATTTGGAAAAATCGTGTAAAGCAAATTAACTTTGTATTAGAATGGGTGAGATGGGATGGGTCGGAAATCATACCGGCCAAAGGCAAATTAGAGCCGTAGGAAAGTTTTTACTGTGTACTTAATATAAATTTAGTGAACTCATTGAGCATTCATTCATGAGCTAATGAAGTAAACATGGTCCTGATGAAGATAAGGACTGTATTGTATATGTTTAGTACTGTTTTATTTTGTATAATGTGTTTTTTATGTATCTGTTTGCAATCCCATTACAGTTTAAATCTTTCTGGGAACATAGTCACTTATTTCAATTGGGTGAACTATTAATACTATTTCATGTGTTTGTTTTAAGGAACTTTGACTAGAACAATCATCAAGACTTTTGACTATTGCAATTATTGTGTGTTCTGTTTGTGAATTTTCTGTTTCACACGGTTTGTGAATTTTCTGTTTCACACGGTTTGTGAATTTTCTGTTCCTGTTGTCTGAAATGGTAAAATCAGCCACAAGGGGCAAATTTTACTCTTAGGTGGGGCGTGTAAGGATCTACTGCCTGCACCTGGCAACAGGTCGAACGAGACACGATATAGAGGGAAGGATCTGGCAACGGGAGAAGGGTCCGAACGAGGGAAGAACGGGGAAGCGGTGGCGGAAAAACGTGAGCGGACAGAAAAAAGACTGCGGGACGATGGTTTGTAATCTTGGATGATCTGAATATATATTTTTTTTCTTATGAAATGTCCCATGGAAGATGTACAATAAACAGAGGGACAAAATCCTGAGACTGCAATTATTTTCTTTTCACAATTCGAACACGATCCGAAAAGAACCCACAAGTTTACTCCGGCGTTGTTCAGGCTTTCTCTTTTCCTCATGACACCAGCATTTCTGTGTGTGTGTGTTTGTACGCGCACAATGTGAGTGATTTCTAAAATTGTGTCAAAAAATTTCCCTTTTTCGAAATAGCTGCATGGCCCGGCGTTGCACGGGCTGTCACTACTGTTATTAATTTTCCCTTTCTTTCACAAAATCAGAACTTCTCATACTCATTTTCAAAATGACTTCCACCCTCCCCCCTCCACCACTTAGTCCAGCGTTGCTCGGGCTTTCTATTTTCCTCGTGACACCAGCATTTCTGTGTTTGTACGCGCACAATGTGAGTGATTTCTAAAATTATGTCAAAAAATTTCCCTTTTTCGAAATTTGCTCCATTCCACTTATTTTTGATTTAAGACAGGTTTCTTTCCCCTCTCTATAGCCCGAACACGGTTCTTTTTAGTGTAAAATTATTGTTCTATCTTCCCCTCCTTCTCACAGATAAGATATAGCTTCAAATTTCGATATCTGACTTATATAAAAAAATATATTGCGTTATAGAATTTAAAAAAATTATTAATGTGAAGCAATAATAAAAAGAAAACGATTCTGATGCTAAGAGTAAAGCTTTAAAAAGTAGCGTAATGCGAAATTGAAAGTTTCTGCCTCCTCAGTTTCGAACCTGGTAACTGCCGTTTCTTAAAGCGCAGCTGATTTAACAATCGCGCCGTCGGTTCCTTCGGGGAGAAGTATTGAATTGAGCTTTAAAATAGTGGTAGAATTTTTTGAATATATCATTTCGTTATTCGTTAAAGTAAAAGATTTTTTTCGGGCTTCATTTTTATGTTAGTGCTTTCAAACTTCATATAAATAATAGACGATGTACTTTTTAATTAACAAAGAATTCCTTTAGTAATGAAATAATAGAAATAATCCTTTTGAAAAAACATATATAGTTATTAAAATCTAATTTCTATAAGTAATTAATAAAAGAAAAATTTACAGATAGCTATTGAAACGATTGCTTTTGTAATCAAAAAGTATGAAACAAAAATAAAGAATGTAATTATAATTAATTGATTATTACTGACATTTTAGGCAATTTTTTTCGTTTAATTTTGCAGCCACCAGAAACTCAAAAGTATATATTTTTTTAAAAAAGAATAGTTTATGTATGGAACAGAAATTTTCAAAATTACAAAATTATTAGATCGTGTTTTAAAAACCTCTGAAAAAAAAAAAGAAGTTCCGAAAATATTTTTAAAAAATTGTAAAATAATTAAATTGAAAGAAAGATATTGTTTTTCTAACCATAATTTTTAATATATTTTATCAATCTTTGTACAGATTACGTATAATATTGTTCTACACGCGGAAAAAAAAGAAAAACATGAACTTTTTTTTAGTGTAAAATATTTTTTCAAGCGGAACAATTCATATTCAAAAAAAGGAACCGATTTCCGATTTTATTAAAAAAATTGTAAAATAATTAAATTGAAAGATATATATATATATATATATATATATATATATATATAATTTTATTATATTCATTTTTAAATAAATTTATTTGTATGCAAAGTTTCGTTGT
Source organism: Trichonephila clavipes (assembly GCA_019973935.1). NCBI lineage: Eukaryota > Metazoa > Arthropoda > Arachnida > Araneae > Nephilidae > Trichonephila > Trichonephila clavipes. The sequence continues at coordinate 61,875 of BMAU01021194.1, forward strand.
TTATTAAAACAAAATTTTTTTCCGATATTCTCTGCAGATGGCGCCTCGATGCATTTTAAGGTTTTTAATTAATATCTTTTTAACTAATTAGAATATCGGAATATAAATGGTCAAAACGGATTCCTCGGATCATTCCCGAAATTTTGATACCTTCTGCTAGTTTCTGCATCTTGTGGTTCTTGAGAAAATTGGGATATATACCTACATAGATATGTTTGTTTACCTACGAATTTTAATATATAAGATTTTAAAAAATTTCATATTTCTTCCAGGTTTCCAAATTTAACAATATTCATGCTTTTTCTTGGATTATCTATAAGAACAATTATTAAAATCAATGAAACAGGTTTTCAATTCCATACCAACTTAAGGAAGTGTAATAAAAAGGAAGCTTAATTTGGAAATTAATTCTTTATGAATATAATATAGTCGGCCCTCCATTTTGTGAACCTTTATCTTGCAGATTTCTCTATTTCGCGAACTTTTTCCTGGAACCAAGAAAATTTTATGATTTTCTTCGTCAAATAACCTCCAAATAGCTAGGTACATTTTCCCCTTATCAAACTTTTTCTCTTGGGATTCGATTTTTTTTCTCTCTCTGTTTTTGAAATATTTATGGACCTTCGTGTGATATAATCATTAAGTAAAATCATTTGAAACGATTAGACTTGAATTGAATGAAAAAAATACGCCTGATAAGGTATTTTGTGCACTGCAAAGATGTGAGGAATGAGAGAAAACATTCTTTTTTTAAAACGAAAACACTTAAACAAAATTAATAGACTTAACCAGTAGTTAAATTGAAGGACACGCATTCTGAAAATTACTGGTCATAAAATATGCATATTTAAAATTACTTGTAGGCTTAAAATTTGAAAATGCTATTAAAATTCGTTAATCATAATGCAAAAGTACTTTTTTAAAGTTGCAAGTTCTGAGTATTTCTTAACAAAGTTGTTTTTTCCCCCTACTTTCCTAGCCGAATTCTTTTTGATAGGTAAGGTATGTCAAATAAATAGATATTAAGTTACAAAAAAGAAGGTGTGGGAACAATTAATTTTATAATAATTTACAGTTTTGTGAATTTTAAATTTGTTTTAATTGGTTTTTAAACTATATTGAAAGATAAATCACTATTTCACAAATTTTTCAAATAGCGAACTTTTTTTCAGGTTTAGCGACGACTGTAATTTAGTAAAATTTTTGTCATATTTTCATGCGTATCGGAAATAATAACATTAATTTGTAAAACAAGAAATAGATGTATTTGAAAACTGAATTATACAAACTATTTGTGAAAAAATTGCTCTAGGTTATTTTCTTAGAAAAGTAACATTTTCTTGTGAAAGACTCAAATTGAAAATGATTATTTCCCTGATGAGTATTCTTACACAGCAATTTCAAATACAATTTGTATCTAAGATATGAGCAGAAAGAAATTTATTACATACCTATCGAACAAAAAAAAATTGAAATAAGTACGCTAAGACAAATAAAAAAGATATCTCTATAAAAATGAAACTGGAGGTCTATCGAATCCTTCCTCCAAAAATTAAAACTCCTTTCGAAATTCAATCTTTATTCATAACCCTATGGGCAATGTTTATGATACCCAAGAAAATGTAAATGTACTTGTTCATTCACTGGTGGATATCCCAAAATATTTGCCCGTATTAAAAAAAAAAGTCTGCGCACCCATTTCCGCGGCAATTCTAAAAGACAGCACACTCTTACAAAACTTTCTTTTTTCCCCTTTTTCATTCAACCAAAACTGCAACCTGTATGGTTTTGAATAGTTTGTTTATTTTACTGCAACTGCGCATGCGTTCTGAAACCAACTATATCTGTCAACCATTTCTTAACCACACCCCGTTACTATAGTAACGAAGGGTTATCTTTTTACAAACATTATCGCTTTGACGTCATCCGAGTTGCAAACAACGCCATCGGTTGTATAAAGGTAGTTTTTGAAAATATGGCCATTGGCCTTAATAAAGGTTTTAAATATAAAGAAAGTTCTCTACTTAAATGTATAATAAATTAGGTAATAGTTTTGTGGAAACAGTATAAATCCCCCAAGAACCAACACTGATTAAAAATGTACAGTTCATTAATATTGAAATATGGACTTAAAATATTCGACTATGTGCAATCAAAACTTTCGTAATAAAATTAACTGTTCCACCTGAAATTATGATATAGATATGTTGCTATTTTGAAGGAAAGCAGAAAAAAATTACCTTTTGAGCAGATATACTTCTAGGTGTTTCTATTTGATTAAAATGCAATGAATTAATTGTTTTGCAATGTTTTCTTACTGAAAAATTGTATGTGTAAAATATAGCACCTGGCCCAAACTTTAATTAAAAGCTTTAATGAAGTATATTTTAACATTTCATATTATAAGAAATAATTTATATCTTAGTCTATTGCTTGATTTTGCATTTCTTTTGCAATGTTTTTATATGAAGAATTTTAATAATTTATAAATTGAAACATGCGAATAAAAACACAAGTAATATATTAAAAAAATTAAGGCAATTCCTACTTTGAATGCATGGGATAGAAGGCATTTTATTAACCATTGTAAATTTGAATAAGATATATACATGGATAAATTTAAATAGGGAGAGAGTGAACTAATAGTAGGAATAGAAAAAAGAGCTTGATTTGTCTGCATTGTTGTAACAATTCACACCCGATTTGGCTAGTTTGTCTGAAAAACAGGTTTTTGATGCCAACTTTTGTCTTTTTTTAACAGTTACATTGTTATAACAATAGAGACAAATCTAAGTTGGCATCAAAAACCAGTAATTAATTAATATTTGTAAAACTGTATCAACATCAAGTGTCATCACTACAAGCTTAAAAAAATTTATTTGGATGAATAGAAAGTATTTTCATCAACAATTGAAAATTTGAACAAGATAAATATATTATATTTATAAATATATAGAGAGAGTGAGCTATAATAGTAGGGATTGAATAAAATGTTAAATTTGTAGAAATAAATATTTACCCCTTCTTATTTTTCTTGTTTACTTTTAATTTATCTGTTTAATAATAATCATGAAATTGTCATATTTTTTTTCAGTCCTTCTACCTACTGGGGTCTTATTAAAGTACCTTTAAAAGTGAAAAGCTTTCACCAAATGGTAAGTAGTATTTTTTAACACATAAATTATGCTAACAGTTCAGTCTTAATTGCACATATCAATTCTTTCAACCATTCTGATGAAGAATTCTTCTCTTGAATTATTTACTTAATTTCCAATTATGATGAAACAATTTGAAGAGGTGGAATGAGAAGATCCATTCTATTTTATATTACTCCTGTAACTAAATTACCCTGCATTTTCTTGGGTACATATATGAGGAAAATGTATTTAAGGTTATATAGATGTTACTATGCACAATAGAATGCAATTTCTTTCAGTATTATTTTCTGATAAATAGAGATTGCAATTTGAAGAAATGGCTGGAAATATGGATCATCTGGGTTTGAATATTCTGTCATTTTCACACAGTGATTCATCCGAACAATGTCTGAAGGAAAGAGTGTCTTTGGGTAAGCATGGTGAGTAATTTGGTTGTTTTTCGGGCTCTGAATCTTGTAGATCAGTAGAAAATTATGAGTTAAAATAATTATTTTGAAGAAATAATTTTCATTAAGGAATTTTAAAAGAAATATTTCATGTAATTATAATTTTTTAAATAATTTTATTTTGAATGAATTTAATTTGAACTAAATTTTGCTCTGTATGAATGCATACTTTCTGTCATTTAAATTTATTCCGCAATTAAACTTATGTTTTTGAATTTATATATGCTATATGTTTTATTACAACACTAATTTTAAATATTTCATAAATATTCATAATCTTTAACAAATATGGAAGAATGAAATGAAATACACTGGTGTGCAAAACTTAAGCAACAGGTGGGTTTATTGCCACAACTTCACAAAAAATCATCTGAGAGACATGAAATTCAGAAATGAGGGAGAGTATTATGTACGTAAAGGATGACGAAAGCATCGGCGCTGAAAAAGGAATACAATGCATACGGTATGGAATCAAACAAAAACAAGCTTTATTGAACGCATAGTATCGTGACTCATGATGGTCTATCCAACAAGAAGAACAACAAGCAGATGTTCCTTAATATGGTATATGCCCTCCCCTCACTGCAATGGTTGCTTCGCACCGTCTCCGCATACTCAGAACCAGCTGGTGCAACATTTCTTGCGGTAGGAGTGCCCATTCTTCAATCAGCATCTGTTTGAGTTGTTGGGTGTTCTCCGGATGATGTAAGCGTGCTGCAATACGTCTCCCCAAAGCATCCCACACATGTTCGATGGGATTTAAATCTGGAGAGTACGCTGGCCAATCCATTCGAGTTATGTCTTCACTTTCCAGCAGCTCCTCAACAGCAAGAGTCCAATGTGGCCGTGCATTGTCTTCCATAAAAATGAAGTCTGGGCAAATGGCACCTCGGAACAGACGCACATGGGGAAGAAGTACCTCCTCACAATAGCGATCCCCGATTACAGACCCTCTATCAAAAATGTGGAGCTCAGTTCGCCCGTTCAGCATAATGCCTCCCCAGACAAGAACTCCAGGACCACCGTAATGGTGTCTTTCATTGATGTTACTGGTATAAAACTGTGTCCCGATCTCTCTCCAAATCAAAACGCGTTGAGAATCGCTTCTGGTACTGAACAGACTCTCATCCGTAAAGAGGACACGACTCCATTGACAGTTGTCCAGTTTTTGTGCTCTCTGCACCACTGTAAACATTGGCGTCGGTGGTCAACTTTCAACGGAAGGCAGAGTTCAGGATGGCGGGCGAATAGGCCCCCTTTGTGAAGGTGTCTGGCCACAGTAAACCATGACACTTGTCGCCCCGTTGCTGTAGAGAGTTGCTGAGCAATGACGCTTGCTGACTGCCGTCGGCCTCTTTTCGCCTGCAGGATGATATATCGGTCATCCCCTGCAGTTGTCATCCTCGGGTGGCCACACCAACCTTTCTAACAGCTGTACCTGTAGTTTGGAACGCTTTCCAAGCGCGCGAAACGACACTTTTGTTGATTCGAACTCTGCAGCTACACTGGTGATGGTACGCCCCTCCTCCAGCTTTCCGATCATTCTTCCACGTGTGAAGTCGTCCAGGTGATTTCTTCTAGCCATATTTCACGAACTGACTCACTGGCACTTGCAGCGAATATGTTGAATTGCGTCTGCGTCCTTCATTTTATTTTACTGTTGAACAGCACGCGCCGACATCACGCGTTTTGCGTAAGCTCACGTCGCTTCTGACGCTTCATTCCTGATATTTGCATACGCATGACGTGTCTACTGACTTACGTGTTCACTGTACTGATCTCCAGACCTCCTTTTCTGCAATTTCATGGTTATCAGCTTAATTTTTACATTGTTGCTTAAGTTTTGCACACCAGTGTAGATTTATTAAGCCACTTTTATACTAAAATATATTATTTCAAAGATTTAATTTTTTTGAAAAAAATTTGTTTTTTGTGAGTGTTGTTGTTTGTTTTAGTGAAATAGATATTTGTTGTAGTGAAAAATACTATATTCACTATAAATTTTAATGATTATTTATTTCATATTTTTTTATTTAAACTGTACCATTAGTTAAATTATTTTGTTTAAATTATATGTAAATTTTAGAGAAATAATGTTAAGAATTGAAAGTGTATTTCAAGAAATCAGTATTGATTGTGATTCAGAGGGGGAAGAAACACTATTAAACAAACTCTTTAGTGAAAAAATTAGCTTCTAATTTGCTTATCTTTTATTTCATGAATAATTATTATTTTAAATTTAGAAAAAAAAATGCTGTGTTTTTGCTTTTGAAAGATATAAAAAATAATTAAGTGTTCTTGTTAAATGTTTTATGAAATAATTTTCCTTACATCATATCAAAGTTACAGTTGCTTTTTTCTTTTACTGTGAACTTTGAAATATTCAAATTGTTGAAATGACGTAAAATTATTTATTTATTATTCAAGATAAAATATTAATTCTTAATCCTAATAGAACTTTCAGTATTAATTATTTTCTAAAGATTAAATGTATGATAAAATTAATTTTGCTAAGTTTCTAATGTTTATTTTGTATGTGTGTTTCTTTTTTAAAGAACTAAATTGTTGATTAATTTAATTTTATTTGTATAGTTCTCGAAGCTAATCAAGCCTCCCTTGCTCGGGAGTTTTGTAAAAAAGGATGTCCAGCAACCCTACGAGCAGATTTGTGGTCTCTTATTCTGGGGGTAGATATTTGTGGAGCTGTGAGTAGTATTTTTGTCAGAAGTAAAAATTTTATTTTTAGAAAAAAGTCAGTTTGTTAATTTTAATTTGATCATTGGTTTTAAATCATTTTGTATGATTAGATTAGATTAGATTATGTTCTACTGGAAGAAAAACTGAATACAAAATATTAAATATTTTATTTTTTAATGTTTGGAGATCTAAAGTTTTCTGTCTCAAATAATGTGTAATCCATCATAATATACTGTCATAATGCCTAATGCATGTTTAATGTTTAGGAAAAAAATGATGTACATGGCCTTTATATTTGAGGTATTTAATCTAAAATGCAAAAAAAAAAAAAAAAAAACGTTTTATGCATATTTAATGAACTAACTATATGTGCATTTCAAAACATTGTTGACTTTTCAAAAATTTTCAGTATGAGATATTAAAAATTTTTTGCTAGTCTCTTCTGTAAATATTTATTTTGATTTATAATATATTTCAGAGACTTTAAGGAGAAATACTGAATAACTTTTTCCGCCTTTCTTTCTTTAACAGCATAAATTAAACTTCAAGCATCTGAAATCATGTGTATTTCAGCATGATTTGCTCATTGATAAATTGATTTTTAAGGTAAATTGTATATATGTTATTTGATATTTTGTTTGACTTGTTTAATAATATTATGCTTTAATTGTCCAACACTTATGATCCTTGTGTACTTGAGCATATTTTCTGAATTAAAGGCACATAAAAGAATTATAAAATGATGAAAAAATTATATAAAAATTGCGCATTTCAGATAATTAATTTAAATAATTGCATTAATTTTATAAAAAGAGCTAATTAGTATTTTAGAGATGAACTTCATTTTATATGCTACTACAAGAGAGCCGAAAATTGAAATTACAAATTTTTTTCTCCATGAATTTTGAAATTTAATTACCAGTTTATTCATTAGATTTTTTTTTCTTGAGGGGATGAATTTTTATTTAATCCTATTTATATTATGATAAACATTTTTTTCTTCACATCATTTATAATTAAACAAAATTTTATTAAGCAAAATATTTTTTTCCTGTTAAATTGAGAATGGCTAAAATTCAAAAACACTTGATGGATTGAGGCATTGTATATATGTTAGATATTACTTATGGTATAGAAAAATTAAACTTTCTTTTCACACAAAGAATTCTCTCTTAAAAAATTAAAGATTGCCCTATTTATGATCTATGTAATAATTTTTAAATATAACTATTATAATTGGATCTAGTAATTAAAAAAATATCAAAATATTAACATTTTTAAGTAGTAAAATGTATCTGTGTTATATATTTTGTAGGACATTCATTTAACAGCTTCAAATGATGATCAGTACTTTGTTTTTGAAGATCTACTTTATCAGGTAAGTTTGTACTATTTGTTTTTAAGACTGTTAGAGTTATACTTTCCTCTTTTTATTTTTTGGCATCATATTTATCAAAAACAAAATTTACTAGTTTTCTGTCTTAAATTAAATTTAAAAATTCACATTATTTCATTATGATTAATTATCGAACAGATTCTTCTTGTTTTTTCCCGAGACACATCGGTGACAACCCATTTTGATGTCAGCTCTGCAAATCCTCCCAAAGCTGTGATGCGAGGTACCCACACAACAGTTACTTATCCACCCAATGGAGTCATTCCCTTTCATGGATTCTCTATGTATGGTAAGATTCCCTCTCATTGTGAAACAATTGTCCCATTTAATTAAAAGTTATGAAATGCACAGCAACTGTTCTTGGTACAAAGTAGTATTATTTCCATTGTTATTTCATTTGTATGGACAATGTTAGATATTTTTAATATGTGTAAATTACATTTAAAAAAATGGCTTGTTGTGTACTACATATTTTAGATACTTTGAAGGTAAATCCTTTTGGGATTCTATTGCAGTGGTTCCCAAACTATTTTGGTTGTGGAAAACCCAAAATTTGTTGCCAATGATCGTGGAACTCTGAATGTTTTTTAATCAATGACTTTTCAAAATTTAATATCCGATATTAAATGAAACAAGTATTATTTTGGTATTTAAGATTTTATTGAATTAAGCAAAACTAAAAAAAAAAAACAATTCATCATAGAAATAATTAATAAAAATACAAAACTTAAATTAAAAATGAAAAATCTTTAATGTAAAGAATGCACCTGCTTCTTTGATTCTCTTAAAATTGGGTATTATGCTTGATAACTGAACTCACATAGCTGGTTTGCAGCATCAAGTGTGTTACATTTGGTTTCTGTCACAAATTATTTTGAAAACCCAGCTTCACACAACTAAGTGGTTGCAAATGGCAATAGAGTTTGAATAGCCTGTTTCGCCAAATTTGGATATTCATCGAATTCATCTCACCAGAATGTTGTTAATGAAACTGTTCTAAATTTGATTTCTAATTGTGTATCCAAACTCAGTTCAATGAAATTTTCATAATCTATGGAATGAAATCCTTTTGATTTTTCTTTTATTTTAAAAGGATTTTGTACCCATTAGTTATCTTGATTCTCTAGGTTTGGAAAATAATCACTGAGGGATTTTGCTGTTCACTGGACAGATGTATTTTTATACCATCATGGATTTCCATATATAAATCCACTTCAGATTCTTCGTGAAAATCGCTAAGCATCTGGAAACACTCAAAGTTATTTTGCTCCACAGCTAAAATCCAATATTGTATTTTCCTTGAAAAGGCAACCAATTTATCTTTTGTTTGCAATATGTTGACTTATTTTCCTTGCAGAGCCAAACGTAATTCGTTCAATTTTCCAAATATATCAGCAAGGTATGCAAGTGTAGATAGCAAAGCCATGTTATATAATCTGTCCGATAATTCCAATTTATGACTAATAAAATAAGCCACAGTTCCTTCCGCAATTCAAATATTCACACAATCATTTTACTATGCAATAACTGTCTTTCATATGAAGAAGTAAAGCGGTGTGAAGACTACTAATATCTTCACAAATTGACTGCTGAAAACAAGAGCAAGAGAAAAGTGTCCTGTTTGGCTCTGCTTAGAGATCAAAGAAAAGAGAACATTCTGGACAGAATTGTGACTTGTGATGAAAAATGGGTGGACTACAACAATACAAGCCATAGAGGAGGGTGGTTAGCACCCGGGGTATCAGCAGGTTAGGTTGCAAGACAAACACTAGGAAGAAGGTACTTCTACGCATATGGTGGGATTGTCGTGGAATCATCTACAAGGAGTACCTGAAAAGGGGACAGGCTATCAACCATACAGTATACAGCAGTATGCTGATAAAAGTTAGTGATGCTATTCATGAAAAACGGAAAAAAAAAGTGTTCAGAAGGGAAGGTGGTTCACTTTCATCAAGATAATGCCCAGCTACATGTTTGTGTGATGATCGGCTAGATGCTCAACATGCTAGAATGAGTTTTGATTCAGCATCCACCATATAGCCCAGACATGGGGCCTTCAGGTTAATATATGTTTTCTTATCTGCAGCTGCATCTTGATGGCATAATCTACCATTCAAATCACAAGGTCATAAATGAGGTTGACCACTTTCTGAGCTTTTGCATGCCACAGTTTTTTGCAGAAGGGATTGAAAAGTTGCCAAAACACTGTCAGACCATTGTAGATTTGGATGAAGATTACCATCTTCATTAGCTTTGCTGATTTTGTATGCATTTATCATTTTACAAGATTGTTTTTTTTTTGGCAGAAAAAGTAATAAAACTGTAAAGACAAGATTGTTTTTTTTACATTACCAGTTTATAACTATTGTATTCTTTGCAATTTAAATACAGTGGTTAAAGGAGGGAAATGTTGATTCTATGAAAAATTCTGTATATAAAATACTTATTCAGTGTCTAATTTGGAAACATTCACAAGAATTGTTTTGAAAAATCAAATGCGAAGAAAAAAATAACTTCTGACACCATATTATCAGGGTATTCTCATTTTACAGTTTAAGAATACTGTAAAGTTATAAGTTTCTGGCATTTTTCAGCAATTTATTCTAAAAATATTAAACTATATTGCTTTATAAACCTTGATGCTATTTAAGTCTTATTATTAATTAATATTTTTAAGTACTCAGTTAAATCTTTACAAATCCTTTGTTGTAAGATTCTTGTGCTGAATATGATGATCGGGAAAAAGAACTGCAATAACTCATAGATTTGTCCATATAATTAAAAAATGAATAAGAACATCTTCAAAAAGCTATTTTTGATACAACTTAGAAGGCAGATCAGATGGTTGGAATTTTTTTAATTAATTAAACAGCTGATTATTTTTTATAAATTTAAATTCATTTTCCAAATTATGCAAGCTTGTTTTCTCTTACAAGAAATATAGATAATGATTGGACAATAATGATGTATTTGTTAGTATAGACATCTTTTAAAAATAAATTAGGTGCTTCATGTTTTTAATAACTTTTAGATTTTAATCAGTACTCTATTTTTATACTATTGTATAAATAATGCTCATTATATGACAGTTGAAATGCGTATGAAATATCTTGAGAGTCTGTCGTTCGAAATGTACTATATTTGTACAGTGAAGTGAATTATTTCATAACTCATTGACTTTTATGGAAAGATATGACATGTATTTCTGTTGCTTAACTCAGAACTTCATGTTATATATTTATTTTTATTGAATGTGCAAAAGATTTTTTTCTTTATTAGTTATGTTATTCATTTTGAATGCTACTTTTTTACATTCAAGAATTTTTCATTTAAAGTGTTTTTTCAAATTGTATTCACTTTTAACTAGCTCTTGCTTTCCATTGTTTTACTTCGTACTTTTTTTAAATCCAAGCTATGCCTATCTCATAACATTTTCAAATATTAATATATTTTGTGAAGGTTATTAATAAATTTTACAAATTATGATTTTTGTATTTTAGCATATGTTTTAAAAAAACAAATCCTTTTTTTCTGTTTGCTTATGTTTTCTCATATTTGCCAGTTGCTCCTCTGTGCTACATATATGAAGATCCTATAACTCTCTACCACATCTTCCGAGAGCTTTATGTCCGCTACTTCTTTCGGCTGCATAACCTCTCTTCTCATCCACAGGTCTTTTTTTAAAATACATTTCTTTTCTTTGTGAAACTAAAATGCTGTTCTGTGTAATCTACTTCCATTCCATTGTAATACTAATTATTCCTGTTAATTTCCAGTATTTTTAATTAATGAAGTTTATAAAAAAGGGGGGAGTTATGAAGATTAAAAATGGATTTTTGTAAAAAAAATTATCAGTATTAAAAATATGAAATATGTCTGTTCTATTCAGGAATGATAGAGCTATGATTCTCCATGCTTTTAATTTGAAATAATTTTTTGGAATACATAATAATAATTATGTAAAGAGGTGTCAAATTATCAAAATTGGGAAATAAATTTAAGAAAAATGTAAAATAAATAAAATGTTGGGAAAAAATAACTATTTAGTATGGAGTAATGATATTATAAAGCTAATTTTGTCTTTCTGAGCATAGAGATACTATTTCATGTAACTAAAATATAAAAAGTTGACTGCTCAAAGTACCTCCCATTACTTACAATGCGGTAATATACATAATTCTGAAGGTAATTGCTTAAGATTTGTCTAAATGTTTAGAATTTAAAGAAATAAAAAAAAAATTGCTCTTTTGAAAATTACAAATTTTTACCTAGCATTATAATCCTTAGAATTCTAATTTTTATTAATATATTACATGAAATATTTTTTATAAAATTTAATTTTTAAATAATTTTAAAGGTAACTTCGTAAGATTTTAACAAACTTTAAAAAAATTTAATAAAGAAAATTACTTTTGTGAAAATATAAATTTTTATCTACTATATTATGAACACTAGCATTCTCATATTTTGTTGACATTTTATATAAAATTATTTAAAGATTTTTGCTATGTTTTACATCCTCAAAAAATAAAAGTATGAACTTGAAATTGTAACAGAAAAATTTATCAATTACTTTTTAGGGTATTTTATCATTAGCTTTATCATTTGAAACTCTTCTGGATGAAGTGGAGCCTCAATTAGCTTATCATTTTTCAGCCCATGATATATATCCGTGAGTAATATTGCTTTTAATGATTTTTAACTTTTTTTCTCATATGTTTTACTGTTTAGATTTTTAATTGATAAAAATGATCTTGTATAAAAATTACCATAAATATGTAGATCTTCTACAAACTGGTCGATAGTTAATAACAGTCGTGATTAACTCAATTTTCTGCTGACACATTTAATATTACATTCTTGTGATAATACACTTCTCTGTTTTTATTAAATGTTCTTTAATATGGCTGTGTAATTAATTTTCAAGTACCTATCATGTATCAGATTATATATAACTATCAGATGTTTTTCTCTTCTTTGTGTTGCATTCAGAATTATCTAAAAATGACCAGATGCATTTCAAAAATATTTTTTCCTAAAATATAAGTTATATAAATTTTTGCTCTTGAAAATTATTGATTGAAGACTTATTTTTTTACTTTAAGTTTGCGATGTGTGTGGAAATTCCATGTAGTGTAATTTTGGTGATCTTCATAATTCTAAATATAATTTTTTTAAAAAAAGAATTATGATTAATGTTTTGAAACTATCTCATATATGCAATGAAAGATGAAATGAATATATAGAATTAATTTTTTAAATTCTGATGAAAAGTTTATCAATTTCAGTGCACATTTACATATTGCTACTGCTCCAACAATAAACTCAATTATGCATATTGTAGAAAGCTTTAAATTAAATTATCACTTTGGAGAAGAAGCTAAAATCAATATTTATGAAATATAAATGAAATACATTTTAAGTCCAATGTTCAAAGCTGTTTATTCAAACCTGTAATGTAACATTTTAGAAAATAATAAAGCGAGCAAAATATAAAGCTATATATAATTTTTCAGGTTGAAAATTGCTATCAAATGGATCATCAAGGCATTTTCTGGTTGCCTAGCAACAGATCAGATACTGCAATTGTGGGATTGTATATTGGCTTACGATACCACAGAGATTATAGTCAGTGAGTAAATTTTCAGTATGAACTATACATATCATGACAACAAAAAAGACAGTGCAGTATTTTGTAAATTAAATTTAATATCAAAGTAGTATCGAATCATGTTTATGTTATCTTTTAAGACAATGTCCTCAAATTTTATTGCACTGAATTCAGAAAAGCTGATGGCTATCTTGGGTTCAAGTCCTAATTTTATCAAAAGATAGGATACATTAAAGGAATAAGTAATTTATTTTAAAATTAAGTGGGAATTGATGGCCATACACACATATAATATGGAAGTTTGAAAAGTTTATTACTGGATAGTTCTTTTATGATTTTAATTGTAACTCAATTTATCAAGGATCCATAATTAGTAACCTATGCTAGTTAAACATTTTACAGAGTACTAGAGCCAAATTGATACTCAAAGGATCTTTTATATGCCATAATGCCATATAATCATATTACATGCATGCCTACTATTTCCTCATCCTGAAAATCTATCAACTCTAGCCGGGATAGAACCCACAACTTGGGCTTACAAAGTGTGCAGGCCACCAAGCTGACTAACTTAAGTTTAATATGGTAAGAAAATTAATTAAATATAAACTTGCTGTGAATATCTGAAACTGTACCTTTCATCTTTTTAAATATGCTCTGCATTCATGATTCAATAAGTTTGTGTCACCAACCTTTTTTACAATTTCACGACTGTATGCTGAAAAGTACATTGTTGCTTAAATTTTGCACTCTAGTTATATGTATATAAATCTGTTTACTGTTACTGTAATATTTATTCTGATACCATGTTAAAACATTTTGATTTTATGTTTAGTAAATTATTTTAAATTAAATGGTTTCAATTCTTAATATTTTGTAAATTATTAAAGGAACAATCTTTTTAATTTCAGTTTTAGCAGTTGGTATTATGTCTCTTCGTAAACCAATCCTTTTACAAGCAGAAAATCAAGCAACTGTGGAAGTAAGATTATGTTTTTTAGTTGAATCTCCTTTCTTCATTAACATTCAAAGCTGATAATTTACAATAATAAAAAAAATATTGTTAATGCTGTATTTATGTAATTGGTATATATAACATGAATTACTGCTTGCATTGTTAAGCTGGTATTGATTACCATACATATGTGTCTGATTTTTATAACATTCAGCTTATTTAAATGTTATTCTCATGTTTTGTTAAACATATAGTGCTGAATTAGTTATTTAAAAAATAACATAATATCAAAAAGTATATATTTTTTGTCACAAATTATTTCAATTTTATGAAAAAAATTAAAATTGTTTCATTTGAATAATGAGTAAGTTTATAATTCAGCATGAGGTAAATTATACTCTAAGTAAATTAATCATCATAAAAAATTTGTTTTTATCTCACAATTAAAAAATTTAGCATCTTTTTATTAATGTAAATTCAACTTTTCCAATTTTTTAAAAAGCTTATAATTTATTTTAGAATATACTGGCAGATATATCTGGAGTCAAAGTGATACCTGTTCTTCATGGAATGTTAAGCAATGCTCATCATCATCATCATGGGGGCAATACTTTTTCAAGATGAACTACAATTACTAGATTTCTATTGAAAATGGCTACATTTCAAAAGATTTTTTTTTTGCTATTTTTGAATAAATTTTTTTTATAAATGTTACAAATTGATACATAGAAAATTTCTCAATTATCTTTAATTGTTATGATAGAATGTTTCTGCTAAAATAAGTAGAACCTTTTTCTATCATGTAACAAAAGTTAATTTTTTTTAAGGAAAAATTTTCCTAATTTTGAATATAGTAATACCCCAAACTTACGCGAGAGGTGGGACTGAGTGATACTGCATAAGTTGAAGTAGGATTTTGCACATAAATTATTTTTATTTGGGGACAGACAAAAGCAAATAATTATTTAGAAAAGGAAATGTTTCATAAAATCTTAGATAACACACATGCAAAGTTATTTTGATGTGGAAGGTTTCATAAAACCTAACAAAGTAATCTGCCAACTCAAAGACTTTTTTTCTCCAGCAAAATTTTCTTGTAGTTTGCTAATAATTTTTTGTTCCTTGTTTTGTTTTTAAAAAAATATACTCCTTCCAATCTATATTTTCTAAAATTTGTAACCTTATTTTCAATTAAACTGGGGCCTTCTGTCAGATTACCAAACTGTCATTCTATCTTCTGATTGAACTGGGTCTAAAGACTCAGATTTCTTCAATATCTTGCTGCTGCTCATGCATTTCTGTGGAATCGAGCTCCTTATTGTGGGAATCTAGCATTTTTTATTGTCATCATTATCCACTTCTAGATTTATTTGCCTGGCAAGATTGAAGAATTTGCCAATCACATTACCAATATTTTTTCTCAAACAAAAGATGAATAGTCAAGATTTGAAAATCGCATAAGTCAATGCAGTGTAAGTTGAGATATTACTACATTTGCAAACAATATGATTGAATTCATTCTTTAAAAGATCTCAAGCTTAGTACATCATGTTTTGTTCTAACATGTAAAGAAACTTAAAAGGGACACAAATGTTAAAGAGAAATAATTGCATTTTTTTATTGTTGATTTTTTATTAGCATCACTCTGTAAAGCAGCTTGATGGCTGTTGATCTTTCAATTTTAAACCATGGTTCAATAATAAGGATGATACTAGGGATGGCATCTTTCTTTCCAAACTTTCTCTCCATACCAGCTTGAGAGCATTGAGCCTCGACAGTTACATGTTATACATATTATTTATAACTAAATTCAAATTAAGATTATATAAACATTTAACTTAATAGAAAGTTTTTCATTTATTAAATAACGTTTTTTTTAATTATTAATCATATTCAACTGCAAAATTAGTATTGCATTTCATCATACAGAATGGGCCAAAACCTTCTGAATAGGATCACCTTTACTTGCAACCAAATTGCTCATAATTCTTAGTTATAGGGACCAAACAATCCTCTTTTACTACAACTATCTATCGATATCTAGGTCCTCCTTTTGTGAACTAGATCAGGGGTACAAAACCTTTTTTCCTGCCGGACCACATACATGTAACAACTATTTCACTTGGGCTACAACATGAAATTTAATGTGCAGATGTTATAAGACCAAGGAGATTTAAAGTGTGGCAAGTTGAACATAATATTAAAACTCTCCTTTTTGACATTTAATTTAATGCTTTATCAAAACAGTCACAAATAAAATGGGTTTTATGCATTTTGTACCGACTTATGGAGTAGTTTCGATTTCTTTTCATCTGTAATTAAGCCCTTGTTTACATTCTACTGTCATATAAACAAAGCTGCCAAATGCTTAGAAAATTTTATTTTTCTTTTGACAAAGTCTCACTTATTTTCATTTCAAATATTGATATATTAAGTGCAGGAGGACAGCTAAGAGCTTTTAAATTCCAGACACAGAAATCAGTATTATTTATTTAAAATTCATTCAGACTTATGCGAGCATTATTATTATATTTTTTTCAGAACGGAAGATTATTTCAGATTTTAATGGTTGAAAAAAGTAATAAATACGGATTTTATAACAGCAAAATGTAGAAAAATTCATACTAAAAATAGTAAGAAATTATGGTAGAAATCTAAAACTCTTCTGACTTTTGATAAGAACTGCAATATTGAGGTCAATCATCTTTCCACCCTGAAGCAAATAACGATTTAACACATGAACTATGATTTGAATTATTGCAGAAAGTTAAAAAAAATAAAGTGTTCATTCTGTGTTACTAATGGATTCCACCATTCCATTGGGTACTCTGTAAATGAGTTGTTTAGGTTCTATTATTTACACAACATTAGTAGAGATAAAAGTACACAACCAGCACACTAGGTGATAAGAGCTAAAATGATTTTATATGAGAAAAAATGCTATAAATACAAAAGATACAAGTGCCATCTATTGACATAAAAACATCATGTTAACCCTAAATATAAAATCCTTATCTTTAACACTTTCCCTTGTTAACCAGATTTTGTCAGAACAGTCCCATTTAATTACACAATGTCAATAGTCTTGACTTCATCAAGGGTTTTGTCAAAATGTCAGAGACTTGTTTCTAAGTGGACACTTGTTTCACGTTTAATTTTCTCTCTAAGACTTACATGCACACAAAGTGTTTTATTTCTATATGCTTTGTCCTTCGATTGTATAAATATTTGAAATTAGTAATAGAAATTTGTACTCATATAAATTTATTGAACATAATCTTTCACATGATATTTTTTTGTTGATAGCCTGTGCTTTGTGTCAGCCTAAGCCAACATTCTCATTTCTTATGTAAATCCAGAGAAAATGCACCCCTTCAAAGTGTAATAAGTTTATTTTATATTCCGTTTTGTCCATAAATTGAAGTGCCAAACAGATCAGTGTTGCATCTTTTTTTCTCTTTGTTCCTTTCCTTTATTGAGGTTACACTGATTAATAAGATCATCAGTATATTTGATCTATTTAAGGAAATGGAAGGAATGACTCCAAAATGGGGAGAAAGTTGTGAACACATCAAATTTCATAATTTAACATATACTCTCACCTCTAAACCTTTAAGTTGCAACATAAAAGAAAACTGCCAGTATTCATACAGAGTATAAAATAAGGTACTTTAAATGAAATACCAAATTCACAATATTTCTGGAAATATATCAAATTTTTTCATCATAAAATATTTTTTCAAATTTGGTCTTGAACTCTGCCCCGGACAGGGGTTTATTTTTTTCAGCCTTAGAACTACCTCAGCTTTGCCTAATAACAGGTGCAGTTAAATCCATCCCCATAGTCACTGTGGAAGCATTAACCAATATTTCTTCTGTTATACATGACATTCGTAAAAATACTGCAATTTGGTTTCAGAAACTTTTCAGACTCCCAAACAATAAATATTTGAGGAATTACAATTTTAACAATCATAGAAATTTAAAGACACAAGTGGGTTTCAACCGAATTGGTTTATCAATTATCAGTAGACTTAGAACTGGTTCAAAAAATGAATGTGATGACTGTGCCTTTGTGTCCTCTTGAATATGGTGACTTCTGTAAAATTGTACATTCTTGATAAAACTGGATAAGTGTTTTTAAAAAATTTTGTGCTAACAGTATGTAACAATTGATTGGTAAATGAAAATTTCAGATTTATTTTATTATTTTAGATTCTAAGAAAGTATTTATTAAAATAATAAGTATACTTAATTTTTTTGTAATAATTTTTCAGAAATGTTTTCTTTGTTGCTTTAAATTAATACTTTTTATTCATTAAAGCAATATTGTGTTCTGTAAATAATTAATAAAAACTAGAAATTTAGAGGAAAATTTCATTCCTGGGGGAAAAAGTCTCACACTTGAAAATGGCCGTACAACACCGAGCTGAAAGGGGGGACTTGTCCAACATGGAAAAGTGGAACAATTTTTTTTAAAAAGTAATTTTACTGACATAATTATACATATCCCTCACATTGCACACCCAAAAGTGCTGGCATCAGGAGGGAAATTCCCATGGGGTTAAAGTTATAGACGGTTAAGTTCATGCAATGCTGGGGTAAATGGAGGGCAAAGAAATTTTGAAAAAAAAAAGGAATTTTAATGACATATTAATATAGAAATCACACTTGCCCCAGGAAGTGCTGTAATAGAGAGGGGATGGGGGAAAATTATGCTCTCAAGAAAGCCAGTGCAATGTTGGGCCATATTATTATTAAAATAAATATAATTAATTTTCACCATATGATTTGTCCATAGAATATAATGTTTAATAGAAAAATTTATGGTGCAGGGATTTTGTCAAGGTCAATACTTAAATTTCTAGGAATTTAAAAAATTGTAATGAATAACAAAAAAAAAAAAAAAATTACAGTCTAAACAAATATAGTCAATAGTACAAATTAAACCATTAAGGTAATTTTTATGCTTAAGATTGTTATTTATCCAAATGGTTCCCTGGAACAAATTTAAAGAAAAACCTGTTAAGTAATAAAAATTTGATTTTATTTTTCTAATTCATTTCATAAATAAAAATTAAATTTATATTCAGAACTTTTTCACTTACATACTTTTTATATTTAAACTATATGTAATTAAGTAAAATATAATCATACACGAGGAGCAATATATATTAATATATAAAATTATATACATCTTTTTTACATATAGATACAATATTATAAATCTCATTAAGACTTTTATGAATTGAACAAGAAAATTAATGTATATATTGATTACAAAAAACAATGGAAATATAAATAATAAAGTAAGACATTAAAAGAATTTTTTTACAGATTTTAACTTCACAGGTTCAAAATATTAGTCATTTATGATATGTACACAAATTTTATGAACTAATTCTGATCCTCCCCTATAGAACATCATACTTTAATTGAAGATTTGAGAAAGAATTTTAGGTAATAAAACTGATGTTATTGTTCATGTATCCTAAAGGATTTTAAAAAAATTTCATTAGCTTAAAACAACATGACCACAAGATCAGGTTTATAAAGAATTTACGGGGAACTAAAAACAAATTTATTCGTCAATTATTACATCTTATAAAAGAATTCATTATATCCTATAGAACACAGAGCATTTTTGACCCTAAATT
The DNA here is from genome assembly GCA_019973935.1 of Trichonephila clavipes. Lineage (NCBI taxonomy): Eukaryota > Metazoa > Arthropoda > Arachnida > Araneae > Nephilidae > Trichonephila > Trichonephila clavipes. The sequence goes on from BMAU01021194.1 coordinate 81,795, forward strand.
CAAAAGCTAGCATACCTTTTCAAGATTTTTTCAGAATTCAAACTTTTTTTTTAAAAAAAGTTTTATTACAAAATATTTTGAATAAGATAAAGATATGTATAAAATAGGAAATGAATGTAATGTTTTGAACATTTAGTTGGTGAAGAAGTCAAGTTGAAAACCAATTCATGGCATATTTTTGATAAATCATTAAGCTTTTATCACATTAGTATTTAAAAAAAAGTTAATGTCATTTCTCAAAAATCTTCTCATAAAACAATTTAATGCATACTTCACATATTTTTCTATGAAAAAAAAAGCTTAATTTGGTAATAGAGAGAGAGACAAGTATTCAACATAAAAATCAGTATCACTAAACTATGTTCAAGTTTTGAAAAATAATCACTGTTATAATACCTTGTGATAGCAAATTTAAGAACAATAATTTATTTAAAATTTATAATAAATGCAGTTCATACAGTTATTAAAAAAAAACTTTTTTAAATATTTTTTAAAGTAGAAAGAATTGATGGGAAAATTATATGAAAGGTTACAGTTCAAAATTCTCTAACTTAAAATGTCCTCATATATATAAACTTAAAGCAGCAAATCATAAAGAAATTTATAAAATCACATTAATTATTTCTTTAATAAAACTGTTACATAAAAATCCTATTTGTATAAACAAAAAACACATCCAAATATTATGAAATTAAGAATTTTATGAGAATTTGTTCTATTGATCAAAATTTTAAGTGATTCTTTGATTAAACAAAAATATTTTAGATATTCATTTTAAATAAAATGAAATTTTTGAGAAATAAACATACAAAAAAATATTGGAAAAGAATTTTACAAAAGCCATTCAATAAATATTCCTAATGTAGATTTTGTTATCATTACTGCTAATATGAAGAGAATTGTAATAATTTTGCCATAATAATTCACATATGTCCATACAAAAACGATTATGTTAACCTTCCAGTCAACATCATTATTTGTTGCATAGCAACTTTTCATATTTTCATGCATAAACATTACATATTACACAAATTTGCTAATATTTAAGATACATTTTTATTAAAAATACATGCATTCGAAAACTTTTAAATACATATATTTCCAGATAATACTCCAAACATAACATTGCTTGAATGGATTTCATAACAAATATTTATAAAATGCCATGCACAGTAAAATTTTGCATTTGTTTTATCTATTATTTCTAAATTTTGGATTTTTTACTTTATGTATTGATTAAAAATCTATGTGAGAATGAGAAATGTGTTGAATCTGAAGTCAACATGCAAACATTTAAGATTTAAAAAAGTTTGTTATGAATGTTTTAAAAATTCAATCACATTCTAAGAAAGTAGAATAAAAAAAAAAATTTAAGAGAGAGAGAAAATCCATCTCTTTTTCTACTCTTAAAACTACTTAGCCCATTAAATATTGCCCAATAAATATTATTAATATAAAGTTTGGCTTTAAAAGTTTTAATACAAAATATAAACTCAAGGTTTTTCTTCAAAAAAAAAAAAAAAAAAAAATAAGCATAAACCTTACATTTTAAAACCAATTATGAATAATTAAACCATTTAAGATTAATTATGTACCATGAAAAAGTATCCATTGAAAAGCATTTCTTTTTATCAGAGTCTTAATTTTTTTAAATGGAACTCTAGTCAATTATCTTATGAATATTATCTATATTAATAAAAGAGAAGATAAGCATGTGTGTTTCACCTCTACCGCCCAAACTAAGCAACCCAGAAGTATAAAACTTGGCACATAATTATTCTAGGTCCTGATGATGTGCACTACAAAGAGTTTTTTTGGAAATTCCCTTTATATTTTTAAACGATTTTTCCATTTTTTTTTTTCAACAACTGGGTTTTTAGTTATTTGTTTTGGCAACAGTCTCATTTGTTTTGCTTATCCATTTGATTATTCCGAACCATTTTTACATTTAACGCATTTTATCCTTTTACGTAATTTCAAAAAAGAATGTAATTTAAGTCACATAATAATTTCTACTATATTCTAGGTTACTTCATATTTATTTGTTTATTTCATTCATGTTTCAATTTTTTATATTTAAAATTTTCCTTCAAAATTAGGGCTAAATTTTTCTTTTTTATATAACTCTTTGATATAAATTAATGCAATAATTTCTATTTTAGTATCACACAGTTTTATGTTTGTTTATTTTCTGAACTGTAATTTTCTTGCTTATAATTATGTGATACCGTGACTCAAAAGTCTATTTTTTCGGCAAAAAATTATTTCTGAAGCTTTTTGTAAACAGAAGCTTGGATAATGAGGTACTTATGTTTTAGCATCACCACAGCAAAATTGGTCTCATGCGAATCACACCTTAATACCAAAATAATACAGATTCAAACATATTTTATATAAAATTGGTCAGATTTTGTAGGCAAATGACGCGATTCGTGAGGTGCCAATAAGTTAAAAAATTATTTGTGAAGCTTTTTGTAAACAGAAGCTTAGACCATGTGGTACTTATGAATTAGCATACTTAGGCTACAATCCATCTGTACCCAGCTCATTAATAAGTATAGCATAAAACTAAGTTATCACCTAAATATTGGTACATTTCAGCAGTACTTCTTGCCTACTTCCAACTGCATAACATGACCATTTGGTCAAAAAATAAGTTGTGTATTATTATTGCAGCCTATTGGCAGTATTTTCTGAAACGAAGCACACTGTTGCCAATTCAGCATGGATGACACATAGGAAATGGCAGTTGCCAACTTGGCGAGTTATTAATAGAGTTGGCAACTATACATAAGTACCAAATCTTCCGATGACATTTCAGTTCTTACATATTATCCCAACCTATTGTCAACATTACATGAAACGAAGCGCATGGTTGCCCCAATTTAGCATGTACAACACATGCAAAATTTTGAATGTCAGCATTGGTGCGATAAAATGTAAGTAACATTTTTACACATTGAAAGAAAAAGGATACTGCTTTTCCTGATACCTACATATTAACCGCAGCCGAAGTTTCACTTTTTTCACCAAAATTTGACTTTTTTTTTCTCATATAAAACACATAAGAATCTGTTTTGATATTGTGGTGCAAATTTTGCTGCAGTGATGCCAATACGTAAGTACCTTTTTCCTTTATTGGCAAATTCCATGTTTTTCAATTGTAACAGAAAAGTAGAAAAATAAAACTAAAAGAAAATTACACTCAATACAAACTAATTGGAATTAACAGATTGTCAATGGTGTGATTTAAGTTAGAATTTCTATTTACATATAAAATTTCTTGATTTTTTTCTTCTGAGCTGCTTATGGTAGTTTCATCAAAATCAGACCTTAATTTATCTATTTACAGTAGCTGTTTGGTTTGAAACAATATTATAATTTCTACTATGTGTAAGGTTACTTTTATATTAATTTGTTTATTTTATTTTTTCAATTGGAAGATTTTCTGTTGTGTTTTTTTTGTTGTTCAAAACTGTTTATGGCAATTTTATCAAAATTAGGGCTAAATTTTTTTGTTTTAGATAACCTTTTAATTTAAATTAATACTATGAAACTAGCCGTATGGCCCAGCATTACACAGACTTTCTCTACTTTTATAAGTAAAAGCTTGAGCAAAATATACTTTTTCGAAATTTCTTTGCATTGCACTGCATATTTTTCATAATCAAAAAATGTTAACACTCATATGGGCATTTATAAAATAAATGTAAAACATGACAAATAAAATTGATAAAAATGTCTATTTTATTATTTTTTTTAACATTTTAAACTACCTTTTTTTTAAAAAAAAAAAATTAAAGATCATCAGTTCTATTATATTTTTCAAAAATAATGCATGATTAATTTATGTTTTGTTTATTATTTTACGTATGTGTGTAAAATGCTTTTCATATTTAAAAAATATTCTTATAAGTGGTATGTAAATGAAAAATTGGAATACGAAATTATTTTATGTTCAGTAAAACAATGGAAAAATATTCTGAAATTAAATTTACTTTTGTAACTTTACGAGAATCTTGCTTATTGTTGTAAGTACAGTAATTATATGTGATACAAAGACTCAAAAGTCAGTTTTTCAGCTGAACAATAATTTGAGGCTTTTTTAAACAGAATCTTATATCATGATTACCTATTCATGACACAAATATCAAAGGTTTTTTTTACAATCAATGAAACTACACCATCACTTCTCACCTGCTTTTATTCTCATGTCATGTCCATTTGTTCACAGAAAAAAAAAAACAAAAAAAAAAAAAAACCCTGTTCGAAAAACTATGAATGCTGATTGTATACATACGCATGCATTGTATACATTTTTACATATAAATGTTACATGTTTTACATATCTATGCCATTTCCTGTTGTTGAAAATAAAGATTATTACTACTCTTCCTTCATTGGCATATTCAATGTTTTCTTCATTATAGAAAAATATTGCTTAAAGTATAACAGAAAGCAAATGACACTAAATTCAAATTAATTGCTCTTAACACGTTGGTAGTATTGTGAAGATAATGCTTCCTAATTTATGAGAAACCAGAATGTACCATGTTTTTTTGCATGTCATTGTTGAATGTTTGCACAGAAAAAAAAAGCACCTTCAAAAGATTTTCATATTTCCCTATGGATTTCTTTAAAATTCAGTGTTGAAATGATTTTATGTCTCATGCCATCATGGTTTAATGTTGCTTTTGATAATCTGTTCCTCACATAGTTTCTTGGAGATCATATGCATATTTTATGTTATACTGTAGATATATGATATATATTTCACTTATCATTATAGCTATTTATCATTGTATGTACTCATTTGTTTGCTCTTTGCAATAAAATTATAATTTTTAATAGAAGTATTGCAAAAAAGTATTGTCTCAATTAATTTTTGAGCAACACAGTTTATTATTTGTTTCCTTCAGTACTGTTGTTGGTTCTGGACTATTTCAGCAGGGACCTGTTTTAGGTGAATTTTAATTTTAGTTCCTACTAATTAATTTTTTTTAGTATTGAATTGCATCTAATTTTCTTTTGCACTTTAAAATTCAGAGTTAATGCAATTTTTGTCGTGTGGTATTATGGTTTAACTTTCCTTCTTACAATCTGTTCTTCATATAGATTTTTTAAAGATTTTATGCATGTACATTTCCGTGACATTTTCTTTGGTTGAAAAAAAAAAGATGATTGCTTTTCTTCCTTCATTAGCAGATGCTGATCACTGTTGAACATCATGAAAAATATGCAGTTTAGACTCGCATTCCAATGGTGAAATGAATAAAAAAATATGAACGATATAGAACAATTTGTTGATACTAAAAAAACAATGCAAAGAAAAATATCAGATTACCATAAAATCCAGCATATAATGCTCACCTATACTTTTGAGCTGCATTTTTTAATGTTTGCCGTATAATGCGCTCCCTCTTTTTTACGAAGAAACCTGAAATGCACATATGCAATGATCTCATGTTTTGAAGTCATTATTCCAAGGTATAGAAAAAAATAATATACTTCTATATAGAATTACAACCTTTTAAGTTCATAAGGAGTCTCATTTCCCATAGCAGAAACATATTACTGCTATTACTTTTCTGTTATAATTTTTATTTATATTTTCAGTCTTTCATTTCTATTTATCTTTTTAGCATGTTAATTTTCTCTCTTACATTCAAATACATGTTTTTATGAAAGCGTTATTTTCTGTGAAGCGAAGTTTGAATGTGAACACTCATTAAAAAATTATTTTTAAATTTTGGGTAAACTGTTCTGCAATGGCTCTACCCTCTTTAAATTATATTATGCTTAAAAAAAAAGTGAATTTTATTTATTTTAATATTTAAACCTTGATACCAAAACCACAAAAATTCGAACATATTATGTGTAAAAAACAACTCGGTCAGATTTTGGTGGAAAATGGCTTCAATTTGGCTGTGGTGACACTAATAAGCAAGTACTGATAATAATTACTTATTCTTCAATGCAAATATCAGTGGATGTTTTAGACAATCTTCACTTCTTACCTGCTTTTATTCTTATGTTCAAAAATAATAATAATCTGTTACACAAAGTTCCTTTCTGTTAGAAAAACTTTATTGCTTTTCTTTGTTCAGGGACAAGTTCTAAATCCTGCTTATTGTAACATAAAGTAGAAAATCCTAGCTAGCAGTATAACAAGCAGAAAATTGTACTAAATTAAAATAATTCCTATTAACGGATTGGCAATATTTGAAAAAACCTACCTTCCATTTATGTCAACAATTGTTATTAACCATATTTCTACAGTATGCTAGGTTACTTCATATTTATTCATGTTTAAATTTTTTTATATTTAAGAATTTCCGTGAGTGTTTGTTTGTTCAGCACTGGTTGTGGTAATTTCATCAAAATTAGGGCTTAATTTTTCTGTTTTAGATAACCTTTTAGTTTACATTAATGCTATAATTTCTATTTTAGTGTCGTACATTTTTATGTATGTTTATTTTCTGAACTGTAATTTTCTTGCTTATTGTACTTTCAATTATGTGATACTGTGACTCAAAAGTTAGTTTTTAAGCCAAAAAATGATTTGTTAAGCTTTTTGTAAACAGAAGCTAAATTAAGCTAATTGCTCTTAAAGGTTTAACAATATTTGAAAAAAAAACTACCTTCAATTTATGTCAACAATTGTTATCAACCAGATTTTAGCATCGTTGCTTTTTGTGATCTCATAGTTTTTAAACCGACAAGTACTCATCTATTGTTCTCATGAAAATATAGTTAACTTTATTCATCAAGATCTTCACAGAAACTATGAATGGAATTGAATGCTCAGCAAAATAATTTTCCTTTGCTCTTTAAAATTCAGAAATAATGCAATTTTTGTTGTGCTGCATTATGGTTTCTAACTTTCCTTCTTACAATCTGTTCTTCATATAGATTTTAAATACGTGCATTTCTATGACATTTTCTATGGTTGGAAAAAAAAATATTGCTTTTCTTCCTTCATCAGCAAATACTATGTTCTCATCATTATAGGAAAACATCAGATGCTGATCAGATTTTTTGTTGCATGGCATCTTGCATCAATTTTGCTTTTAACATTCTTCAAATATATAAATATGTTTATACCATTTGTGATCCAAAAGTTTTTGAGGAAGAAAGATGCAGCTTGATACAATTTCTTTATATATCTCTTTGGATTTCTACAGTGTTGATGTGATTTTACATCTCATGCAGTGGCGCACAGAAGGTCCTAGAGGTCCGGACCCCCCCCCCTTGATTTTTTTTCTTGATTGATTATAATTTTAAGTATATAATATGTAAAATTTAATAAAATATTTGTTTTTAATGATTAACTTTATTAATTAATACAAATTATTTATTCAATAATTAGTTTCTTACTGTTTTTTGTTCCCCAAAATTGACAAAATCAAAAGGAGCATGATACAAGAATGGTGGACTTTCGACCCAGCAATCCCCACTTGGAGTGGCCGCGGTAGCCGAGTGGTATAGGTATCGGACTGTGGCTTGCTTTGTCACAGGATCGAGCCCAGTACCACTAAAGACCCGCCGTGTAGGGCAGCGATGCACGTTAAATCTGTCGAGCTGAAACGTCCTCCCGTTGGTGTGGTGTGGTAGTTAGGAGAGGGGGTGCCAGCTCAGGTGTCGTCCCACGTCACTTGACCATGGTTCAAAATTACGTGGTCCGTCGCCAAAAGCCCTCGTGTAGCTGAACAATGCGACGTTAATATTCAATCAATCAATCAACCTCCCCACTTGGAAAACTTCTGCAGGCGCTACTGGTCTCATGCATCATGGTTTAACTTTGCTTCTGTAATGTTCCTCATTTAGTTTTATGACGATCATAAACTTTGTATATATACTCTGTTCATATATAATATATATATTTCAATTATCACTATAATTAATTATCATTGTATTTCCTCATTTGTTTGTTCTTTGCACCAGAATAACAAATATTTTTTTAATTAAAATTTTGCAAAAAAGTATTGTTTAAAAAATTAATTTTTTATCAACAGAGTTTATTATTTCTCTCATTAGGTTCATTATGGTTTTTTTCAATGTAGGTCTGTTTTAGGTAGTTTATTTTAGTCCTTACTAATTTAATTTTTTCACTATTGTATTACATCTGAATTTTATATTAAATGTAATATAGATGTTTGATAGTATTACTTCCATTCCTCATGTGATATTAATTTAATGCTTTATTACGATGTAGGCTTATTTTATCTATTTCTTACAATTTTAATTTGTACTAATTTTATTTTTTTCCAGTTGAAGGCTTCCTAATGTATGTTATTTTAATATTTTAAGGAAATAATTTATGACATAATTTTTTCTTTTGGTTTATCTATTTCAGATTATTTCACTCATAGTTCCCATAGCAGAAACATACACACTACTGTTATTACTTTTCTGTTATAATTTTTATTTATATTTTCATTTTTTCATTTCTATTCATCTTTTTAGCAAGTTAATTTTCTCTTATATTCAAATACATGTTTTTATGAAATCATTCTTTTCTGTGAAGCGAAATTGCAATGAGAACACTCATTAAAAAATTATTTTTTACTTTTGGATACACTGCTCTGCAATGTCTCTACCCTCTTTAATATATATTATGTTTACAAAAAAAGCTCAATTTTATTCATTGCGCTACAGGTACACAACGATTGATTTTCCTTTCTGTATATGCTGTTGGACTATTAGTTTTGTTTGCCATTTTTTAATTTAATAAATTAATTTATATTTGAAAAAACTGTATATTACCCACTGTCATCCACTACAAGTTGAAAAATAAATAAAAGCAATGTCCACATATATTATGGTTCATTACTAATTGACATCCTTATTTTCTATGCCTTTTATGATACTTAAGGCATTTTCTAAAGTTACAAAAGTAATTTTAATTTCAAAATATTTTTTCATTGTTTTACTGAACATAATATAATTTTGGATTATATTTTTTTCATTTACAAACCACTTATAAAAATATTTCTTGAATATGAAATTTATTTTACACACATATGAAAATAATAAACAAAACATAATTAGCCATATATTACTTTTGAAAAATATAATAAAACTGATTATTTTTAATTTTTTAAAAATAAGTTTAAAATGTTAAACAAAAATAAAATAGATACTTTTATCAATTTTATTTGTCATGTTTTACGTTAATTTTATCAATGCACATATGAGTGTTAGCATATTTTAATTCTGAAAAATATATACTATTTCTTAAAACTGCAATAGCTTGTGCAACACAAAGAAATTTCGAAAAAGTATAATTTACTGAAGCTTTTGCTTATATAAGTACAGAAAGCCTGTGCAGCGCCAGGCCAAACACACAGCTAGTATATTTCTAAAATTTTTCTCTTAATAAATCTAACGATGCTTTCTTCAAAAACTGCCTTCAACAGGTTATAAACTGTGTAGTACAAAGCAAGTTCAAAACTCACATTTCAAAATTCTACAAAAGTACACTTTCAGTATTAAATATATAAATTAGAAAGGTGCTCACCAATGAATGTCCAACATACATACTTCCGATTGAGAAGTAATAAAAGGCATGCATTAAAAATACTCAATTTTACACAGTATCAATGTATAAATTAAAAATCATTTATCCAACTACCCCTTCTGGAACTAAATCATTAGTTCTGCACTGTAAACTATTGAAATGGTACATTCCCCATAGCTTTCCTCCAAATAGACATATTCAATACATTAATTACTTATTAATTTTTCAACTCCATTCATCTGGACATCTGTTTAGGGAGATTTTTAAACTATAAGCAAATAATCATTCCTTTCAGCTACGTATGAAGCGTTAGGCACGCACAGTACAAAATATCTTTTAATGAAATGATGAAAAAATTCCAATATATTGAACATGCACTAAAACTTCAAAAAACATATCTTACTAAATGCACATTCATGTTACAATCTCTCGCAAAAGTTATTTGTATTTGAAATATTAAGCTTGTAGACAACACATACAGCTATTTACAGTTTAAAAGCCCTTCTCTTTTTACCATTCTGGATCCCGCAGAAGTATTGGCTCTGGATGAGGCTAACATTGAGCTATGAAGATACAGAGCAGTTTTCTTTGGAAATTAGAAACCTAATATGCCTGAAAAAGAGTCAAATTATCTCACTATAAGAAAAGCTAAACATAGCAGAATAATACAATTTTGATTATATCTAACAATTAGAGAAGTGAATTAAAAAAAATGTGAGTTTAATTAACATTGACACCATTGACCTTTATTCAGAGTTTTAAAAAAAATAAACAATATAGAAAAATGTAATATAGCAAATATATACACAAAAGCATAACAAAATAACTAAAATTGTAATAAATTCTTGGTTGATTTTACAGTAACAAAGGGCATATCTGGTTAACTTGCACTAAACTCATGTTGATTTACAAAAAAAAATTGTGTACTTGTGATCTAGACTAGTGTTTCTTAAATTAGGGGTAACGCAACTTGCAGATGGGATCACCAAAAATTTTAGGATTTTTCATATATGAGTTTGATTTTGAGTGATCAACAGATTCGGAGTAGTAAATTGATTTTAAAAAGAAATTCCCAGAATATCTTTTGCTAGGAGTTGCAAAAGAATTTTCAACAATTTCTGGAACTGCAATAAAATATCTTTTAACTTTTTTATAACTTATTTATGTGAGACATTTTCATCTTTAATAACCATAAAATAAAAGTATGGATAAAATCTAAAGAAATCGAGGAAAAACTTTGACTAGGGGTATCAATTATTATTCCAAGATTTAATAATGTAATTAAAAATAATCAGGCACATCCTACCATTTATATTCAAATATTGCATATGTTAGTAAAAGGTGATGATCTCAGAAATTAATTCAAAAGGACTACACTTAAAAAGATTATAGTTTATGTATAATTTACTATGTGTAAATACATTATAAAATACTTTATTTTGTAACTTAATTAAAAACTTTATATCCTTATATTCAATATAAAGTTTATTGCAGATTTTTTTAATGCAAAATGATAATATACTACAAATATAATACACATAGATGTAGCCAAGCATATTGTTACAAATTTTGGGTCATAAATGCTTAAAATAGTGTAAATTTACATCTGGATACATTTTATGTTCTGCTGTTTTTATTTTATGTTAAAATTGTAACACAGTAATACCTTGACTTACACAAACCTGGAGTTACAGGATTTTCAAATCTCATCCATTCGTCTTTTGTGTGAGCACTACACAAATCGATTACTCAATCCCCGCTTAACGTCAACAGTTCTCCTGTTCAACTAATATGATCCATGAGTAAAAGTTGAATAAATGCCACTCAGTACAACTAGTTTGCTTCAAACGATGGATCAAGGATTCATCAAAACATTCAAAGCTTATTATACGAGACGATCATTTGCGCATCTGCATGAAGCAATGCAACAAAGCGATGAGTTCTTTGCTAAAGACTTAAGGAAACAATTCAATATTTAAGATGCAATGAGAATCATTGGACAATCTTGGAATGAAGTTTCACAAAAAAAACTTTAAATGACATTTGGCAAAAAAACATGTGATTTTTCTTTCTTCAATGAAAACCAAGTGGAATCAGTGCCAGAGCCTGATGAAATTGGTAATTTGATTGAAGAAGTTTCGATCTTGCCAGGCAAATAAAATAGAGTTCAAGAGCTGCTGGATTATCACAATCAGGAGCTGATAATTCATTTCATAGAAATGCATGAGCAAGACATTGAAGAATACGAGTCTTTAGACCCAGTTCAATCAGAAGGTCAAGTGACAGTTGCGAATTCAACACAAGGCCTCAGTTTAATTGAAAAAAGGATTACAAATTTTAAAAAATATAGAATGAAGAGCAAATTTTTCAACAAACCAAGGAATAAAAAAATTATTAGCAAACTATGACAAAAATTTACGGAAGAAAAAGAATCTTTGGGTCGGCAGACTACTTTGTTAGATTTTATGAAACCTTCTACATCAAAATAATTTATGCTTAAGATTTTGTATTTGTGTTATTTAAAATTTTATTCAACATATTTTTTTCCCTAAATTATTGTTTTCCTTCATCTACAGCGCCAAATAAAAGTAATTTATACACATTAATATGTGAAATTATACCCATATTCGCAAGCAACACAGTTCATTACAGCACAATGGTGATTCAAAGGAAACTTGGCGACCATATGGATGCTTCTGGAAATTACTGGGAAAATCTCTTAATATCACAATCTATGAAGTAAGCGGATTTTTTGAGAAAAATCCATGCAGACTATAAATAGGGAGTTGTTCGAATAACTGAAGTAGTCTTTTTTTAATCATTGGAGAGTTAGTATTAACTCTTGACAGTTGAAGAGTCGATTATTTATCAATTAACGATTACTTTCACTGTAGAATAGGACAAGTGAGTACTTGTGAATAATCTTTAACATGCTTGTATTTTAGACACTGGTAGTTGTGTTTGAGCACCATAGAAGGTGTGAAGGTCTTCTGAGATTTATTCTGTGAATATTGCAGCTGTATCCTGTGTATTTCTAAGGATTTCTTTTCGACAATAAATTTCCATTGCTCCTGAAGAACTGTCTTGCTCTTTGAGACTGATTGTATAAAATCCTTGCAACCCAATCTACATAACACCCAGAAACACATACAAAAAATGGGGTTGCCAACTCGATACATTTAAGAACCCCTGATCTAGACAGAGCTTTGCAAATGCAAGAATACAGATATAAAATATTTTCATCATTTTGTTCATAATTAATTGTTTATCAACATCACACATAAAAACAAGAAGGCTAGAAGAGATGTATTTTAAACTACAATCAAGTAATGATAACAACACTTACGTTGGAATATTTTTTTTCTGACTTAACAGTAACATGATTTTGTGGGTTACAATGTACATCAACACCTCTTCATGACCTCTGAACCTATGACTCAATTGAAACAATCATAAACTTGCCATTGCTTTCCAATGATGAGACGACAAGCGAACATTTTGAAAAAATAATAATCCCATTTTTTATGAATAATTGTGTTTCCGAACCAATAATAGATGCATGAATACTCACACTAGCAGCATTTTTTCTTTCTCTGAGATGCCTTTTGCAATTTCACTGTGTTCTCATGGGACTGCTGCTGCCTCTCCTTTTGGTCCTTCTTGCTCTTCAGCACCATGCGTGTCATGGCATTGAACATCTATACATTCACCAAAATAATAAATTGATTTTTCACTTTATCTTCTTTTCTATATGACTACATATATATGAAAATAACTAATACAAATCCTGAATTCAATGAATAAACATAATTAATCTTAAAGAAATCTTGTTCATATTAACGCTTAATACATTATTATGAAAACTTTCAACTTAAAAAAAAGGATAATTAAACATGTTGTTACATTAAAATCTTGAAAAAAATTCATCTGCAAAAAAATATTAAGATAAAAAACAAATGTAAATCATTACTTCTTCCACATTTATATTTTCTTTTGCACTAGTTTCAAAAAGTTGAATTCCCATTTGATCTGCAAATCGTTGGGCATCCTCAGTAAGAACAATTTTTCTATCTGGATCATCATTTTTATTGCCAACTGGAGGAGAAAATGCATAAAAGAAATGAATCAATTTTAATAATATTGTCCAATTATTTTATGAAACAAATGTAAAAAGATATCAATAAAGCAATAAAATTTATATATGTCACACATAAATATCTTTCGAAAATTGACGGGAAATTTTATTTTTCATGATATTAAAATATTATTTAAGACAAAAATTATCTGGGTGGCAATAGTTAATAAAAATTCTTGAGATGAATGGTTTTCACAAACTTTTTCTCCTTAACCAGTAATTAAGATTAAATGAACCTATCTGCAAGATAAAATTTTCTCACAACAATTTACATAATGAATATTTATGTTAAGAAATTTGTGTGTGGCAAGAATCACTAATCATAAATTACCAGAATTGTTACATTTCACTGAAAAAAATGATGAAAATAGTAGGAACAATTTGAATTTAATGCAAAAAAAAAATATATGAATACAAATCAACAACCATGCTTTAGAAAATACTGTGTATAATTTAAAGGGAAAAAAATGCTGTTTGGATTCAATAAGTTTCTTGAAGAAATATATAATTCTATAGTCAAACTGTTTGTAACCAAAAAATGAACATAACTAAATTTTTTTAGAACCTGTTTTGATTTACTTTTCCTTCAATTGCACAAAGCCTAACCTAAATATCTTATTATATGAACCCATAATTTTCCTCTAATAAGCTTCTGTTATAAATTTTGATTTTTTAATTTTACTTAAAAGTTTAAGTTTTGCATCCATCTTGTTAACAAAATGTTCAGAAAAAAAATCATGCTCAAAACCAAATTAATTACAGAGAAATTTGAACACATTTATTTATAGTGATTAAATAAAAAAAAAGCTATCAGTTTTCAGCCAGATACATTTAAAAACCAAATCAATAAAACAATACATAAATACCCAAGATAATAAAAATTTCTTAAGAAAATTAATATGCATTGAAAAATAAGTTTTTCATAACTTTACTTAAATCTTTAAATGCAACGCATATCAACATAAAATCAATTTTAGTCGCTTGAAATCAATATATATAAAAGGTAAGCTTTCCTTGTGATTTAGTACATAGTTTAAAAAACTAAGAGAACATTTAATTTTTATTTTATAGGATTCTCTTATAGAATATTTTTTTTAAAAAAAATTAAGAGTAATTCCTTTGATAGTGATTCTTCTTTTTAAGAAAATTAATTATACACTATTAAATACACAATTATTAACATTAAACATACATTATGTCTTACTTTGCAATTGCATCAGCAGTCAGACTTATCAATCAGTGGTATGATTTCAAATCATCATAAAACAAGCTAAATGCCCGATGCATTTAAAAAAACTTAAAACTCATTTTAATATAATTTTACTTTGAAAACAATTCATGAAATAGAAAAGGGCAACTATATATTTGGTGAAATATAATGAGTAACATACAATATGAATTGAAAAAATTTAAGCAAAGTTTAAGAAGGCCAAACAAAATACAATAAATTATACTTAAAAAATGCATATGACATGAGGTCTAAAAAAAATTAAAATACAGTGGTGCAAGATAGTTTTATCACATTTTTTCTCTTCCCAGCTATCTATTTTCAATGGATATATCCATTGCAACAAAAAATTCATCTTGATAGATATGTACAACTTATAAATCATTCCATTTAGCAAGCTGTACATGTGTTTAGACAAAATTTCTTCCCAGATAATTTGATCTCACTCATTTCTCATATTTATTTTCACATACGTATCTTTCCTCTAGTAAAACATCTGTAGGGAAATATACCTACACCCTGATTAACATGAAAGATGTTCTGTTGAAACCAATGCAAATAAAAATATATTTTTATATGTAAAAATGTGTAGAGTTCAGTGATTAATTTCAATATCTGATTTTGAGTGGTGTTTTCTAGTCATATCATACATGCTTTCTCCACAACAACATTTTTTCTAAGGGTGTCTTCATTTTTTCTTACTGTCCTAACAAAAGCATCATTCACAGAATAAAATTTAGCAACATCTGATATTCTTGTTTTCCTTTCTAAAGATATAACTTGCATTTTTTAAAAAAATTTCTACTCTAGTGTGTTAAAATTCTTAAATTTTAAATAAAATTATAAAAATCTTACAAACACTATTTGTTTATCCCCAAGCAATAAATATGAAGTTTTAAAAAGTTCTATATAGAAAAACACAATGGTGTGCACTTTCTGCTGTTAAAAATGTATTGTCCTAAATTACATAAACAGAAAGTTTGATTGTACATTCAAAATGGAAAATCCTCATTTTTAGATTTAAATAAATGGAATTCAGAGTAGAATGGAATTTAAAAAAATGACTAGAAATATAAGTGTCAATGTTGCCAAGTGAACAAAATTAAAAAATAACCACAGAAAGGTTTTTTTACTTTTAAACTGCATGAGAGTTTTGCTCGAGTAGAAAAAGTCCAGTAAATCATGTCCTCTGTATATATCCTGTACATCAGGAAATAGGTATAGTATCATTTTTATTTTTCCATGATATTTATGAATACAATTCTTTTTTTTACTAAATGAACTAATTGCGATTTTTATGTTTGTTTTGGGATAATGCTGTCTTCTTTTTAAAGCTGCTTACATGCTTCTGGAAGTGTACTCTAGTGGTACAAGTGTCACTGATATAAGTGATTCAACATTGTTGTTCTTATATAATAATGTGATATTCTAGTTTTAGTAACAGTTCATCTTTTTAAAAATAAGTTTTGTCCTTTTATTGAACTATTTTTTATAAAAATATTATCTAATTCATATTTGTAAACATAATCCAGTAAAAATAAAAATATAAAATTATTTTCCCCTTCTTTCTACTTTTCAAAGCTTTAAAAGTAAAAATTAAAAACACAAAATGAAACCATGAATTAAATAATAAAAAAAATGCAGAATCTTTTTCTAACGGAATATTTACATTTATAACTTCATAGATTTCAAAAATGTATACATCATACCTAATATTCTATTTACAACTTCACAATTTTGGTCTATTTCATGAAGCCACCTTTTCACATTCCCAAAGGATTCTCCATTGCAAACATCATATACTACAATAACACCATGTGTTCCTCTATAGTACCTGTAAATAAATGAATCAATTAATTAATTAAAATACTGTTCTGTAATGTACAACATTTCCCGGTTCATTTCATTAACAATTAAAAATAAACAAACATTGCATTGCAATATACATGAAAGAATACATCTTAAACAACAGGCGTCATCTAAGAATACTATTATCCATGCTTCTAAAACTATTCAGATTAAAGTAGTTAAAATAAACCAACACACTTAAAATTATTCAACTATTTTACCCATTGCAAACAATTTTCTAACACAATTAATAACAAATTACCTTCATGTACATTACTTTTTCTATTGAAAATTATTTTCTGAAGTAATTTACCACAAAAATTCTATCATACTTGTTGCATGGCCCAGCGTTGCACGGGCTTTCTCAAGTTAAAAAATTTTTCCTTCCCTTCTCAATATCAGCACTTCCAGGGGTGTGATTTCTAAATTAATATGCCAGTAAAATATTCTTTTTTGAAATTTCTTTGACTTTTTTGCCCGTTGTATAGGTTTCTTTCCCGTTGCACTGGCTTTTACCAAGTACTTTATCCCCATGGGGATTTCCTCTTTCCCTCATGATGACTTCTGTGTGGGGATATTGTGTGTGATGTGAGTGATTTCATATTCAAAATTTGTTCCACTTCTTTTTATTGTCAGACAGGTTTCTTTTCACTCCATTTAGCCCAGCAATGCCGAACATTTTTGAATGCATAACGCATTGCCATGGAAATTCTCCTTCCCCTCTCAAAGACAGCACTTCCTAGTGTACGTGTGATTTCTACATACATGTCATTACAATTCCCTTTTTCGAAATTTCTTCCACTTCTTTTCATTATCAGACAGGTTTCTCTTCTCTTTCTATAGGTCGGCATTACACAGGCTTTTTTTAGTGTAAAACTATTTTTCCCTCTTTTTCCCCCCCCAGAGATCAAATTTTGATCAATGATTTATGAAAAACAAAACTGTTGTAGTTAAAAAATTATTAATTAAAAGAAATAAAAAGAAAATGATTCTGATGCTAACAGTAAAACAAAATACTTTCATTATTTTAATAATAATGAAAGAAGTTTCTAAGAATCTACAATAATAAAATAGTTTTCAGATTTTCATTAATCAATCAATAGTAACATACAATTATCTTAGAAATGTCTCTAAAAAGTAGTGTAGTTTTATCCAAAATAATAGACATGATGCACTATTTAATTATTAACTTAGTAATGGAATAATAGAAAATACTCCTTTGGATTTTAAAAATATATTAATTTAAATCCATCATCGATAAATAATGAATTTAAAAAAATTCTTACCGTTAACTATTGAAACGATTGCTTATTTCTGGATGTTTGATTAAATATATGCAAGTGTAAAAAAAAAGCGCTATGTGGGGGAAAAGCTAAAAAATTTGTTTACATTCACTGAAAAAAACATTAAAAATACATGCTATCTGATTAAAACATTTAATATTTCATTACATTATAGTTTTTCATTCCACTGTGTAGCAGTTAATTACTTAAACATGTATCAGAGGTAAAAAAAATGTATATTATACAAAACTAATATTTTCATTCTTTTAACAATAATTTCCTTCTAAGGATTTGAGATAATATAATTGATTAAAAATGTTCATTTAGCAATTAATTGTGGTACACTGTTTGCCTAAAAAATGGCATTAAAAGCAAAAGTCTAGTTTATTGAAATCCATCTGAGTGGCAAAAAAAAGGGGGGGAGCACCTAGAAATTTGCTTACATTCACTGAAAAAAAACAGTCAAAAAGAAAATAACCCTGTCATAAAAACATTACAGCATTTTATTATATATTTACATAGTTTTTCATTACCCTATTTTTTAGTAAATCATTTTATATGAATAAAGACTCATTTGTGATGTTTTCAAAAACTTAGCCCACATTTTTTATTTTATATATATATGTGTGGTATATAAATGTTAAGTGGTATATAAGGGATTTAATTTTACAGTCCCTGGCCAAATTATTAGACGCACTCCTGTTTTTTAATAATTCATTGATTTATATAAGTTTATATGCAATACTTTCGTATTTAAACATATATCCAATGGATTTTAAATGAGTAAATTTATGATATATTTTGTATTTGTATTTATTTTTCACACATGGTGTGCATGCTTCAGTTGCGGACGTGTTTCTGTGGGTTAATGTGCTTTGTTTGTTAATTTAGCAGTTTTATTTTATGCAGTTATTTGTTTATTTTGTGTGCGGCATTTAAATGATCAGTTTGTACACTTTCAGAATGGGTAAGTAAATTCCCTTGAGAATGCAAAATTGTTTTCAAACCGCGAAATATCCCGAAAGCTGAAAGTTTCTGAAGCTAGTGTACGATGCATAAAGAAGAAAATTGAGTCAGGGGAAGAATTGAGCCCAAAAAGAAAGAAAAAATGCGGCAGAAAGCCTATTTCCCCCCCAAGGTCAGAAAGATCTTTTAAGAAAATTTGCCTTGAAAACAGATTTGCTACAACAAAAGTGATAAAATCGCAACTCCAAGATATTAATGTGAATGTTTCTGAATGCACTGTTCAAAGAAAATTAAAAGATTTAAATTTTAAGACCTGCCGCCCCACCAGGAAGTCCAAGTTAACCCCTGCAACGAAAGCAAAGCGTCTGAATTGGGCCAAACACTGGCGTGATAAAGATGTGTACTTCTGGAGATTGGTATGTTGTTATAATTTATTCACAAACAAAGTGTTTAACCATTTTCTATTACAGAAGGAACAGCAAAAATGTTTATTTATTTATTTTTATTTTTGACACGTCTGCTTCAGTGATGAAAGCACATTTGAAATTTTGCAGAACAAAACTCAGTTTGTGCGTCGTCGTGATGGAGAAAAGTTTTATTCTGACTGTGTTGTTCGGACTGTGAAACACCCTACAAAAAATAATGATTTGGTCAGTCATCAGTGGCAAGGGTACTGGACGTCTGGGTGTGGTTAAAGGTATGATGCGGCAAGACCAGTACAAGATGTCTTGCAATATCGCTTGATTCTGCAGCTGGAAGAATGGTTTCTAAATGGAATATCATACATTTTTATACAAGATGGAGCTCCCTGACATACAGCTCGGTCTATCAAAGCTTTTTTGGTAGAACAAAATATCCCTTTGTTGGATTGGCCGGGTAATAGCCCTGATATGAACCCAATCGAAAACATTTGGGAGTTAATGAAAAGAGAAGTGTCTAAAGATGTGATTACAAATAAAACACAGCTCTTAGAAAGAATAATTCACGTGTGCAATCATCATCCTCAAATGCAGGAGACAGTACAGTCTTGTATTGATAGCATGCCGCACAGAATTGAAGCTCTCATAGCGGCTAAAGGTGGCTCAACAAAATATTAATATTTAATTATAATTGTTCCTGTTTTCTTTCAAGAGCCAATAAATACATATTTTTTTCTTTAATGATGTTTTATTTGTGATAATAATAGATTATGAAATGGACAGTGAGTGAGTGAGTGAATATTAACGTTGCACTGTTCAGCTACACGAGGGCTTTTGGCGACGGACCACGTAATTTTGAACCATGGTCAAGTGACGTGGACGACACCTGAGCTGGCACCCCCTCTCCTAACTACCACACCAACGGGAGGACGTTTCAGCTCTCGACAGATTTAACGTGCTTCGCTGCCCTACACGGCGGGTCTTTAGTGGTACTGGGATCGAACTCGTGACCAGGCAAGCAACGATCCGATACCTATACCACTCGGCTACCGCGGCCCTATGAAATGGACAACCAAAAAACACACACTGTATCTGATGAATGCAAAAAACCTGTATAGTATCACCTGATAATTAACATTTTTCATAAAATCTTATAGTGCGTCTAATAATTTGGCCAGTGACTGTAGATCTAATTTAATTATCCTTACATATAATATATACATATCAATATTTGGTTCTTTCAATTTTTTCTTTCCAAAATGGAAAAATATTTGATGTAAAAAGTATTATAAAAAACAAACATTCATTATTTTTTAATAATAATTCCCTTTTTGGGACTGGAAATTATAAAATAGATTAGAAATGTTAATGTTCCACTTAATTGTGACATACCATTTTTTTAAGAAATGGCATTGAAACAAAAATCTAGTTTATTAAAAGTGACAAAAAAAAGGTACAAGTAGCAAAAAAGAGGAAGTGGAGGAGTAAGGTTGCCAAATTTATCTTTTCACACATGCATTAAGCACTCAAAATCTTGAATTAATGGTAGGTTTACCACAATGAATTATTACTGGAAGTTGGCATTCTTAGCGATTTTTTTCATTGCACTTTTTACAGCACATGAATACAGAAATGCACTTTTTAAAAAAAAATACTATTATGTATAAAAAAAGACAGAAAAATGAATTTTTTTTTAAGATTACAGAATTCCATAATTATTTTAAAGGAATTTTACTATATTTCATTTCAGCTTAAAAGTCAAAAGAGCTAAGGCATGAAGTGTCATTTGGCTCGAAAACTGATTTTCAACCCCAATGACGCCAATAGGCGAAGTGCCAACAAACATAATTTGCAAATTTTTTTAAAGTTTTTTTTTCTTTTGAGGGCTTAATTTTTAAGTTATACTTTCCAAATTTCATACATCAATAACAAAAACAGTAATTTTTAAACAAAAAAGGTAAAAAAAAAAAATACTGCATACATGAATTCTTGTAAAAAAGGTATTAGACAAAAAACAAAAACTTTTTTAAAATCAGTAATTTTTAAGCAATTTTTTCAATCTTTGGACCTAACTCAGATAATAATGTTTGACATGCGGAAAAAAGTTTTGTGTGATTATTTTTATAAATGACGAGGTTATTAAATGTTTAATTAAAATTGAGTATGTTTTGAAGAATTGTAAAAAAAAAGTTTGGGGGTATTTTTTTTTAAATCAGATTCTAAAAGAGCAAAGTATGAACTTTTTTTAGTACAGTATGTTGATTCAGTACAATGATAAGAAATCCATACCAAATAATTGAATCATTCTTTTCATATTTACAAATGCATCAATATTGACTCATTTCAGAAAAAATCGTAAAAAATGCAAATATTGTTATTTTGTAAAAAAAATTATACTGTATCATGACGAAATAAATTAGCTTTTTGAATCTGTAATTCTTTTTTGTCTGATTTCGGTAACAAAAGAAGGCTTGTAGTTTTAAAAACTACGAAAAAGTAGGAACTCCTTCCCGCTTCCTTCCAACAGCTACTTAGCGCATTAACCAGCATACAGGGGTAAATCAACTATGCATTTTAAGGTTTTAATTAATATCTTTTTAACTAATTGCAACATCGGAACATAAATGGTCAAAATGACTTCCTTGGATCATTCTTGATCTTTTGTACATTCGGCGCATTTCTGTACTGAGTGGTTCATGAGAAGATCGCCTCACATAGATGTTTACATACTAATTTTAATAGTGTAGATCAGTGGTCTTTAAACTGTTCCATGGAACACTGGCGTTCTCCAAGGCATATCCAGTATTTCCACGAGTCACAATTAAAATCGAGAAGAAATAAATATGTATGAAAAATGGAGTCACATTCTCTATGAAGTTTGTATAGTTACAAGTATACAAAGGTCATTGTATTTATTAAAACTAAATAAATGTATTTAAATAAAAATAACTTTATTTTACAACACTTTTTAAACTTTTATTACAATGCACAATAAAAGAATATTAAAACGTTTTAACTTTATATATATACTTCCTACTAGATTGTGAAAATTCTATTTACTATTTTGAGTTCCTCGGGATAATTTTATACTCAGTAATTAGCACAATGTCTTGCAAAACTAAATTGTTTTCTAATGGAAAATGCACCTTTTTACATTTGTGGAAAACAACAACTATAATGCTGGAAATGGAACAGCATATCAACAGAGTTGATGTTAAAATCTAAATTTAAGCATGAAAACAGCTTCTAAATTTTAGGTTGCAAATTCATGCAAAATACATGCGATTTTTCACACAGCTACAAACATCTTAATACCATTCAGATAACTGTGTTCAAGTGAAATATATTTCTCAATGCAAGTGGCTATAAAACAAATATTAAAAAAACAAATTGAACTCAGAACATGTAATGTGATTGTATTTAATCTCAATAGACCTAGACTTCTACAGTTTGTGTTAAAAAGAAACAGTACTTATTCCTGTTACTAAAGTATATGACACTTGAACCACAAATTAATATTATTAATAATTTAATTATATTTAAAAAACTAGATTCGAATTTTTTAAATAATATATGCAATACTTTATGCCTGTAACATGTTAATCAACTTTAAATATTATTTTGAGATATATTTTTTGAATTATGTGTATGGAATGGGGTCTCACGAAATCACCTTCAAGTTTTAGGGCTTCCGATAGTTGAAAATGTTTGAATACCACTGATGTAGATGAAAAGAAAAATTCTATATATAAGAAACTTGTTTTCATAGTTAAATTTTGTTAAAAAAGGTCTTTAATGAATCTTTGGAGTGACAATGGAATAGATATAGCAAGTTTTTATTTAAAAAAAATACAAATTAATACAATTATTTTGTACATTTGATTGCATTAAAAGCAAAATTGAAAGTGATCCAAGCTCCCGGGGAATGTACTAGGTCTGCAAGGGTAAAAAACAAATCCGCATTTGAGAGGGGAAATAAGGATTCCTCTTTTACCACAAAACTATAGTTAAAAGCTATAATTACGAAACAAACTTAAAAAGCATCAAAGATAATTTCCTTTTACAAATTAATCACAACAATTCAAATACTGTTTTTCTGGATGTTATAGTTTTTGATGATAAAAAAATGAATATATAAAGTATAAAAGATGATTTTATGAAACTATTAATTAAGTTTTTTGTAAGACTTAAAAGAAAATATTTCCAAAATAATTTCATAAGGTCCTAGAGAAAAAAATATTCTGCTGTTAATGTTAAACCAAAATCAATTCTATAAAATAAAACAAAATTTTATGTAGAATAAAATAAATACTATTTAGTGATAAATTTGAGGAATGCATACGTCGAAGTTATTGTTCTAAATCTTTCCTGGCCAGCTGTATCCCAAATTTGCAGTTTCACTCTCTCACCGTCCACTTCAACTGTTCTAATTTTGAAATCAACTCCTATTGTAGTGATATAATTTCCTAAAAGAATGCAGATTGAGTAAAATCAGTGAAAATTGTATAAGGGTAGAGAAAATAACCAATTAATTAGTTACAAAAACTTTTTGGCTAAGAAAATTTATTTTGAATATATTGCAAGAAATACACTAACCTGTGAATGTATTATCAGCAAAACGTAGCAATAAACTGCTTTTACCTACACCTATAAATAATAAGGTAAATAATTTATAAAAAATATTGTACAAATTATAAAAACAACAGTTTTTTTTTTACTGTTTATGTTTAAAAGAACAAGATCTGAATATACACTGGTGTCCAAAAGTTAAGCATAAATCAGAAAAATGCGAAAAACATGGAGTAAATATTCGTAAAATTATTCCAAATTTTTTTTCTTCTTGCGGATATTAATTGGGTGAAGATACCTTGGGGTTTATGCAAAATTTTTCAGTCGACTACGTCCTGCGCGAAACACTGGCGCATGTCGGAACGCTGAGAAACTGATTCACACAGCATAGGCAGTTAGGACAAGTTTCGTGCAACTGCTGTGCGAAGGAACGTTGTTAGCCATCAAACAAGGTGAATGATAGCATAAAAACGCCAATTGGACATGTTTATGAAAGGAAGAATCGTTGGAATGCTGGAATCCTCAAGATCACAAACCAAAGTGTCTTGAATTCTGAATGTGAGCCAGTCTGTGATCTCAAGACTGTGGCAGAGGTTGCAAAGAATGGGAGATGTTACCCGACAACCAGTATCAGGTCGACCGAGAGTCACAACCCCTCGCCAAGACCAATATCTTGTAATAAGTGTGTGATGTCAGAGGGGCAGTACTGCCAGAGAACTGGGTTCGGCGCTCACAGTCGCCTCAGGAATACAAATTTTGAGACAAACTGTTTACAGGAGAATCAATCATGCTGGCCTGTATGCCACAAGATCAGCAGTTTGCCTTCCCCTCATGTCTGCTCATAAACACGCTCATTTGAACTGGAGTTTGAAACATCAACATTAGAGTGTGGGAGAGTAGGCCAATGTGATGTTCCGGGACAAGTCCCGGTTTAGTCTGAGTAGTGATTCTCGATGGCTAACGATATGGAGAGAATGTGGAACACGTTTTGAACCAAGAAACATAACGGAAAGACATCATTTTTCATCAAGGGGAGTAATGGTATGGGTAGGCATCATGATTGACGGCCGCAGAGACCTCCATTTCTTTGACACAGGGTCTGTGACTGCTCAAAGATACAGAGACGAAGTTCTTGAGCCTTATGTTCGCTTGCTTCAAGGTGCTGTCGGTTCTGACTTCATATTCATGGATGACATACGCCATGTCACCAAGCGGTGTTGATTGATGACTTCCTTGAAACGGAAAACATCCAGCGCATGTCATGGCCTGCGAACTCCCCTGATTTAAATTCTATCGAGCATGTATGGGATATGCTCGGGAGACAAATTGCAGCCCTTTCGCACCCACCAAGCTCTATTACAGAACTGAAGAGAGCTCTCCAAGAAGCTTGGAACTGTTTGAGCCCACAACTCATTCATCATCTCATAGCAAGTACGGTAAATTGCTGTGCAGCATGTCTGGCTGTCAGAGATGACCACACGCCTTATTAAACTGCAGCATCAGTATTTTATTTAATGTTTTCTGTCATTTTTTCTTTAAAGTGTGAATCCTTGCTATGCTCAGTTTTCTTTCAAACTGCTACTTTGGATAGTAAAATTAATTATTATCATTCTTTTGATTTGTTTCCTTATTTTATAACCATTTTACACTTGCATATCACGTTTCCCGCCATTCTGATTTACAGTTCCTTCTTTATTCACATAATTATCAATTATGCTTAACTTTTGGACACCAGTGTATATATAACTATGTATATATAATAAAATATTTCTTTAATAATATTTAAATACACAACAAAAGATACAACACAATTACTAAAAAGTAATAAATCACTGCACTGATTATAAATTTTAAAAAATGCAACAAATATGAATTACATTTTAATATAAACAGAACTTTTAAAAAAATAAAAATGATGTGCAGTTTTGGTCAGTGGCATAACAGAGAATATTATGGCTCCACTGCAAAGTCTGATTTTGGGCTCCAAGCCGGATCTTACAAAGGATTGCAAACCCATAAAAGGTTTTTGGGCCCCCAATGCAATGCAAGGGTTGCGAGGGTGTATGTTCGCCACTGGTTTAGGTAATCGCATATTAGCATTACTGCAGGGAATTGCACCATGATGCCAACACAACAAAAAGATTCTTGTTGTATATTAAAAAAAACCCTATAAGATTTGAGTGGAAAATGGCGCAATTCACGAGGTACAAATATGGCTACCGTGAAGTTAATATGTAAGTACCACAGTTTTCAATCAAGACAAATGTTTTTAAACTAATATTCCAAATCCCAAATAGTTTAGGACTTTTTTTAAAATATACATAAATGTATATTCATTTAAATTTGAAAGAAATGCTTTCAGTAGAGTAAAACTCATAATTAAACTCATCGGTATAACATATAAGTAAAGGCTTTTCAGTAGAGTAAAACTCATAATTAATAAGTATTAAATATAAGTAAAGGCCAGAGGCTTAGCTATCACCGTATGAATGATACAGGACCCCAACATGCGAAATTGCAGTTTCACTAGCAAGTCTCTCATATTTAAAAAAGGGCCCTGAAGGCGATTTGATACAGGGCCTACTCAGAACTAGCTATGCTAGTGGTAAAGGCACTGAGAAGCAGAATGGAAGCTGACAAATAATAAATGCTTTATTGTTTTACCATACCAACATGATATAAAGAATGAAGTGAGCTCCAGGGTTACTCTTATAATAAGTTTAGAGATAAAAATTACATTTAATGATTTTGTAGTGCAGGAAGCAATAAGTTTTTTAAGTACAATCACAAAACACGAATCAAACATCCTTACAAATGCAATGTACAATCATAAAAAAAAGTGACACATAATAACTTTTGCAATTGCAGTATAAAATGGATGTCATTTTTAATGACTTGAAGAAAACTAAATCATGATGTTAATGAAAAGTAATCTAATTACTTTCTAAAAACTTTTGCCTTATGAAATCCTCTTTTGACAGAATTAAGAGAGAAAATGATTTAAATAGTCAATGTTTTAAATTTCATTCAAATACAATTATTAATTCAGCAGATATCCAAGAAAATTGTCTTGTTGTTGTTGCTAATGCCACCTGATTGGCAAAGGCCACATAGAGGCTTACAAAATTTATAAATGGCTAAATTGTACGCTTACCGTTAGCCAGAGCTTTGAGTGCCATGCAGGTGACAATATGATTTGGCTCAGTTTTATCCCAATTTTCAATGAGAACACCCTGGGGATGGCTGGGGTCTCTCATGTCTTTTCCCCTTCCACCAAACTCAAGAAAGGACTTGCATGTGGACGGCTATTTAGAGTACCCCTCTGTCGCAAAGGCACTATCCATTTACAAACATTCATGCCTTCTCCGGGATTCAAACCCAGGACCTACGGCACAGCAGTCAGCGTCAATAACCCCTATACCAGATGGGCGACTATGAAAATTGTTAGATGGCAAAACTTCAAATTACATTGCACAAATGATTTGTGATAGTTTGCTGCTTTTTAATACTATATCAAAACTGGTTATACACTAGTATAATCCCTTATAGCGCCATGATTTCCAATCATAAGTTTTGATCTTAAATATTTAATGAACTGTTGGAAGGCATTGCATTATATTCTGGACTTAAGGATTACATGACATCAGGAATTCAAATATGAGAGGGGGAATGGTATTTATTTCTTATAGCTGTTTCTGAGAAATCCTAGATAATTTCAATAAAATTACTTTTCAACATTCTATGATTTTTAATTAGGTAAAAAACTATTGATTATTTGATTTTAAAAAAAGCTGAATGGACAAGTCAAAGATTTCAGGCACTTGTTTAAAATTTATATCACCATAATTCAAAAAGTTTTAAAGAAGAATTTTATGAAAGTTGAAATATAAGTTAATGTCTAGTTAAGAAATCAAGACTTGTAAAAAAAGAGTCTTGTATTATCTTCATCCTTTGCCTGTGAAGAACTTTCAACTTCAATGATTTCAGCAGACATTTCACTAGAATAGAAAATCTGAGGTAATATCTAGATATATATTATAAATGCGAAAGTTTGTGAGGATGTTTGGGAGTCTTTCACGCACAAACAACTGAATGGATTTTAATGAAACTTTACAGTAATATAGCTTATACATCAGAATAACACATAGGCTATAATTCATAGCATAGACTATAATTTATAAAGATTTGTGAAAAGTGTCCAAAATATAACGATATTTGTCAAGTAAGTAGGAAAAAATTCTGTCATCTGCAAGCAATTCTGGCTTGCGCTGCAAAAAAGCCCACGTCAGCATATATCTATCTTTTGTTTGTGAAAGAACTCTTTGTTTTGGCTACGCAAGGTGCTCGCTTTTAATTAATTCCTGTAAACAGCATAATCCCTAATTTATTTTATTTCAGAATAAAACTAAGTTTTGAAGGAAGAGATTGTTATAAATCTCTTTATTTGAATGTTTTTTAATGATTTTATTATGCACATTTGGTAGTAAGAAATTGATCTTTTTTCAAAATAAATACTTTTATTGCTTCTGATACTTACAGTAGATAAACTTTGTCTTTCACACTACATCATTTGGACATATTTCCATAGTTTGTTTGTGGTTAGTAGTTAATTATAACGCAATAATTTTAATTGAATAGGCAGATATTGCATTTTTAAGTATAAAAATAATTATAACTACTGTACTGTATTTTTTGGAGTGAGTGAATATTAACGTTGCACTGATCAGCTACACGAGGGCTTTTGGCAACGGACCACCTAATTTTGAACCATGGTTAAGTGACGTGGATGACACCTGAGCTGGCACACCTTTCTCCTAACTACCACACGACGCCAACTTATTATTCTACCAATACTTAGCAGGAATATTCTTTGAAATCCACTCTTGCAAGATATATGGCAGCATGGGTCTTATGATGAGTATTTTAGCGGGAAAGGCGAACAGTTTTGCAGCAGATATGCATTTTCAGCTGACAGCGTTTTCAATGGATTGCAAAGATTATTATTTTTGTCCCGAAAAAATAGTTTATGTCAAAATTTAAGTGTCTTATGTTTTTGTATGTTAATGAAGACTTTAGAAAACGATTTGACTATTTATTTTAAGTGAACGGTGTATATAATTTTACAGTGGAATATCTTTAATTAATTTTTTTATCTCTAACGGATTAAATTTCCCAAAGTGGAGTATTTTGTTTATGTATATCCCTTAATTTTCAATGTAGTGATCCAAAAAAAAATATTGCATGACAAAAACTGCAGTAAATCATAATGCGGTAGTTAAATCATTAACGTGCATCACGCCCCTACGCGGCGGGTCTTACAAAGCTCTAATAAAGCTCGAGCTATGACAGTAGCTAGACATTTGCCAATTTGACTATCGTTATCATTTCGCTGAGTTTTTCATTGAATCTCCATTATAGCTATTATAATTTAAGAAACGGCGATGCTTGCGAATATTACAATTTTAACATAAAATAAATACAACAGAAAGTAATATTAATGTATTACACTTTCAGATATAAATTATTTACTCTATTACGCAACACTTTTAACAATGTGTTACTTTTGCTGAGCAGAGATCAGCTTAGGGAGTTATTTTCAAAAATCGACCCTCAAGAGTGTTACAGGGAATTATAAACACAAAAAAAATCCTTTTTATCCGCTATTAGATCTACATACTTAAAATTTAACAAAGGTGTTTTTCTTTTTTTTTTTTTTGTTTAGCTGAGATATGCAAAAAGCTTTTTTTTGTTTAATTTGCAATTCAGGTAAAATTAACTCATTTAAAAACTTCTTTATCCTTCAATCTGTGTTTAATTTTTCAGTTCACCCGTGTGACCAGCTAGTACAGGAATAAAATCTACAAATAAAAATTATTCACACTTGTGTGTGTGAACGAGTCTCCACTGCCTCTAGAAAACCCTACCCAGATCACTACACCCTCAGTATTCATACCTTTTCAGATGGCAATAAGTTGAGAGTAATTCTATTGCTACAATGACTTTCCTGCTTGGTTTCAATAGCTTTGTAGCCTTTGCCTCGCATTATCTGAGTTCAATGGTGCATATTTGACCTTTTGATTTTAACTATTTAAGTTAATAATTTTGTCGAACAATTTTTAATGCATTGTTTGGTGTACCTGTATATATATGTGTGTGTGTATATATATATATAACTCAGGTTTCCAACTTAAAAATAAATTCTTGAATCTTGCCACAACAAAAAAACCTTTTTAAAAGCTATCTATATCATAAAGGTCCTTAATATAAGGTGATCTTGTTTATTCCTGAAATGAAATACTTGAATGAGCTGTAGTTTCCAAAGTAACTTAGCTGTTAGAAAAGATTTTTATGCTTTTTTCCAAATCTTCTCTCAGGAATTTTTTTTTGCAACCAAAAGAATTTGCTTGGTAAACAGCATCTTTTCCTAGCAGAAAGACCAATGTGATTCTTCAAGTTGAGCACAAAGCTGCGCTTGCAGCAGTGGTTTATAAACCAGATTTTCTCTTCTCTAATACTGTATAAATTTAGAATAGCAGGGATTTATTTATAATTTAAAAAATTTAACAGTTTATTAAGCAAGAAGACATTGAGCAAAAAAACTGGGTGCTAATTGTTGGGTGCATGGGTCTAATTGCCAAGTTGTTATTTATGTTCCCCAAGATGGGCGATAACATTACAATATGGTTACCTTGATATTCCTTTTGTTTGGTGATGTGGTTGCCATGGAGATGACATTTCTTAAAGCTCATTCAAATCAGGGTTTTTTTACGGTAACCCTATTAATTTCCGATGATTTTAATTCAAATTCTTTTAAAATTTAACCATTTTCAATCAATTTATTTTTTATCTGCTGTTCTACTCTGGTTGTGTTCAACTACAATGGATATTTACACTGTTATCGGTGAGTACCAGGACCTTTCTTAAGGGATTATGAGGGATGCTCTTTCAATTATTTCAGACCAAAAGGTGTTCTAAATTCACACTTTTGATTCATTTCATTTTTAAAAAGTTGTGATTTTCTTTTCTCTTATCAATGTACGATTTTGCTGATTGCGACTGTCATTCAATGTGACAAATGTGGCAGAGAAATGAAGGTTATTTCAGGAAAGTGTTTGAAATTTGATGGTTGAGTCTTTTCTTGTGGATCTTACAGTGTAAATTCGTGATGCCGAAATAAAAAAAAAAACCAATCCATTTAAATTCATTTTTCTCAGGCAGCACAAATTGCTACCATTCTTCTTCTAATTTATGAATTCTACAGACGTTCCTCATTTGCTCAGATTCATACGGAACTCTGAACTTTTTCGCAAGCTGCTGCCGACTGGAGCAACTATGCATCTGATGTGTTAATAGATTATATTGGGGTTAACACAGAGGAGCTTGGGGGAAAGGGTAAAACTGTTGTCTATTTTAGACAAAAGCAAAATCAACAAAAGGAAATATAACAGGGGTCATTTAGTAGAGGGACAGAGTTTTTGGCAGCATAGAATGTGAGACAGGACATTGTTTCCAGGTTGCAGTTCACAGCAAGATGGCAGAAACACTTCTCGGCCTAATCGAAATCATGGATCATACAAGGGACAGCTGTTATATTTGACTGTTAGAAATCTTACAAAAAGTTGAGTAAAAGAGGCTATAATCACCTTACAGTTAACCATTTGCTTAAATTCGTTGATTCTGAGACCTGTGTTGTATTAACAAATTCCTTATTTCCATGGGTCAGTTAGGACAATTACATTCCCTGATATTTTTATCTTAATCCAGTAAATAGTCCATCTTCTTAGTCAATTTGCTTTATTGGACGACACATGTAGAAGATATTACACAGCAAAGAACATTTTGTAACACTTCGACTCTACAAGCCAAACAAAGTATATATATCCTTAGCTGACTTGAAGTGTCATCTATATTTAACATTTAATTTACAACAACCGGCACTCATACAAATATTATCGAAGTTACCTGGCATCATTTTAAAGCTTCCTAGCTTGAATACAATTGAGGAGGAAGATTTGAAGGATACACATCTCCTGGTACATTTTCAGGAAAATTTGTTTCACTCTAAAAAAGGACCCTTTCATCAAATTTCTAGACCTTGTTTGAAATATTAATTGGGCTGACTGGAAAATCGTTTCGAGAGGGGGGAGTGGAGCAAATCAAATCCACATCCTTTCATAACATTTACAACCTCCATCAATCTTATTTTCCCTACTTATTACTCAGCTACTTTTTTTTGGAGGGGGGGGTAACCATTTCACTTCTTATGTTTCTTTAACAATTTCTTTAATAACAATTTTTTTACCACCGCACATTTCTAGTATTTTCTTTTCCTCACCTAACCTAAGTCCTTTCGAAATTTCATATTCCTTTCTTTTAAATCCTGGTGTTCATCTTTTCCAATACTGTTCTCCAACCCCAAAAAAGTAAGTACACTATTTCAATGGTTATTTTTCGATTTTCCTCTACATCCTTCTTGTTTAGCAAAATATAAAATTACTGTTGGAAATCAATGTATGCTTGACATGTAGACCCATGATATCAAACTAGTTACAAAAACTGCATTATTGTTGTAACTCAGGTAAGATATCAAAGCAACATTCCATGAAATAGTGCCTAATCATTTTCAAAATGATATTTTATCATAAGATTGTTATTTCTGCATATCAAACAAGTCTCTTTTTTTTCTGTAGTAATACTGCTTTCTTTTGAGCAACACATGGATTTATTGTTTTACGGTTTTTAGTTTATGATCTGATTACTACACAAAAAATAATTCTAAAAATTTTTTCCTCTTACCTTCTTAATTCAACCATTCAATTGCATTTACAAAAAAAAAAACTAGTTTTAATTGAGTTGGATAGTTTTAATTGAAGTGAACAATTTAGTTCTAATATTATGGAACAGTACTTACATATTATCGCAAACGTGTTGGCGACATTATATGAAAACAGGCATATATAGTTACCATTTCAGCATGTATGACACATGTGAAATCGGGTTTGCCAATTTGGGGAGTTATATTGAATGTTGCGATAGTATGTAAATACCTATAGCACTAATCAATAAATACTTTGAGCAAAAAATAATAATAATAATAATCTGTCACCTTATAAAATTAAAAACACATTTTGACAATAATTAAGATATACTTTAATTTATATAAATTCTGATATTGAAATAAAATTAAATATCAGCAGTAATAATCGTATGCATTTCGATTTTACCATTGATCTAATTTTTAATGCAACCAAGTGCAAAAACAAGTTTCTGAGATTTGAAAATATAACTTCTATAGTATAATTAATCCCTCCCCCAAATTATATCATGATTTTGAAATACTATTGAACTGTTTCTGCCATGTTATTGGATGCTATCAATCAAGGCACATTAATTTTGCAATATTAAATAATCAGACTTACAGTGCTTAAAAATTGTTATAAAATTTTTAACACAAATTATTATGACCAAAATATTCTGAAACCAAAATTCACAATCACCACGGCCGTATAGTTTCTGTTTTAATTTCCTGTATTGATCATTTACCTTTTGTCTCCAGGTTCGATCAGAATTTTTTATTAACACGTGAAAAAATCACTTTAATAAATTGAAAAATTCTTAATGCATGAAATGCAAAAGACGTGGAATTCACACAGGTAAGTAAAAATTATTATATAAAAAAATGAGTAAGCATTATAAAAACATTTGTAATAACAGATAGAAAATACTTTGTTCACATACTGACCACTGTCCCCAATGATAAGAAGCTTGAAGAGATGGTCATATTCACGTGCCATTATAATCTTGGGGCGAAAAATCTATTTTGTTGGCATAAA
Source organism: Trichonephila clavipes (assembly GCA_019973935.1). Taxonomy (NCBI): domain Eukaryota; kingdom Metazoa; phylum Arthropoda; class Arachnida; order Araneae; family Nephilidae; genus Trichonephila; species Trichonephila clavipes. The sequence continues at coordinate 115,596 of BMAU01021194.1, forward strand.
ACAATACTAATTGTCAACACCAACAATCAAAATCGTGAATCAAAAATCGTTATCATAATAACATATTGAAGTTGCCAATTTTTGATTCTTAAACTTACTGTTATTTTTTTCGGTAATTCCGAAGAGAAAATATCCAGATGATATGATGTTATATCCTTTTTGTATGATGGTTTCTGGCTGCTTTCTTATTTAATAAAAACAAGCAACATAAAAAATTTGAATCACTTCCTACTTAGATCAACGAAGGAGAATTTTATTTTAGCTACATTTTATTAAACAGTTACAATTAATATACATATGTATTTACACATGACAGAATCATAACATTAAATGGTAATTAATTTTTATTAATTATCATTAAAGTATCATATTGTTATCCAAAACAATCGTTTCAGTTCAACGGAATGCCTTAAAACGTGAGAAAAAATCTTTTAAAGTTCTGCCACAAGTCGCCAAAAGGGTCGCTAAGTCGCCAAAAATGATGCCAACATGGCTGAATTTGTAATTCTTTGAATAATTAGTTTTAATCAATTAATTCTTATTAATTATAATTAGATTACTGTATTGTCATCAAAAAAAATCATGTATATGAAATTTCAATTCAATTGAGCGCTTTAAATGTATTTTATTAACGATTGAAAATTCCACCAAGATAAATAAATAAATATATAGAGATTGTGAGCTAATAGTAGTAATTGAAAAAGAGACTCTTAATAAAATTAATTTTTTAAAAATAATATGATAAAGTAAGACAAAAAAAACTACGATAAGGATTTAGTTAATACTTTGGGAACTCTTCAATATTCGAGGTTTTAACCAGTTCAAAATATGGATACGTCAGAAAAATGTATTTTAATTTACAATATTATTTTTTATATTGCGGCCGTTTGTAAATTACTTCATTAAAACGGATATTTTTTTAAGGAACAGTTCTAAGTCTTCAATAACCGAGGTTATAAGACACTTCAAAATGTGCTAAAACGCCAAGCAGAGGGAGCATCATTCAAATGTAGCTGTCGTCTATTAGATCTAACTTCTGGCTGCGCCACAGAGTTAGAGCAACACGAAGTTTAGAGTTAAAAATAAGTGGTGAAGTGCGGCTCTTCCGCAACATGATATAGTCCGAAATAAAATATTTGTAAGGAGAATACATAAAAAAAATTAATTTTTAATGTCAGTTTTGTCTTTATTTTACTTAAGAAATTTTGAAACAGTCTTAAAATAATATTTTTAGTGTAATTGAAGAGATTAAGATAGTAGAAATTTGTATGTATATTTAACGTTCATAAAACAGTTCCTTTACATTTATAATTCTTTTTATAAGTAAAATTTCCAGTTTTCTTTTGGAACAGTTAATATATTTGTTTTAAATTTAGGAATTCTTGTTGCTTAAATATAAAATTAAAAGTTATAGAAACTTGAGAAAATAGTATTGAATGAAAAAGTTTAATTTTTAAAAGTGTTCTCTCTTATCTTCTTTATTTATTTCATATACAGTATATTTTATTTATTTTTTATATATTATTATTTTCGCATAGTATTTTTACAATAAAACTATTTTTGATTACATCATATAGTAATTTTTAAAGTAAAAATGAATATTTGATTCATACAAATACGCAAATAAAATACCAAATATACCTTACCTTACCAAAAAAAAAAAAAAAATACCAAAAATACCTTATTTTAGTGAAAAAAATTAATAAACTTTTCTTTTCTTTTTTTTAAAAAATTTGAGGCCTTTTTCTGTGAAAGATTAATACAATTTTTTAGCTAATTTTCCTTCAATAATTCACTTGAATTGAATTATGTATGGATGGTCATTTTTTTAAAAGCATGTTTTGATTATTTTGAAAACATATTTTATAAAAAAAGAAAGAATATTTTTTATCACTAGTACTCAATTTTCCTAAATAGTGTTTTTTTTCTTTTCTTTTTTTCTTTAAAATCAAAGTGTGTCAAATTTTAGAGGATACACTTGATCATCTAATTTACTATTGCAATCCTAAAATTAATTATTTCTTGAATATTTTTATTTACATTTTTCAGACTTGCTCCAAATTTAAAATATGTCAACCCTTTATCTGCTGCATTTTTTTCGTGTAATATTTTTTATTTGAATTTCTACATTGGAAATTAAGGGATATGCATAAAAAAATACTCAACTTTGGGAAATTTAATCCGTTAGAGATAATAAATTAATTAAAGATATTCAACTGTAAAATTAATTATATACATTGTAATAGTCAAATCCAACTGTAAAATTAATTATATACATTGTAATAATCAAATAAATAGTCAAATCGTTTCCTAAGGTCTTCATTAACATTCATAAGAAACAAGATACTTAACTTTTGACATTAACTACTTTTTCGGAATAAAAATGACAATATTTACAATCCACTAAAAATGCAATTTCTGAAATAAAACTATTCGCCTTCCCCGCTAAAATACTCGCCATAGAACCCGTGCTGCCATGTATCTTGGAAGAATGGATTTAAAAGACTATTCCCGCTAAGTAACATCAGAGTATTCGTAAAAATGGCTATTCTATGTAATTTTAAAATGAGTGGTACTTATATAAGTACCGTCGGTAAATAAAGAGTTAATCAATATTTAATTATTGGAAATTTTTATCACTAGTACTCAAACAATTTATAGAGATAACTCTATAAATTGTTTTAAAAGGAAGACAACTAAAAATGTATATCATTCTTTTAACTTCCACACCACATTCACTATAGAGAGAAAAGAGTCAAATTCAAATGTTTTAATCCTTTACACACACACACACATGCAGTTTTTCAAATACAAACGCAATTTTAGTGTTATTCTTAAAAATGCAACTATTTTTCAAATTGAAATTTTCGGAATATTTCTAAAATGTTATTTTTAAATTCAATGCAATTGTACTTTTTTAATTATTTAAATATATTTAGAATAGTTTATTTCATTTTTTTTGATAATCAATTATGTATAATTTAAGACTAATTTAATTTTTTAAATATATTGCTTGTTGTAAAATCTGCATAAAAATTATAATTTGGAATAATTTTAGCCAATGGTCATATTAATTAAAACTGTCAAATTATCTCCATTCTTAAATATTTTTATGTAGGAATAATTGGTGCTTAACAATAAGGAAAATTCGCTATCAGGGATTGCTGGAAAAAAGCAGGAAAATTTTTACACCCACTTTGGAACACTAATTAACAAGAAAATGGAAAAGAAATGTTATTGAATTACATTGTTTCGAAACTTTCCAATTAAAACAAAAATTAAAATAAAATACGTTAAATAAGATGGACATCTTAATTTTATGTGATTTCGAACAAGACTTTTATTTCAATCTAGATACTAAAGATATTTTAATGAAATTGTGCAATAAAATTCATTCAATAGTTTGTTTTTCTATAAAGATGAAACATAAATCCGTCCATTCTGTTAAATAGATGTACTATATATTTATAGCAATTTTTTGTACTTTTAAATCTATAACACACTGGAATTCTCCATTGACTTCAAATACAAGAGATTGAATTCAATACATTTAATTCTTAGGCTTAGACTGAAGTATAAAATGGTTTTTGTTAACAGGTTAATTGTGCAATAATCAAAGATTTACTACTTTCGTCGCGTAAACAGTTAATCGAAGAGCAAAGAAAGGACCCGGAATTAGGTCATATCTATAGCCAACGGCCATATTTTCAAAAACTACCTTTATCCAACAGATGGCGTTGTTTGCAACTCGGATGACGTCAAGGCAATAATGCTTGTAAAAAGGTAACCCTTCGTTACTATAGCAACGGGGTGCGGTTAAGAAATGATTGACAGATATAGTCGGTTACAGAACGCATGCGCGGTTGCAGTAAAATAAACAAACTATTCAAAAACGTAATAAAATTGTGAGGACAACGGGGTGCAGCGTTGGTTGAATGGGTGAAAGGGGGGGGGAGGAAGAAAGTTTTGTAAAGTGCTGTCTTTTAGAATTGCCGCGGAAATGGGTGCGCAGTCTTTTATTTTTTTTTTGTTTTGTTTTTCTTTTTTGTTTTGGAGATAGGCAAGCGCACTCTAACTCCTTCTCAATTGGAAAAACAATTAAAAGCTTTCTCAAGATATTCCATAATATGGAATAAATAACAGGTATATCTTTATAAAGCCAAAATTATTAACATTCGTTTCCAAGCTTTACTTTAAGATCTTCGTTAGTGCCTAATTCTTGTAAACTGACATTTTTTTAAAAAGTGACCAGAGTAATTCATTGCCTACCGTGGTATTTCGATATAGTCCTAATATTCTCAATCCAAGTTTCAAAATCTAAAAAAAGGGTATTTAAATGTTGAACATAGGTTAAAATGACTTTTTCCTAGTGGATTGTTTGTGACAAATGAGTAAGTGGAAAATTTGCAATGCCCATTATTATATTCCTTTAACTTAATATATGAAAATATTCCTTATTATACTCCTTTTATTATTATTATACTCCTTTAGCTTGAAATATGGTCCTTATTTTAATAAAATTTATGCTGTCGCCTTGTAACTTCATTCAATTTAGTAAATAAATATGTTAATTAGGTAATCCTGGTTTCCACTTAATTAAATTTCTTTTTAAAATTAATGTTATGATCTGGTTTAATGAGAGCCACTATCGTAGACCCCCATTTACAACTCATGGACCCCCAAATTATTTTTTTGTTGACGTGGACCCCTTGCAGGTCGTCATAGACCCCCGAGGGTCTATATAGACCACTTTGGGAATCACTGATATAGAAGCTAATCTCTTATTGTTATCTAATGACATTAACATCAAATTATTATTATTGTTACTAAAATCAATGACAGTGTGTGACTTAAAACTTGAATTTTCATTTACATGTACAACATAGAATATGTCAGGTGTATTGTTATGCGACACTTTTATCATCGATGTCATTCAGAATTCGAGGAATGCGTAATTATTCGAATCTCGGCGTACACAGGAACAATGAATAGTGAGTGAGTGAATATTAACGTCGCACTGTACAGTTACGCAAGGGCTTTTGGCGACGGACCTCGTAATTTTGAACTATGGTCAAGTGACGTGGACGACACCTGAGCAAGCACCACCTACTATCTAACCACACCAACGGGAGGACGTTTGAGCTCTCGACAAATTTAACGTGCATCGCTCCCATACACGGCGGGTTTTTAGTGGTATTGGGTCGAACTCGGAACAAGGCCAGCCTCGATCCGATACCTTAACCACTCGGCTACCACTACCACATGTCTATGTTCAAACCTCCTCCAGTTGGTGTGGTGTGAAAGTTAGTAGAGGGGGGTAGCTCAGGTGTCGTCCTCGTCTCTTGATTATGGTTCATAATTAGGAGATCGGTTGCCAAAAGTCCTCAATTAACGAAAAAGTACGACGTTAATATTCACTCACTCAACTCTTATTAAAAGTTGTATTTTTATGCTATCAATAATTGTGCAAAATTTGTAATAATTGTGCGGTTATTGAAAAAGATATTTAATTAACATCGTAATTCTTATATAAATCAATTCAAATGATTGGAATTAAAAAAATAAATCCATTTATCACAAAAATTCCCAGATATCACTAACAAATCGTCAGGAGAATTTATTAAATTAATCACTAATGACATAGAAGAGTATCACGCTCTTACAAATTTTCTTGAAGAAGACAAAGATTTTGAATTTTTCTCACTTAAACCAAAGCCAATAAAATCAATCGAAATAGTCATTAAAGGACTGCCCATTTTTACCAAAACTCACGAGATACAATCCGACCTAGAAGAAGAAGGATTCACAATTGAAAATGTTTCCCAATTAATTTCTAAGAAAACTAAGACCGCTCTCCCATTTTTCCAAGTCAGCCTCCCCCGCAACGCCAATAATCAAAACATCTTCGATCTCAAAACTGTCGGCTACATGCAAATTAAAATTGAAGGTTACCTCATTAGAGGAATTACCCAATGTTTTAACTGCAACAATTTCTTTCACACGGCAGAAAACTGCCACCTCAAGCCAAGATGTCTAAAGTGTGGAAAAGAACACCCACCCGTCAATGCCCGATAAAGGAGCGACAGGAAAACCCCTTCTGCATAAATTGCCAAGAATATGGTCATTCGGCCTGCTACACTGAATGCCCCAAGTTCCCTAAGCCAAAAAAGGGCACGCCCCTTACCGCGAATAAAACTTTCGAAAGCAACGTTCGTAGGAAAGGTGTCTCTTTCACTAACATTGTTAGCGGAACCTCACCCCCTCCACCCCCACCCCATTCCACAAGTTAACTGAAAAAACTAATGAAAATTCAAATAACAAAGTTTCCCACGGAATCCAAGCCATAGAAAATGAAAATTCAGACCTAGCTCAAGTGATTGAACTGGTCAGCATGATTTCTAACATCATAAAAAGATCACCTGAAATTTTACAATTACTTCCCAAATTAAAAAACTCCGAAGATGATAAAGCTAAGGCTTTACTTCTTTTCGAAGCTATATTAGATAAATTTTAAACTCCTTTTTCCGTACTTTCTCTTTCTACAAAATTTTTTATATTTACATTTTATTTCCTTGAATATTTTACCATCAATTGTTAAACTTTAGCATCAATAGCTACTCTTTAAAAATTTTCCCAGGTACAATTTTCGAAGCTCACTCCCATCATCCAATCAAAGCCACTCATGAGAAGTCATGCGCCTGCTATCCCATTGGTTCCTGCCACCGATTTCCACGCCCACCATCACCAGCCAAGGAGCAAAACCAAGCCGATTCTAAAACAAGATAGAGGACTGAGGGATTGACGTATCCCAGTTCCTTATAAAATGTAACCATCTGGAATTAAAAAATATGTGACCGAAACTGATTCTTTGGGATAACAATAAATAAATAAATAAAATTGCTTTGCGCTCTTAAAAATAATTTTTCTAACAGGCTTCAATAGTAAAAGTATGAGTTAATAGCCATTTCCCTGAAAGAACCGATTATTCTCACAAATATCTCTCTTTATAAAAACAAAAAAGTTTTTCTTGATGCTGTAATAAATTTACTTCTGCTTAAGGTGAAGTTAATAAAAGAAACTACATCTTTACAACAGCTATATGACTAGTAGTAAAATCAAAGGAATAAAAAAAGAGAATTTGCTTAAAGTTGGATCGAACTTATCTATAATACTAAAAAAGCCGGTCTTTCAGTCACAAAAATAAACGAAAATCAGGTATAATAAACTGAGATTACAAGTATTTGCGATGAAATGCTTTAAATGACCATTTTCAATTGCACTTTTGTTTCGTCAAATATCGGGAACAAATGGTGTTTACTTGAAATAGTTCATTGATAATGCCAATTTTGGACAATATTTGCTAACCATACTATTAAACAAAATGATTGGCATTTCTTGTATTGAATCCAATAAATTTTTAGTTTCAGATACCGCTGTATAATCATTTACATTAATGAATTCTTCTAAGTTGTTACGAGTTTGTTCAAACTGTGCATACACTGCTTTAACCGAATCTATTTTAGCTTCCCAACGGGTATCGCAAGATTGTCTTAGAGCAGTGTTTCTCAAACTGTGGGGCGCGCCCCCTTGGAGGGCGGGGTAATTCTACGAGGGGGGGCGCGAGCATATCGAAAAGTCGAAAACAAAAGATTATTTTTAAAAATTACTAAATTACTGAAAGTAAACATACAAAATACATTCTGACATAATAAAAAATAGACATTTACACTGATATTATACACTTATAAATGTATCAGCACTGCACAGTATGTTTCATGATTAATTTAACATTACTGAGTTAAGAACCAGTTTAATAATTACCAGCGACCCATAGGCTTGTCGTACATAAAATATGCAAAAACTAACACTTATCTTGATAATTAATCCCTTAACTGTCGACCAAAAATTACGCGATTCGCTCCACAATGCCACCGTTTCCACGTAGGCACGCGTGTGTGATGTAAGGGGAGGGGATTAAATAGGCAAATCCTCTGAAATGAGTTAAATCCTTCGCTAACGGCGTCAAGTTCCTTTTATTACATTCTAAAACCTTTGCAATAATTTTATGGATAGCAATGCACAGAACAGATCGTACTTCGAAAAAGCGTATATATACGTCCAGGGCAATTAACGCTTTGGCTGAGTGAGACGTTTATCTACATCAGTGGCACTTAAGACGTTTTAGTCGTGTTGAAGTTGTAGCATCAAAGTATACACTAGTGTGCAAAAATTAAGGACGAGACGGTTTTTTCAATATAACTTTGTACAAAAGCTTTCCAAATCAACACATTTAATACCGTAAGATCCCCAATACGTAAGGACATGTGTAATGTAAGCAACACTTACTAAAAGAGAAATCAGAGGGATAAAAAGAAGCTTGATTGAAAAAGTAGCATGGAGCGCAATGCGACTGAAGTCCGAAACATCCCTGTGATGGGTGTCCAGCAAGAAACATCCGGTCTTTAGTAGGGGATATGATCTCCCCTGACTGCTAGGCAGGTTTCACAGCGTCTGCCCATGCTAAGAATGAGGGTGTCAATGAGTTGTTGAGGCATTGCTGCCCATTCGTCTTGCAGCGCCAATCGAAGCTCCCGAATCGTTACTGGTGGTAAGGTACGAGCTGTCAAGCGTCTGCCTAGAAAATCCCATACATGCTCGATGGGATTGAGATCCGGAGATCGTGCCGGCCAATCCATACGTTCAATATCCGCACTCCCTAAGAGCTGTTCGGAAGCTACTGTGCGATGACATGGTGCATTGTCGTCCATGAAAAGGAACTGCAGACCCATAGCGCCTCTAAAAAGACGCACATATGGAAGAAGAATCTCGTTACAATAACGGGTCCCGTTGACTGAACCTGCGTCGAAGATGTGAAGGTCTGTACGACTACCAATCATGATGCCTCCCCAAACGAGAACACCGCGGCCTAGATACCTGTCCCTTTCAATGATGTTTGAGGGATGATTGCGGTTTCCCCGCTCTCTCCAGATGAGTATGCGATGGGAATCGCTACTCAAACTGAATCTGCTCTCATCTGTAAAGAGTACTCGTCCCCATTCATTGTCTCTCCAATTCCGGTGTTCCCGGCACCTCAGAGAACGCCTTCTCCGATGGACAGGCGTTAAAGGTACACACCGTACAGGGCGTCGTGCAAACAGACCACCACCGTGCAGTCTTCTGGCCACGGTAAAACGCGATATCGGTCGTCCAGTCGCCTGTGTCGTGTGTCTAGCGATTTCTCCCGCTGTCTGCCGCCTGTTTCTTCTGGCCTGTAAGACAATGTACCGGTCATCTGCGGGTGTGGTTCCTCGTTGACGACCACTACTGAACCCCCGGATAGCTGCTGCTGTAGTTTGAAATTGTCTCCAAAGTCGTGAAACGATGCTGTGAGCAATTCCGAACTCTGCAGCCACACTGCGGCCTTCCTCCAACTTCCCAATGATTCGACCTCGGGTAAAAGCATCCAGATGTCGTCTAACATATTATTATTCGCCATTTCTCGCTGAGGCAGCAATTCGGTGTGATTTTAACTGCTGTACGGCGTGCAATCTCTTTGCCAGAAATACCGATCTTACACCGACAACATGCTTTATACTACTCTGACACTCCCCCATTACGTCTACCTGCATATCTGCGCATGTGCTACCGTACATCACCTTACTTAATCTCCTGATTGGTCTTTCTGTCCGCTCTGCCTCTTCGTTCAGCTGATATGCTAATTTTTCGACTTCGTCCTTAATTTTTTCACACCAGTGTAGTATTATTGAATTCAATGCATCATTATTGTATAAAGGGGGGCGGGATGAAAATTACGATTGAATATTGGGTCGCCAATATTGAAAGTTTGAGAAGCACTGTCTTAGAGTAATGCTTAAGTGCTTTTGTAGAATTTCCCATCTTTGTAGATGCAGAAAATAAGCATAGAAATATCTATTCCCAACTTTTATAGTACATATTACTGGAAGTGACATCACAAACTAAAAAATTTAAAGATGATAGGCAAGGTGATAGGTTTAGAGCAATTATTCTAGATCTTGCACCTTTATATTTCCGTTTCATATTGCTACCCTTTTGTCACATACCGACAATTCATATCTAATTCTAACTCCCTTAACCTTTTCACTAAAGTTTTTACTATGCCTGGTGGCCGCGGTAGCTTAGTGGTTATGGTCATGAGCTCGTGGCTGGAGTGTCGTGGGCTCGAGTGTCGTGGGCTCGAGCCCTGTTGCCACTAAAGACAAGCCGTGTAGGTGAGGCCATTCCTCCCACTGATATGGTAGTTAGAAAAGAGGGGTTCCAGCTTAGGTGTCCTCCTCGTCACTCGACCAAGGCTCAAATTTACGAGGTTAGTGATCAATAGCCCTCTTGTTGCTTTGTAGAGCAAAGTTAAACATCAAATGACAATTCCGGATTTTTCACCCACTAAGAACGTATACACACCACAACATTGGTCTTCAAACTGTGTTCCATGGAACCATGGAGTTCCACAATACATTCCCAGGGGTAACTGAAAATTTTATTTCAACATAATAACTTTATTATTTTGCAATACTTTTTAAACTTTTATTATAATATAATAAAAGATAATTAAAATGTGTTTTATTTATATACATTACCTAATAGATTGTAAAAATTTTATTGTTTACTATCCCGGGTTCCACGAGATAATTGTATACTCGTTAGTACAATGTCTTGCAAAACTAAATAGTTTTCCAATGGAAAGTGCACCTTTTGACATTTGTTGGGAAAACACCTACAATAAGGGAGAGGTAAGGACTTATCGACCGATCAACATATTTGATGTCCAAACTCTAAATTTAAGCAAAAATAGCTCCTAAATGTTTTGTTGTAAATTCATACAAAATACTCAGTATTCCTCTAAACATTTTAATGCCATTCATTACAATGTGTATAAGTGAAAAATATTTCTTGGCAGAAGTGGTTACAAAAACCAAGTATAGAAATAAATTAAGCTTGAATATGTAATGCGATTGCAGTTAATTTCAATGGACTTAGACTTCCGACGGTTTGTGTGAAAAAACCAAGCACACATTCTAGTTACTTAGCATAATGCATGGGTGGGTAAAACCTGGATCACTGATTAATACTATTAATTAGTAAATTATATTAAAAGTAGGTTAAAATTTTTAATAATCGATGCAATACTTTTTTTAATTGCCATTACAAAAAAGTGTGTATGGAATACGGTTCGACAAAAATACTTTCTAGTTTTATGGGTCCCACAAAAAGACCTTCTAGCTCTAGGCAGTGGTGGCCAACCCGTGGCATGGTGGAGTTGTAAAGATGCACGCGAAGACATACTGAAAAGTTGAAAGAAATTTGAATTCATAATAATATATAATTTTCTACAATTTTATTGAAGTGGGATTGTCTCAAAATTTGGATCAAAATATGTTTGTGTGAATAAATGTTTCCTGCAATGAACATAATAATATAAAATATTACTCATATAACTAGCTGATGTGCACCTATAATAACCTAATTTTGTTAGCATCTGAAAAAGTTAATCCTAATATAGATGATTTAGTAAAAAAAAAAAAAAATAGAGTAATTCGAAAGCCACATTATAAGTAACTACTAACTGTTTCATAATTATTTAAAATTAAATGTTTCAAGTTACTTATTTTTATTTTGTACCTTACTTAATTGAATTGAACCTGTAAAAAGTTTATTAACAATAAAACCTAAATTTGCCCTTCATCTTATTTTTAAATTTCTTGCATTAAAAAAATGTGCTATTTGCGTGAAAATTCCACAACAAGCCTATAAGTAACATTTTTTTTACGTTTCCATATTTGTTTGATGGAAATGTTGGAAGCGGCACTCAAAATTATTTTTTATCAAATTGTGGCATTATTTCAAAAAAGTTTGGCTACCCGTGTTCTTGGGTGAATTGAGTAACATGGATTCGCGTGTTCCGTTTTGTTAGTGATGCAAAAATAAAAATGTTTTGGAAGGTTCTCTCAGAAATATGTAGTAGCACACTGGTATAATTTCAGTAGGCAACTCATTGTCATTATAAATGTCGGGAAAAGCAGCATTTTTTAAAGGTAAGTGAATTATTTCCATTTTTAAATGCCTGATTTTTGCAGCGATTTTCAGTTTCTAAACTTTAAATGCTTTTTTTAATGTTTTTCTTTCCGCCATCTTGAATTTCGTGCTCCGGCGTTGCGTGTTGTGGTAGGGTTACAACTCCGAAACACAACACGCAAAAACGCGCCAAATTGGCGATTTTTCAAAATTTGGCGGAGAAGTGCCGTATTCGACAATTTCACCAATAAATCAGCTTTAAAATCTAAGTTAGGTAAGTTTTAATAAAGTGTATGTTTCTTTTTTAGATTCATTTGAATGTTTCTGTGAAATTCCTGACATTGTACTGTTCTTTTGTGCTTTGAAACAACGTTAATTACATAAAATTAATGTAAAAACCAAGGTATTCACATAAATTTTGGTCGCCAAATCTAGGATTTGGCTACAAAATTGTTAATATGTTGTGACTTTTGTGGTCTTATTCAAACATTTCTTAATACCAGGTTTACTAAAACAGTAGTTAATCAAAAAAGATACAAAATTGTATGAAGTGGACACAATAGAATTTCATATGCTATGAGGTCTATTTAAAAAGAAGCAGTTTCAAAAATATTTTGTGGAGTTATGCATTTGTCACCTACACCATAGTGGTTTTACGATTCCATGCATACATTAAATAATGCGACAGAGAAAGTAACCAAAGTGTCTATGGCTTTAGCTGCTGCCGAAACAATATCATTTCATAATGGATAACCAAATGTACCAGTGGCTATCAATGGTACCTGGCTAAAAAGAAGCTATTCGCTTCTAAATGGTGTTGTTACGGCAGTTATTTGGACGCTGGGAAAGTTGTTGAAGCTAAAATATTATCGCAGAAATGTTCATGTAATTTTAACAGCGATGTACATAGCAATGAGTGTTCGGCAAGTTACATTGAAAATAGTAGGGGAATGGAAGTTGAAGAGGTGCACATTTTTTTATCTCTCATTGCTCGCAGACATTACACAATTTACAATATACACAATATTTGGACTATATGGGAACTCTAAAGCACACAAAGCAGTTTTAGAACCTAAAGATATGTCAATATTGAAAAATTAGAATGTGTTGATCATGTTGAGAAAATGATGGGAACATGACTTAGGGCGTTAAAATCAAAATTAAAAAACAAAAAGCTTAAAGACAAAAAATCGCTAGGATGCCGTAATGGCTTGACAGATGCAGAAATAAACATATTGCAAAGATACTATGTTTTGGCTGTTCAAAACAACTCGGGAAAATTTGTCAGACATAAGGCAAGCTATTTGGGCTATAATTTTTGATAAAATGTTCACAGATTTGAATTTACGACACGGTTTATGTCCCATGGGATGTGACTTGTGGTGTAGATATATGTCCATTCTGAAGGATTACACATACAAGCATAAACACAACTTACCTATTGCAATTAGGAATTGCATAAACAAAGTATTTAGAGGTCACTAATCTTGGAACATTTATCTGGATGCTTGCTTGATAAAACTAGAAATATTAGTGAAAGAGGAAATAGTTTTTGGTGTATAATTCCAAAAACTGTATTTGTGCAATTGGGAACTTCAAAAACTATAGTACATGAAGCTATATACTTACATAATGAAGGCTTCATTACCAAATTAAAAGTTTTAGATGTATTAAACATTCAACCCCTGAATTTTACAAATGACGAGCGTTGCAAAAAGTAGATCATCCGTGTATTAGGAAAGCAGAATAGTCAGTTTTACAATGAACCAAAGAAGCTAGAATTAAAAACCCCAATTAAAATGTAGGCAAGAAGATGATCTTGCAGATGACACTAGCAATCCAAGTTATAGTTCTGGTATGCATTAGTTAATAGTAAGTTTTTACTTTAAATCACTATTTCTCAAAAGTGTAAATTTCAACACAAAAGGAACATTTTTGAAAAAACTACTTATTTTACAGCCTTAAAACTTTGCACATATGTTAACACTATACAAATAAATATTTTAATGAGAGATTTTGTCGAAAAAATTATTCAAAAAATATTTATGGATTAAAATGTACAAGAATTTTCATCGTTTTAAAAATTTTGACGTGTTACTCCACATATGAATTTTTTAAAAAAAAACTAATCAAAATTTTGAAAAATATTCCCATTAAAATAATATAATACAATACAATTAATACACAAAAAAAAATTCATGACTGTACAACCAGTCAATTTTTAAAAAATGTTCCTTAAACTTGGTCATTTTTAACATTACGGAGATAGGGAAAATGCTGCGTGAAGTGACCCCCTTAAAAGTATTGTTTTCGTTTTTCAAATCCATATAAATATTCAGAAAGAATTACAATTACTTAACTTCTTTCATTAGAAAAAATATTAAATTTTCATGCAAAAGAAATCAAATAAATTTCTTTTGTAATTAAAGAACTGTAACTGTGCCACTTGTATCGCTGGCTGCAATATGCTTTACAACTTTCTATTTTTGACGTATGTTCTATAATTTGTACTTCAATTCTACTCCTTGCTGTTTTGGCTTGTTCAAGTTTTTCTTTGTTTCGTTTCTTTCTTTCTTTCTTTTTTTTACAGAGGGATTAAACATATAACTGATTATTCTTACATTTTCTTCCCATTCGAAAGGGAAAACGTCTCCCATGATTTATGGTCACTATCAGCAAACGTCTTACGACCCTTTCTGGAAGTGATTCCTGCATAGGGAAGTATTGTCCATCATATTGTTCAAACACTAAAAACTTGCCGCTTGTGTTAGACAATGACCTCTCCTCTTATTTCTTATTTCAAACCAGCAGAGAACAATTTTTTTCAGATGATTTCGTTTCATGCATTCATTATATGCGTCGTTTCCCCTGTCGTTGTTGCAGTGGCGTAGCGTCGGGTGAGGGGGGTTGCAGAACGAGCCCTGGTCCCGGGTGGCATGCAAAAAGAGGTGGAGGCAAGCACCGCGATATTTCAACTCAAAAAATATTTCAAACTCCAAATCGTGCCCGCGTGAAGAAACTGACGGAAATTAGTGAAAGCTTTAAAACACGGACAGATACAGGAAGTTTATTGGTCGCTATGCAATCGCATTCGCGTTTCTTAGGCTTCTGGCAACCGGTACTGTGTTGAGTTAACGATACTCAAAATTATTTGCAGACAGTGGGACTAAATATCCATCAATGTGCAAAAAAAATTACGTGCTTTATAGACCATTTTAGAAACAAAACGGAAGGAATTCGTGGATGACGCTTTAATATATACTAAAAGTTAAGAGTGAAGAGTTTGAAATTTCTTTTGAACCTCCAAGACGAATTAGGAGGAATCATATATTTGGCGACGGAAGTAAAGATGTTCAGTTATTGTACGAAGATGACATGAGGTGAACAATTTTTTCTTCAATAGGCAGAGTAGCTGCTGAAATTCAAGAAAGATTCCAACAGTCACAGAATCTAGCGCAAAAAAATGTTTTTTTTAAGGCCTTAAGTGATATTACGCATTGACAAACTTAACTAAGATCAAGCTCCTCAAGACATTAATAAAGAAGAATTCCAACTTGAGTGCGTACGTCAACGAGCTTTCATAAGTGCAACAGACCCAGGCTGCAAAAACGAACTCATTTTTGGTCCGACTCTATGAGTTTACTAAAATATATTATTGAGTCCAAACTTGAAGATGGCTTGCCAAACATTGTCATAATATGTTCAGAGTTTTTTTTAATATCTGCCATCAGTAATGCCAGTTGCGAGAGAAGCTTCTCTAAGCTAAAATTAATTAAAAATTATCTCAGATCGACTATCTTCACGTTAAGGTTAAGAAATTTAGATATTCTGGCAATTGGACATGACATACGTATTGATAATGACAATTGTATGAAAGATTTTGCTATGAAAGAAACACGAAAACTTGTAGGGCAGGTGCCCGTGGGGTCTGCCCTACTTCTATATTATCCTCGTGACCTAGAGATGTGGGAGTGAATGACGAACCAGACGTTCCCATAATCTTAATATCTCTTTATTAAGATCTTAACTTAAACAACATACTTTTATAGTATTAATGTTCAAACCAAGTGAATCTGAGGTGAAGAGACACACAATACGTATTACCAAATAATCACGTAACTGACCACTATGTCTAACTTTACCGACTAATCCTAATCTCAATAAATACACCGTTCTTAGTAGTTTAATTGGATGTTCTTACCGCTCTATCTTGGGTAAGCAGCAATTCGCTTGAATCCTAACTGACTTCGCTTTAACTCGTGAGGAATGGTATCTGCCTTTAACTTGAACGCACTGGCACGGATAGATTAAATTCTGGATGCGGGATTTCCTCACACTTAAGTTTTAACACTTGTAATCATAGACCTCGTATATTCACTTCCTATAGCTACCCCACGTACGCAAAACTTCTACTATTTGAAAGATTCTCAATTTGCATATTTCACGTTTTACTTCTTGAGTTGGTTGGAAAGAATTGCCATTCTGGCCCCAAAGAATCCCACATGGGGTTTTAGTAGAAATCGCGATGAGCCCGTCACAATCCCATCCAAGAAGCAAAACGTGATTTATTCGAGAGTCTTAATGGCCCTTAAGAAATTACGTGAACAAATTTTATCTTTCAATATTCGTCTCAAACTTTAACTTTTAATAATCATAAACTTAAATTTTCAATATTCCTCGTAAACTTTAATTTTCAATATTCATCTTAAACTATAACTTTCAATATTCGTCTCAAACTTTAACTTTCAATATTCGCCTCAACCTGTAACTTTCGATATTTGCTTTAAACTTTAATTTTCAATATTCATCTTAAACTTTAACTTTCAATGTTCGTCTCAACCTTTAACTTTCAATATTCGCCGTAAACTTTAACTTTCAATAGCCACAATAATTTTATTCAAATGACTACACCAAAACTATCATTTATATCTTTACTCCCTTCAGATTCACTTTTACATATTTATGAAGCTGTATCCCATTTGGGCAACGGACCCAGCGGAAAAAAGGCATAGAGCTTCTGGCCATAAAAAACCAGGGCCATACACAAACCGATCTTACATTACTAAATATAAAAAATACAGTTTTCAATTAGGGGCGGAACACACATTACAATTTTCTATATTCCTACAATATACTTTTTTCTACCTACAAAAAAAAATCATCCTCTTTTTTCAAGACATCAGGGTCAGCCACCCTGAAAGGAAAAATCTTTAAATTCTTTTTAACAGCAATATTTCCCACCATACAATTACCTTTCAAATATTTTACAATTTATATACAATGTTATTTTAAATCACAATTATTTTTCATATATATGCACCGCATCTGGTATTTTTTCAAACAAAATTCCCCTCTAATCGCGCTGTTAGTGTTATGGTTAACAATCTGTCTACGCCACGTTCCCAAAACCAGATGTACATACCAATAAATACAGAAATATATATATATATATATATATATATATATATATATATATATATATATATATATATATATATATATAGTATACAATTAGAAGCATTTTTACAATATACACTTAAAACAAACAACCCAAGGAATTCTCGCATTTGTAAATTTTGAAAAAAATTTACAAATACAAAAGATCATTTTTCAATCTTCTCGAAAAATGCACCCCATTGTAGTGTCAAATTTTGCATAACTCTTTTTAAAAAAACTTTAATTAACAAATGACTTGCATCTTGCAATAATTCTGACTGCCTGTAAGTAAAAATATTGTTACGAATTTTGTGTAAATAGTGTAAATAATTTGTATTTGGGTGTTTAATGCATTTATATTACTCTATGTTATATTTATTTCATGTTAAAATTGTACTATTCACAAGCAATGCCGCCTCTTACGTTATAAAGGCAGTTTAGTGAGAAGTTGGCGAGATCTTGGTGGTAGAGCCAAGTTTGCATCATTTTTGGCGACCAAGTTGGCAGCCAATTTGGCGTAATTGGCGACCATGTTAGCGAGTTCGGAACCCTCTGGATTCTTCTAGAAAGTAGTGGATCTCTCCATTAATGTCCCGCTCGATGACACGAGCGGTTATATTTCTTGAAGTTTCTACCGCGCCTATAAAAAGGAGTGCCAACCACAACCAGTCAGACTGATTTGAGCCAGCGAAGAGTGAATATTGTTTTGACTAGCGATTAGCTCGGCTGTGCGTGTGAATAATCTTTTACTTACGTGTATTTTTATTGTGTTTGATTGCTGTTGAAGGTGTGAAGACCTTCGGAGATTTATTCTGTGAATATTGCTGCTGAATCCTGTATTTAAAGGATTGGATTTTTGATAATAAATTCGCATCGCTCTTAAAGAACAATTTATTTTCTTTGTGATTATTTTGAATAAAACTCATGAACCCCTGGAGTTATGTAACAATATATAATGAAACAATACAACCTGTTTAATGTGTCTTATATTTGACGTCTCTTACTAGGAGTGGCAAACTCTGTGATTGCCTACTATTCGATCCTCCACTCCTTTCCTGGCGTTGTTGTTACTGGGCTCTTCTGCTTCTGGCTCTCAGACCACATGGCCTTCCTTGCTCTCTGGAGTAGGGGCTGTACTGTTGCTCTCTTCTTCCTCTGGAACGGACTTGGGCCCCTTTGTTGTGTCTTCTTCTCACTGGATGGTCGGGACTCCACTTTTTTTTTTGTTGGCCTTAAATTGTACCTGCTGGTATCTGCCATCGCTGTTTACTCTCTCCTGAATTTTTTTCTAAAATGTAGCAGAAAGTTATTTGACGAAGTTAATTTTCTTTTATCTCCTTCATGTACAATTCTTTTTCCGCGTTTCCTCTCTGGTCCTCCAGATCTAGAGTTTTAATGTTCTTTTGTTGCACAATGTTTCCCTTCTACTCTTCTTGACTCTCTTATTTGATTCTGACCAAGAACTGTAGGATGACCTAATAAGTGGTCCGCGTTTACTGGCAATACTCATGTGCATATCACCCTGATCCGCCTTAAGACCTGTCACTTTTTCCTTTATTTCACGCCTTTCACCTGACCCCTTATTCCTACTATTTTGTGACTCATGTGATCTAGGTTGCACACTTTCAAAGCTACTCGATTTATACCTTGAACCATTGCTACCAGAACTACCGGCTCTTATCTCATTCTCGACACTTTTCCTTTGATGATATAGTCTGACTTGATTTACGTTAACTGTTAACCTTTTTCCTGCTCTCCAAACCACTAAGTTGTTATGTTTCACATCTAACACTCTATAAGGACCTTCCAATTTTGGCTTAAACTTTGCCACCACTCTTTTTGCTGCTGAACCTAAGGAGTGTGTCTGCATCAGGACCCAATCAATAACCTGAATGCGAACATCTCGCCTCCGTTTAGTGTAATATTTCACCCACTTTTCATGTTAAGTCTTAGTATTTCGTCTAGCTTCATCAAACAATTTCTTAATATCCCCTACTGCAAACTCTGTTCCGTCCGATGCCATTACTAATTTTTGAAATGGGATAATTAATTTTCTTCCTAAAAACAATTTAAACGGGGTTTTCCCGTCTTTCATTCACTGCCGTTCTAATCGCATTCGCAAACTCACGTAAAAACTGGTCCCATGTGTCGTGCTTATCGTTTACATAATTAGCAATCATTTGCACAAGATCGCAATTAACGCGTTCAGTTCTATTTACCTCAGGTCTATGTACAACTGTCTTCACATGCCGTATGCCTAATCGATTACTTAAATGTTCAAAAGTATCGGATAAAAATTGGGGACCGTTATCACTTATCATTTTTATTGGAGCTCCATATTGCGATGTATAATTATCAAATAAACTATCAGCTATTACTTCAGCAGAGGCTTTTTTAAGAGGTATAATTTCCGCCCACTTACTGAAGTGGTCCGTAATTACTAAAACATATCGGTTACGTCTCACTCGCGACGCAGGGTATGGACCTAACAGATCTAACGTAACTATCTCGTTTGGATAATTTGTCACTATCGGAATAAATCGACCAGCTGGTAACGTGTTTTTATAATTGTTTACTTGACACATATGGAATGTAGAGACATGTTGTTCAATGCATTTTCTCATATAAGGGACAAACATTCAACAAACAAACATTCCTAATTTTATGGTAAGTGACGGGCTCACGCGTCTTTTCTTTAACATGTCCTTTGGGTTCTTTGGACCAGAATTAATGCCAACTCTCTTCCAACCAAATCCAAGAAGTGAAGTGCGAATGAAAGATGCAAATTAACAAGATTTTAAATATCGAAACTTAGAATAAGCGAGATGGCAATGTATGACAACTGATGGCAGTTTGTGGCAGTTGGATGGCAAGTAGAGAAAAGTTAATATAGTTCGTGGTTCAAGTTTGGATAAAGATACGTGGCGGTGATTAGAAGTTATAATTGATAAAGATCTAGAGAACCAAGGTGCATACCAGTGCACGCAAGTAAATACAAGATTGCCTTAACAATATTAGAGATTATTGCAACAAGGGAGGATTGAATATTTAATATTAGAATCAGTGATTGTATTGGAATTGAGGTTAGGCTATTCAGTTATTGATAGTGGTCCGAGTTAGCTTAAGTCGTTATTATCTATATATATTGTATGCTGCGTATTCTGTCATCGTATATTCTCTCACATTAATTATTATAATTTAATTTGTTAGAAGTTTAAGTTGAAAATCTTAATAAAGATATATTAAGATTATGTTTCCTTCTAGATCTTTCGTTAGTCCGATGCCTCTAGCTCACGCTGATACTCCGAGAGATATTCCCCCTCGGGAATATCTTTGTCAAGGGGGGAATAAATGACCTATTATGGGCTTGTCATGAAATTCACTTCTCAATGACTGTGGAATGTGTACTCTCATTTCACCCAACGTAGTTACGTATTTCGCAAGCCCTCTATTAGCCGAAAATCACGAGACCAGTTCTCCTACATTGACTGAGCTATCCTCTGGGTTTTCCAGATATCGATATATATATGACCTCTAACTCTGGGTCCTTTCTCTGCTCTTCAATTAATTGCTCCTGCGACGAAAGTACCATATAAATCGCTGATTATTGCACAATTAACTTCTTCTCCTACTGAACTTTCAACCGGACTCCTTGACAATACATCAAACACTGCATTTTGAGTTCCAGAACGGTGTTCCCATTCTATATTAAATTCCGCTAATTTCAGAACGCACCTTATCATCCTAATAGACAAAAGTTTCCCATTTGTCAGACGCGTCAGTGCAGCATGATCAGTTATAACTTTTACCGGCAGTGAACCTAAATACGTCCTTAATTTATTCAGAGCCCAAATTACCTCTAAACACTCTCTTTCCGTTACCGTGTAATTTCTCTCCGCACTACTAAGCGTGCGGGAGGCGTACACTACCGGCTTCTGCTTCTGCCCTTGTCTTTGATTACCTCTACTAAAATTTGTACTCGAATCCCTATTTCTATGGTCTGTTCGAAACTTTTCACTTTGAACTCTATTCCCCGACTGCTATCCTCTATCAAATCTTCGATCATCGCTTTTCAGTTCATTCCTGCTTTCGAACCACTGATTTCTTTGACGACCAGACTCGTAATTATCCCTATAATTATTTCTGCTATTACCCGGTCAATGTAAAACTTTCGAATTTCTCTAATTCCTCTGTCGAACATCATGATTAGACCTCCTGCTCCATTCCTACCTTGTCGTTCAACATTACCACTATTCCTCGAACCCTGCATTTTCTTGCATGAATATCTTTCTTCGAATTTTGCTAATACCTCTAAAAACTGAGCTGTTGTTTGCGGGTTCTTAACCTTTACTTAATCATGGACCTGTGGTTCGAGGCGAACAAAAACATGTTCTACTAAAGCTTCTTTGGGCATACAAAGTCCCAGTTTTATATGTACTTTTAGTTGATCATAAATAAAATCTGTCAGATCCTGATCCCCTTTCCGCTGGGACGCATAAATCTGACTTTCTAAATCCTTTCTATTACGGACAACGGGGAAAATTTTTGTTAATGCCGCCGTGGCTATATTCTGCACTAATGCTGGCCCATATTTTTCTTGCCCTTTCAAGGAGATGACCATTCATATACGCACATCATAAATCCCAGAGTATCTCTAGTAGTTTAATCTGCTTATCTATGCTCTCAATAAAATCCTCCACATTCTCGGACCCTGAAAAAGCTATTAACCCTGCTGCACCTCCTACCTTGGGATGAGGGAATTTAAACCGGGATGGGCGCCATTGTGAAGTATACGCCCGCATTAGATACCTTACTCCTAAGTTATCTTCGTGACCTAGAAGTGTGGGAGTGAATGAAGAACCAGGCGTTGCCATGATCTTAACTTAAACACTGACAATGTTAATATTTATATTAAAACTTAGCGGATCTGAGACGAGAACAAAAATACGTATTACCAATTAAGCGTGACTTCAATCACCATATTCCCGCCTATTTTTGCTTTTTTTCAGCCCCAAAGAACCCAAGATGAGTTTTTAGTAGAAAACGCGATGAGCCAGTCATAGAAATGATTGAGGATGAAATTTTTAGAATTCTTCCAACTAGGTATAAAGCAAAAGCAAAAAATATTTTCCAGTTTTTAAAGCTTCAGTTGGACTTCTGATGGTGAAATTATTTACAAAAAGACTGTTATTCCAGGGAGTAATATTGCATTCCTCGTGAATAATTTTCTACGGAACCGAAAATTGGCACCTGAAGGAAGATATGTATTTTTAAGAGTTTGAATAATGTAAATTTACCGAAACATCTAGATGTGAATAAAAAATTGTATCAGAATAACAAAATTATCAAGAATTCAATAATATATGCTCGCAGAAATGCATGGTTGAAACTTTGAAATAAATGATAATTCATTTGATTAAAAAAAATGTCTCGATTGTCTATTTATGAATTGAACTGTTTTTTTAGATGAAAAAATGTACTTATTTGATTAAATAGTAGGAAGAATGGGTCAAGCGAAAGGCGTGAGTTAGAGAGGGAAAAGAACAGGTCTCTTAAGAATGGTCTAACAATTCTGATACCAATAGTTCAAGCTATATATTTGATTAATTTTCAAGGTATGCAGCCTAGATCAAATGAGTCGCAGTATAGTAGGAAGAATGTCTCTTAAGAAGGATCTCAGGGGGAGAGGCACACGAGTATTTCCAGTAATCGCAGACCACTTGTCAGATTATCCCCCGGCTCCAGGACAGAACAAAATAGAAGAACATAGAAGTGTAGAGAGGAGACTTTAGGATTAAAAGATCGTGGCAATCTGAATCTGGAGAACCAGAGAGGAAGTATAGGAAGGAGCCGAGACAGCAGGGTTCTATGCGAAAATTTTCGGTAAATAGTAACGATTTATCCTATTTTAGAAAAAGAGGCAGGAGAGATGAAACAGTGATGCCAAATACCGGCGGGTACAACTTAAAGCCAAGAAGAGGTGCAAAAGTGGAGTCCCGACCATCCAGTGCAAAAGGACACAACAAGGAGGGCAAGTTCGACCCAGAGGAAGCATGGAGAAACAACCGTACAGACCCTACGCCGAGGAGCAAAGAAGGTCAAGCAGCAGGAATACAGCAGAATTAGGGATTGCCAGGAGAGGAAAGGAGGAGCGGACAGCAACAGATCCCTCTCCCTGGAGGTCCTAGTAGAAGACGTCAACTACAAGACATTAAAATCAGGTTTATAGTTTTAATTATACATTTTTCTGACATGCAGTCAGCAGAATTATTGCAACACGAAAGTCATATTGGTTCTTTAAAATTTTTTTATAAAAAAGGCAAAAGTTGACACTGCAATGGGTGCATTTTTCTAGAAGATTGAAAAAGGAACTCTAAGTTTCGTACATTTATTCAAATTTTTTTTGAGAAACAACTGTATATGTACACTTGTTTACTGCTTTGTATGACTTCGCTTAGATGCGATTATTCTTTGGATTGTTTGTTTTAAGTGATTATTGAAAAAAATTTTGTAATTGTATATTATATATGTATATTGTTGTATTGATTCATATTAATGTTCATCTGGTTTTATGAACGCGGTGTGGACAGATTATTAACAATAACACTAACAGCGCTGCGCGATTAGAGGGGAATTATATTTAGAAAACCAGATGAGGTTTATATAGGAAAAATAGTTGTCATTTAATGATTGTATATAAAGTATGTGGAATTTGTAAAATGTAATTGTATGGTGAGATATTTAACGAGTTTTTCATTCAAGGTGACCGACCCTGATGATTGCAGAAAGGCAGATTCTCTTTTTAGTTCTGAATTGTAAGACCTAGAGGCAACGATGAAAATATCTTGTACAGATGAAAAGTAAAATATATTTCAGTATATTTAAAAAATTAAGTTCGGTTGTGACGAATCTTTATGGCACTTTTCCACTAATACTCTTAGGCGTCTTTGGGAATTGTAAATTCGCGTATATTTCCATTCAGCTCTAAAAAAAGAAAATGGGATATGCAAAGCAGATAAAGTATTTAAGGAGAGCGCTGTAAGTTAGCGGAAGAGAAGGCGATTGAGCCAGCAACAGTAGTGACGAGGTTAGGAAGATTCAATTGGATTACGATATTGGAATGTTGCAGTTATTATTCAGCGAAGTAGTCTTAGAAGGATTAATCTGCCTGGAGAGATCGGTAGTACAGCCAGGTGATATATCCTAACTTAGTACCTCTTACGACACGCGTTAATATAATAAAGTTAGTTAAACCTTAGTGAATGATAATAATTTAAGTTGCGTGTATTTCTCGGACATCCTATTCCGGTAAACCCGTTCGATATTGAGCTTAGTAATTGTTTAATTTCATATTTTTTGTAATTTAATTTATTAGTAAAGGTAAATTCCTTTGATGTTGATATATAGTTGAATATTTGTAATTAGAAGGTTGATATTTGAAATAAGTGAATAAATATAATTTATTATACAAATGACGTCTGGTTATTCTTTGCCTCAAGTTAATCTTAGTGTCCAGGTTCTCACCCGGTATGTGTATGGTCCTGGTTTTTTTAACCAGAAGCTCTGTAGTTTTTTCCCTCGGGTCTGTGACCCGAATGGGATACACCGTAATAAATATGTAAAAGTGAATCTGAGTTGAGTAAAAACATAAATAATAATCTTGGCATAATTATTTGAGTAAAATTATTGTGAATATTGAGAGATAAAGTTTAAGACAGATATTGAAAGTTACGATTTCAGAGGAATGTTTAAAGTTAAAATTTTAGAGGAATGTTTTAAGTTAAAATTTCAGAAGAATGTTGAAATTAAAGATTTTAGAGGAAGGCTGAAAGTAAAAACTAAGACGAATAAAATTTAGGCACGTTAAGGGTCATTAAGGGGGTGACTTCACGAAAATCGATGCCAAAATCGATTTTTCAATTCCGATTGAAAAATAAAATTCAACTTTTTCTCTTTCTGATACAGTTTATATTTTTGTTCTAGCTGAATTAGAAGTATTTTTAATATTTTTTTAAAAAGTTGTTTACGTCTGTCAAATCCCAAAACAGCTGATTGCCACGCCCCTTTCAAATCAAAACAAAAGACACATGCTACTTTTCAGCCTCGTCAAATAACTTAAATTGATTAAAAGTATTTATTTTGATCGGCAAATCAACTAGGAAAGAAGTGAAGTGAATAACTGTAGCTGTTTGCTTTTCTCGGTAACTCACGTGCTGCTTTTTTCGGTGAATATAACAAATTTTTTTCAGTTTTCATCAGATAAAAATTCACAATATCTGATTAATATGCCTCGGTTTTGCAACAAAACTTTTAAAAGAAGAAAATTTGGCTCAAGCCAAGATTCTTCAGCTTCTGAGGATTTGAAAAAAGGACAACAACCTGCAAGTATGTATATTAAGAATTCATCATCAAAATCAAAATTAGGTAAGTTTAATGATGAGTATGTTTCATTTTTAGATTCATCTGAAAACTTTTGTGAAATAATTGACATTCCGCTGTTTTCTTGTGTTTTGAAACAACATGTATTATGTGTAAAATGTAAAAAACAAGGTATTGACATTATGTTTGGTCGCCAAATTCAGGGTTTGGCTACATAATTGTTAATATGTTGTGAATTTTGTGGTATTATTCAACCACTTCTCAATACCAGGTTTACTAACACTGGTTAATAAAAAAAGATACAAAAGTGTATGAAGTGAATACTAGACTTGCTTATGCTATGAGGTCAGTTGGAAAAGGAGAAGCAGCTGCGAAAGTATTTTGTGGTGTTATGAATTTGCCACCTCCACCAAAGCGGTTTTACGAGTCTTTACATGCATTAAATAATGCGACAGAAAAAGTAGCAAAAGTGTCTATGGCATTAGCTGCTGCCGAAACACGATCATTTAAAAATGGTAACCCAAATGTTCCTGTGGCTATAGATGGTACGTGGCAAAAAAGGGGCCATACTTCTCTCAATGGTGTTGTTACGGCAGTTAGTGTGGACACTGGGAAAGTTGTTGATGCCGAAATATTATCGAGGAAATGCTCATGTCATTTTAACGGCAACTTACATAGTGATGAGTGTTCGGCAAATTACTTTGGAAATAGTGGGGGAATGGAAGTTGAAGGTGCACTTCGTATCTTCAATCGCTCAGAGGTACTACACAATTTGAGATATACGCAGTATTTGGGTGATGGGGATTCTAAAGCGTACAAAGCAGTTTTAGAATCTAAACCTTATAAAGATGTCAACATTGAAAAATTAGAATGTGTGGGTCATGTTGAGAAAAGGATGGGTACGCGACTCAGGGCATTAAAATTAAAATTAAAAGGCAAAAAGCTCGAGGACAAAAATCTCTAGGAGGCCGTAATAGATTGACTGATGCAGAAATAGACAAATTGCAAAGATACTATGGTTTGGCTATTCGAAACAACTCGGGAAATTTGTCAGCCATGAAACAAGCTATTTGGGCTATATTTTTTCATAAAATCTCAACAGATTTAAATCCACAACATGGTTTATGCCCCTTGGGAGATGATTCGTGGTGTGGATATAATAGGTCCAAACTGAAAGGTGATACATATAAACATAAACATAATTTACCAATCGCAATTATGCATTGCCTAAAAAAAGTATTTAGAGATCTTTCAAGCCCTGAACTTCTGTCTAGATGTTTGCACGGTAAGACACAAAACTCTAATGAGAGCTTAAATAGTGTTATATGGTCCATAATTCCAAAAACTATTTTTGTACAATTGCGAACTTTAAAAACCGGGGTATATGAATCTATATCTATATATAATCAATGCTTAATTACCAAATTAAAAGTTTTAGATTTATTAAATATTCAATTTGGATTTTATACATGTCGAGCATTGCAAGAAGCAGATCATGCACGCATAAGGAAAGCGGAAAAGGCAATTTCACGAAGAACCAAAGAAGCTAGAATCAAAAACAGACAATTAAAATATAGACAAGAGGATGATCTTGCAGATGATCCGAGCAATCAAAGTTATGGTTCTGGTGTGTATTAATTAAATGTATGATGTTTTTACTTTAAATTACTATTTCTCAAAAGTGTAAATTTCAACACAAAAGGAACATTTTTGAAAAAACTACTCATTTAATAGTTTTGAAATTTTGCACATATATTAATATCATACAAATAAATATTTTAATAAGAGATTTTGTCAATAAAATTATTCAAAAAAAATTTATGGATTGAAATGTACAAGAATTTCCAGCGTTTTAAAATTTTTGACGTGTTACTCCACGTATGATTTTTTTAAAAGAAAACTAATCAAAATTTTTAAAAAAGCTCCCATTAAAATAAAGAAAACAGTGAAATAAATGTACAAAAAAAATTCAGGATTGTACAAGTGGTCAATTTTTCAAAAATGTTCCTTACGCTTGATCATTTTTAACATTGCGGAGATAGGGACAGATCATGCACATATAAGGAAAGCGGAAAATGCAATTTCACAAAGAACCAAAGAAGTTAGAATTAAAAACAGACCGATAAAATGTAGACAAGAAGATGATCTTGCAGATGATCCAAGCAACCCAAGTTATGGCTCTGGAATGTATTAGTTAAAGGTAAGTTTTTACTTTAAATCACTATTTCTCAAAAGTGTAAATTTCAACACAAAAGGAACATTTTTGAAAAAACTACTCATTTAATAGTTTTGAAATTTTGCACATATATTAATATTATACAAATAAATATTTCAATGAGAGCTTTTGTCAAAAAAATTATTCAAAAAAAAGTTATGGATTGAAATGTACAAGAATTTCCAGCGCTTTAAAATTTTTGACGTGTTACTCCACATATGATTTTTTAAAAAAAAACTAATCAAAATTTTTAAAAAAGCTCCCATTAAAATAAAGAAAACAGTGCAATAAATGTACAAAAAAAATTCATGACTGTAAAACTGGTCAGTTTTTCAAAAATGTTCCTTACACTTGGTCATTTTTAACATTATGGAGATAGGGAAAATGCTGCGTGAAGTGACCCCCTTAAGACCCTCGAATAAATCACGTTTTGCTTCTTGGAGGGGATTTTGACGGTCTCATTACGTTTCCTACGAAAAGCTCCTTTTGGGTTCCTTGGGGCCGAAAAAAGCAAATTCTTTCCAACCAAATCCAGAAGCGAAGCGTGAATATGCAAATTAGAAACCTTTTAATTAGCAGAAGTTTAACGTAAGCGTATGACCTATTGGGAAGTGATTATCCTAGTCTGAGTTTAAGCGGCTGAACTGAAGGAAGAGGAGAAAGCCGTCATTGAGTGTGAAGCTATCCGTGGCAGAGCGATCAAGTCAAATTGGATACTATTCCACGTGAGATAAACAAAAGATGTTTAGGATCCGAGAGGATTGCGGTTAAAAAAGAGATTAAGGTAGGATAGTTCTGCTATCTATTAGGACTGTGTGTAAGTTAAGATTAGGAAAAGGGGGAATATAGTGATTGAAGTCGGGCTTGTTTGGTAATACGTATTGTGTGTTTCCTCACCACAGATCCGCTAAGTTATAATATAAATATTATCATTTTTAGTGTTTAAGTTACGATCTTAATAAAGACATTTTAAGATCAGGTCAATGCCTGGTTCTTCATTCACTTCCACACCTCTAGGTCACGAGGATAACTTAGAAGTAAGGTGTCACCCACGAGCGAATACCTTACACTTCTTTTTCCGTCTTTACTACTTAATCTTTTACATTTTCTTTTAATGATTCAGTTTCTTGATTTTCTGATACAGATGTTTCAGTTGGAGTTGATTCGGAGTCTTTTCAATTTTCGTTTGAAGAGTATGTATATTTTTGTAAAATTGTAGATAGAGAAATGTTTTTTCTTCTTCCGTTAAATCCATATTATGGAGAATGTTTTTCCTGCTTTGATCAAGTTCCGATAAGTGTTCCGCTACTTGAACCCTTTCTTCGGGTACTAGTACAAATTTTTGCTAAATTCCATTTTGAATGAAAGAACTGATGACGGAAATAGCTGCAGGTAACAAAATAGATAGGAATCCTTCTTCTTTTGAATTAAAATTTTCTATATAGAGGTACTGATGCCCCAAAAAGGTTTATTGAAAGGTTAGAAAAAGATAAAATAGAAATTGATAATATTTATAAAAAACGAACACCGTTTTAACCTCTTATCGAAACAGAAAAACAATTGCATGATAATGCTAAAAATTCTTATGTTTGTGATCGAGCATTTCTCGAAAACAATATCAAGGTTAGGGATCATAATCATGTTACTCAAAAATTTAATGGTCCTTGTTGTAATAATTTCAATTTAGCAATGAAAGCCCCTAAGTTTTTGCCTGTTTTCTTCCATAATATTGCTGGTTATGACGCCCATATTTTTATTAAGGAGTTAGGATATTATAAAAAACGAATTAATTTAATTCCGAACACCGAAGATAAATATATTTCCTTCAGTAAACATATTTCAAATGATTTTCAGTTAGGGTATTTAGATTCTTTAAAATTCATGTCTTCTAGTTTGGAATACTTGATAAAAACACTAAAAAAGGATGAATTTAGATATATGAAACATTATTTTGATTCAGAAAAAATAGATTTACTTTGTAAGGTCGCCCCCATCTGGTGCTCTTCTCCTCGATTATCAGCGTGAGCTAGAGGAGTAGGAATAAATGAAGAACCAGAATCTGAAATGATCTTAGTTTGACTTTATTAAGATCTTAAACCTCTAACAGAATAGATAATAATATATGTGAGAAAATCTACGGAGGCTAAACACACAATATATATAATACCGAAATAACGTAACTCGGACCACAATCAATAACTAACTCGCTTAAGCTTAATTCCAATGCTATCACAGATCCGAATATTAAATAGTAGCTCCTACCTTAATGTCGAATGAAATAGCGATCAATCTGATCCTAGTTGAAGTGGCGGTGCACTGGAATGCAATTGTATGCCCCTTGACCTAAGGACTATCTGTCACGGGTAACTTCTGTTGGCTCTCACTTAACCTCTCAAAACCTCTTCACACTTGACTATCATAACATGCCCCAAAAGCGACCTGGCTTTCTCTAAACTTCTGCTATTTAAAAGCTTCCTAATTTGCATCTTTCTTTCACGCTTTACTTCTTGAGTTGGTTGGAAAAGAGTTGTCATTCATTCTGGCCCCAAAGAAACCAAAAGGACATGTTAATGAAAAGAAGCGTGAGCCCGTCACAAATTTTAAGAAAAGGAGTCTTTCCATGTGATTATTTTGAAAGTTTTGAAAAGTGTAAAGATTCTGGTTTACCACCTATTAGCAAATTTTACAATAAACTAAATGAAGTAGGCTATAAGTGTAAAGGATTATAATCATGCATATTAAGTGTTTGATGAATTTCATATAAATAATCTTGGTGAATACTGTGATCTGTATGTAAAAACAGATGTCCGATCTCTTTGAAAACTTTCGAAAAATATGCATGCAGACTTATAAATTTGAGCCCAGCTCTATCACAGGATGCTATGTTAGTACATACTAAAGTAGCTATCGAACTGTTCACAGATTACGACATGCTTCTTTTTACAGAAAAAGGTGTAAGAGGAGGCATTGTTGGAATTGTTATGCTAGAGCTAACAACGAAAATATGTCTAATTTTTAACCCTGATGATGAGATAAAATATTTAATGTACCTTGACGCAAATAATTTTTACGGTTATGCAATGAGTAAATATTTTCCCTTATATAAAAGATTGTGTTTGAATTGATAGCAATTTAACTTAACAGGATATTTTAAATTTATCAGATTAATCCGATGTAGGTTACATCTTGGAAGTAGATCTTGAATATCCTTCCGATTTGCATGACAAACATTCAGACTTTCCTCTTGCCCCTGAAAATAATCCCCCACCTAATTGTAAAAAACCTAGACTTTTAACTACTTTGGAACCAAAAACTAACATTGTTCTAATTTAAAGCTATATTTAAAATTAGGGTTAGTCTTGAAAAAAATTCACTGCATTTTAAAACTTTCTAAATCTCATTGGCTTAAAAATTACATAGATTATAATATTAAATTAAGAACTAAGGCTGATTATGTAGTGTAGTAGATTAAGTAGATATGTGACGAATCTGTACGGCACTTTATCACTAGTACGCAGATCTAACATTGAATAAAGACAAGTGTCACTTCGCACGTGACCAGTTTTACAATTGTCGAATTTTCAGGAGCAATTTAACTTATTTCCGGATGCTAGTGGGGTCGGAATCGGCTCTGTGTTGAATTAAAATCAAGGATCCATTGCATTCGCTTCCTGAACCCTGAACAAGGCCGAAAGAAACTACACAGTTACGGTACACGAATGTTTAGCAGTGATATGGGCGTTGAATATGTTTAGGACTTATTCTTGGGTACTGCCGAAGTAGATCATAACACATCATGCGGCGTTAACAAAACTCACGAATGGGAAAATTTATCTAGTAGAATGATTAGATGGGTGCTTAAACTATCGGAGTTTAACATTAAATGGGAGCATCGACCCGGTTCCCAGAACGTTGTTGCGAAAGTACTATCTAGGAATCCGGTGGACAATGTTGAAGGATCACAAATTTCGTGCGTGGTTCTTTGAGCCATAACTTTGAACTCCAGGGAACAATGAATTCAAGAACAACGGGAAGATCCTGAGTTAGGGCATATATATCCGTATTTGTTTAATCCAGACGGTAATTCAGTTAATGTAACTGTCTGCTAGGGTTGGTACCAGGATTTTAAGTTAATTGATGGTTTACTCTTTTACGCGAAGTATTGTGCAACTCTTGGGGAACTCAGAGTATACATTCCTTAATCTCTTCGCGAAGCAATAATGAACGAATTTCACGATCAACCATTAGCGGTCCATTTAGGAAAGAAAAAGACATATTTAATATTACGTGATACGTGTTATTTTCCGTATACGAGGAAATATATATTTAAATACGTATCAAACTGTGACCGGTGTCAAAAATTTAATTATAAAAACGCGCTCCCAGCTGGTCGATTAATTCCGATAGTATCTAATTACCCGAATGAAATCGTGACGATAGACTTTGTGACGAATCTGTACGGAACCTTTCCACTAATATTCTTATGCGTCTTTGGGGATTGTAAATTCGCATATTTTCCCAATCAACTCTAAGAGGAGAACGGGATATGTAAAGTAGATAGGGTATTTAAGTAGAGCGTTGTAAGCTAGCAAGAATGAAGGCTATTGAGCCAGCAGCAGTAGTGTCAAGGTTTAGAGGATTCAATTGGATTACGATAGTGAAACATTGCTGCTAGTACTCAATGAAGGAATCTTAGGAGGTTAATGTACCTGAGAAGAGATGAAAGTACTACAGGTGATATATACTAATTTAATATCACTTACAGTAAGCGTTAGTTTAATACAATTAGTTTAAGTTAATGAAAGCTAATAATTCGAGTTGCGGATATTTCTCAGACCTCCTATTTCGGTAGACCTTATTGATATTACGCGTAGTTATTGATTAATTTCTTTTTCGTAATTTAATTTAATATTAAAGGTAAATCCCTTTTGTTTGACGTAGACATATAGATATTATATGTCTTTAGAGTTTTTGACATTTGAATCAATTGAATAAATATAAGTTATTATTATACAAATGGCGTCTGGTCATTCTTTGCCTCAAATTAGCCTTGATGTCCAGATGGTTCCCACAACTTACTAGGCACCTACCCAACATCGCGACCCGAAAGATATAGATTTATGTTTATAATAATTGACCACTTCACTAAGCTTATATATTTAAGAAAAGCTTCCGAACAGGCCATATAGCTACGGCTTTTTTTGAAAATTATATTTCACGATATGGAACTCCTATTTCCTTGATTAGTGATAATTTATATCCGATGTCTTCGAACACTTAAGTCACAGGTTGGACATAAAACCTATCGAAACTGTAACATATCAGCCGCAAGCTAATTTAACCGCACTTTAGTGGAGATGATAGCTTGTTTTGCAGAAGAAAATCACGATAACTGGAACCGATTCCTCCATGAGTTTTCTTTCAAGTTACACACAGCAGTTAATGAAACTCCGGCTGAATTATTCTTAGGTAGAAAAATTGTCACGCCTTTTCGTAAATTAGTACGGGTAACGGATGGTGCAGAATATGTGGGAAGCAATATTGAAAAATTATTTGATGAGGCGAGGCAGAATATGCAGATACAACATAAGAGAAATATTATAATCGAAGGACTATACAGAGTGTTGGAAGTTAAAAACAACAATTTGACCATTTGGAAAAGAGGAAGAAAGGTCACAGTAAATGTTGACCAAGTACGGATTTATCATCTGAGAAATTCGGAAACAAGTAGTTATGATAGTATTAATGAGACAATATATTAGGGAAAGGGATCGAGTAATTGGTCTAATAGGTCGAACTCGGAACAATCCAGACGTTGGATAAGGGAAATGCCGGATTGGAGGATCTGAGAGTTAAACGTAGTAATGTCGTAGAGTCGACGGGTACATCAGAGAGGTAAGAGAGAAAGAGACGAAAATATGCAGGAAAAGATCCTTTAAATGGTCTGACTATGAACATAATAAAAGGAAAGCGCCTGTACTGCTACAGGGGCTGAAGAGAGGGGTCCCATCGTCAATATCTTCTAGATCACGTAAACATATGAGGAAGGACACTAATAAACACCCTTCGCAGGAAACTGAGGTACTTTCAGGAACATCAAATCAAGGACAGATGAGGAGGTTCAGCACCTAAAGAGGAGAGCAGTCGAGAAGCAAGAGTGGAGTCTGGCAAGTCCCGAGAGACCAGGACAAAAGATAGCGGATGACACAGTGTAGCTGAGGGGAGACCGGTCCGGTCAAGAAAGAAAATAACAGTGAGACCTTGCCCGTATTACCTAAGGAGCCGCTTCAAAGAACCAGAAGGACTACCGAAAGAGCAGAGGAGTATGGGGATTGACAACCTACAACAGAACAGCCTCAGTATGGAAGCAGTAGACGGAGATCCGGCAGATAAAAGTACATAAAAAATCAGGTTGTATTGTCTTTTTTTCGTTTTCTTGCTGATAAGCAGTAAGGTGTTATTGCATTACCAAATCAAGATTTTTTAAATATCTTAGCTGTACAAGAGTCGACACTAAGATGTGTGTATTTTTCAAATCAGAAAAATGAACTATGGTATATTATTTTTTTTCCAAAATGTGGAAACAATTGTTTGTGGACATTTGTTTGCAATTTCTCACTTGAAGGTACTGCGGGAATACCTAGCATTGTTTGCTATATATATTGTAAATTGTATGTATGTCTGTATGTTATTACGCCTATGTATATGTATACGTATATTTTTTTTTGCATCTGGTGGCTTGGGACGTGACGTAGTTAAGCAATACTAACCATAACATTAACAAGCGCAGCACTCATGGTATGGGAGTTTTTTAAAGAGCCAGATGTATTAATTGATTGTAAAAGGATGTGTGAAATGTGAAAATGTATTTGTGTATAATGTTAATAGTTTTTTTTTCTTCGACAATATATTAAAAGAGTTCTCATTTCAGGGTAGCTGACCCTGATCATTGTATAGAAAGTAGTGAGACGTCTGTAAAGCAAGAAAGTATATCAAAATATTTAAGTAGTTAAGCAAAGCACACGGCCAGGTTTTTCCACACGTGTGGTTTTTTCCTCAGTCCGTACCCGGAATCGGGTGTGCTGTAGGGAATTTTAAGCATGTAAATATCTACGTTAAACTTTAATAATAATCAGTTTAAAGCAGAACTTGTGGTCTTCATTCTTTTCTTTACCTTAACGTAGGAAACATCTTAGCGTGTCAGATAGTTAGGTATATTAAATTCTTAAAGACTACAAATTCAGTTTTTTAGAATATCGATACGTAATTTATTTCAGGCCATTTTAGACCTTCGAATAAAACCCGTTTTCTTCTTGGAGGGTTTGTGATGAGTCTGTAAGGCACTTTATCATTAATACTCTTGGGCGTCTTTGGGAATTGTAAATTCGCGTATATTTCCAACCAGCTCTAAAAGGAAAAACCGGGATATGCATATGAATCAAAGTATTTAAGGACAGTGTTGTAAGTTAGCAGAGAGAAGGCTATTGAGCCCAGATATACATTGACGGAAGTCTAAGAAGATTCAAGTGATTGTGTGATTGGTTTCTGGCTGATTTTCAGGCAGCGGTCTGCATTTGGAAAGTTTGAGCTGACTGGAAAGGAGTGAAGTAGTAAAAAAGTAGTAGTAGTTTGTAGTGAAGTAGTAGTAGTTTCAATTATCGGATCTTAAGAGTAAATGTACAATAGAGTTAGTGGAAGTTAATGATTGCTAGTAATTCAAATTGCGAATATCTCTCGGTCCTCTTATTCCGGTAAACCCGTTCGATATTGAGTTTAATAGTTGATTAGTATCATATTTAGTGATTTAATTTAATAGTAAAGTTCAATCCAATTGACGTAGACATATTGATTCATCTTTGTATTTAGAAGGTTGATAATTGATTCAAGTGAATAAATATAATTTGTTATTGTAAAAATGTCGTCTGGTAAATTTTTGCCTCAATTCAATCTTGGTGTCCAGGGTGGAACCCAGGGGGTTCCCACAGATATACGTTTATGTTTAACAGAAGAACAGGCTCGAAAGTTAATAGCGAAATCAAATTTAATCGTCTCACAATATTTTCTGAAAACTTAATGGACGTCCATATAAAAAAAACCAAAATCAAATTTTTGAAACCAATACAAGTAGGAATGGTAATTTTAGACACATCGAAAGTTCTAATGTATTCTTTTCACCATGAGTACATGAAGCACCATTATGACTCAGTTGTAAGGCTCATGTATGCAGACACCGATTCTTTTATATATGAATTAAAAACGGATGATTTCTATAGTGACATGAAAGATGATATTAACTTATATGATACTTCAGACTACGATGAAAACAACATTTATAATTTAACTTTTGTTAACTAAAAAGTCATCGGGAAAATGAAGGAGAAGGAATAAGGGAAATATTATGACAGAATATGTAGGATTAAAATCGAAAATGTATGCCTACAAAACAAAGAAAAAAAAAAGCGGTTAAAAGGATTGAAAAGCGGTTAAAAGGAATTAAAAAACAAACTATAAAAAAGTAAAATAACATTTGAGGACTACAAAGCCTGTATTTTTAATCAAAAATTAAAATATGTTGACATGAACTTAATTAGATACACATTTCATTCAATACATTCAATAAAGCAAAGCAAACTTGCTCTGTCATATAAAGATGACAAAAGGTTTATTAATGAGGATGGCATTACTACACTTGCCCATGGACAATAGTCGTTGTTGAATTTAGACTTATTAAATGAGCAGTAAGACGATGAAGTGATAAATTCACAATGAAGGGATTTTTGTAATGGAAATAAAAGATTGTAATGTAAAACGGGATATAGAATGCTGTTTTTGTAAATAAACTACTTACTTTGTATCTTTACTGTACATGTGTAATAATTATGCTGAAATAAATTTTACAAGTTGTTGTTCTCCTGTAATGTAAATATACGATTGTAATGTTAAACGCAATACAAGATGTTGATTTCTGAATAAACAATTTACTTTGTGTGTTTATCTTTACTGTGTATGTGAAATCCTTATACTGAATTAAAATTTGCAAATTATTATAATAATATAAATTAAATATTTTTTTATTCCATTTTAATTAAGAAAATGATTTTATAAAATGTTGTCATCTGCTTTGCCTGCAAAATTAAATTCATGAGATTATAAACATAAGTTTTCTTCAGATCTGTACGCCTTCATAGGACAATGGTTAGCGTAACTGAAAAACTATTGTCCTATGGAGACGTTTTGTTCTGAGGCTGTGAGTTTGAATCTAGATTTATTATTTTTTTATTTGAGTGTTATTTACTTCAATCATTTTAAAATCTATAATTAGTGTATATCTTATTCAATAGGTAGCGCCATGAGTACTTTAAACATTCCTACACTTCCATTTTTTTGCATATTTTTAAAAAAAAACAACTGAACTTAGCAGTAGGAGAAAACAACTCAACTCTCCCTCCTCAACTCGAAAACCAAAACCATAACAGGAGAAAAACAACTCAACTTAACAGCGGGAAGAAAAACAATTCAACTCAGCACAGTCTGAACACTATATTAGGAGAAAAACAACTCAACTCAACAGCAGGAGGAAAATAACTCAACTCTACTCCACCTGTGACCGTGGAAACGGCCTTTCTTACCTACTTATGTCAGAATGTATTTCGTTTCCTAACTTTCTATAAATTAATAATTTGTTTTAAAATAATCTCTTGTTTCCTTTTTTTTATATGCTCGCGACCCCCAGTTTGAGAAACGCTGACCTAAATGGATTTACTCTTCAGAATGCAATTTGACTTGATTTAGTCACATGTAGAGGAGTCCTTCGCTTTCTATTTTTGCATACATGTCAACAATGTATTGATGAAATAATTTTCTACATTTCAATAAATGATTATCAGCATTCTCACGAATCATCGTTCGATATGTATAATAATTCATAGCACTGACCTTTTTGTTAATGTCCACATTAGTTGTAGGATTTCTCATATTAATATTAAAATGATATTCATCCTCTCCTTGCCAAAATATAATGGGATATTGTAATGCATCATATGAACGATGCGTTTCTGATACTTGCTGGACGCCACCATTTCTACGATGAAGAATTATATCGCGAGAATTAAATTCTTCACCAACTATGACAATTGCCACTTGATCGAACGTTGGTGCGTTTAATCGTCTTCGATGTTGAACAGTAGGTGATTTATATATATATCTGCCTTTATTATTACTTTGTAATCGTCAGATGGTATTTGTTCAATGGTGGTTTAAATAATTTAATTAATTCATTATTTGTAGTTCACACAAATTTTGTAATTTAGTGACAATCTCTCGTTTAGTACTCATATTCAGTTGACACCGTCTGTCGATTTGTTTGCCAGTATTTCTCATAAAATATATCTGAAGGTGATCAGCATTTGGCAAGGGATCCAGCATGATGATAAATTTGCCCTTTAAATGTTGGCATATAGTTTGCACTAACGATATTCGTTGCTCCAAATGATATCATTTGGAAGCATAAATTGTACTTGCGTATATTTTTCAAAACATTTTTTGATTCACTTGTTTTACCTGATACTAAAGTTAATAAGGTGGTGAACCCCCCTCGGGTGCCCTTCTCCTTGATTATCAGCGTGAGGATTAAATGAAGAATGCCATGATCTTAATAGGACTTTATTAAGATCTTAAACTTAACAGATTAGATAATAATATTGTTGCGTTTTCGGGGATTCGAAATGATTGAAGCCGAAGAGCGGAATCCAAAACAATTTTATTCTTGGCCAAAACAGTCCTCCACAAATTGTAGAACAGTTCGAGAAAGTCACGTACAATCGATGAAAATACTGATAACACAGATGTAATACACTAACAAAAGCAATAGTAAACACTCAGCACAAAAATAATAACTCAATAAAAGCAATAACACACGCACTATGCAATCGTCTCCCTCTCTCTCTAGCAGAGAGGTATCACTTGCATGAAAGCTGAGATCTGACTAACTGACTAGCCGGCCCGGGCCCTTTTATACCTTTCGGTCAGAAACCTCTGGCACTTGCCAGAATAATCGAGAAATAGAAAGATCTAGCAAAATCCGGAAGGTATGAGAAAAGCTCAATACATAGTGTTACAATACCGCGATAGGGTTGCCAGACAGGGTTATTAGGAGCAGGGTTGCCATGGTCGCCAAGCTTATCGCCCACATTTGGCGACATATCGCCAAATTTGGCGCCAAAAGTTAAGTCGCCAAATCCGTCGCCAACTTGGCGCTAGCTGCAATATTTGGCGAGTTTACCATTTAAACCAATGTTAAAGCATGGGGGCCGTGCAATGCAGTGGAAATGATATTACAGGTAAACAGGGTTGAAATCACATTAGATACGACAAATTAAACTGTAGAAATGAACACAAATGAGTAGAAACAATTAGAATAAGACTAAATTCGTAACATTGCCCCCCTCTCAAGAACTGCACGTCCCGGGCAGTACAACCCTTCATCAGACGTTAACATAATAATAAAGCAATTGATTAAAAACAATTAAATGAATATGCAATAATAAACATGTAATACATAGTACAAAATAAACACCTAATGCATAGTACAAAATAAACACGTAATGCATAGTAGAAAATAAACACTTACAAAACAACAAACAAAATTATTTACAAGATTATTTACACACTAACTTATTTATACAAGACCATGGTCAAAATAAATTACACAATAATTGACACACTAAGAATTATGGCCATAATATGGAGCAAGCCTGTCGTAATGAACGACTCTAGGCTTCGAATTCGTTGACTTACGGATCCGGATTACGACGTCGTTTATTATCTTTAAAATTGTATAAGGACCGTCCCAATGCGATTGTAGCTTAGGAGAAAGTCCTTTGCGTCGAGTCGGGTTGTAGAACCACACTTTGTCGCCTTCCTTGAATTGATGTCCTGTGGCTTTTGTGTCGTACCGAGTCTTCATCTTCTCCGTCCTCAGGTTGATCCGTTCTCGAGCCAAATTGTGTACATCTTCAAAACGTGCCTGGAGATTCTGCACGTACTCCTCAGGCGATGAAGGTGTATCCGGAGGGCGACCAAACAGCAGGTCACAAGGGAGACGAAGATCCCGGCCAAAAAGCGTCTGGGATGGTGAATATCCGGTAGTCTCGTGAACGGCGCTGCGGTACGCTAGCAGAAAGAGAGGAACTTTCTGGTCCCAGTCTTGTTGGTTCTTGGAGACCATCAGTGAGAGGTTATTCAGGATGGTACGATTAAACCTCTCCACCATGCCATCTGACTGTGGATGCAAATGTGTGGTCTTGGTCTTGTCAATTCCGAGTAGTTCACAGACCCCCTTCAATACCGCAGAGACGAAATTTCTTCCCTGATCGGAATGAAGTTGAAGAGGTACCCCATATCTCGATATCCAGTGCTGCACTACAGCCTCCGCTACGGTGGGGGCTTCCTGATCCGGAATGGGGTACACTTCGGGCCATTTCGTGAAGTAGTCCATGACAACAAGTAGGTACTTATTACCAGACGCAGTCCTTGGCAGAGGTCCCAGGATATCGAAAGCGATACGTTCGAAGGGTGCTCCAACATTGTAGCGATGCAGCTTCCTCGGCTAAGTATCTTTGGCCCCTTCCGAGCTGAACAGGCATCACAGGACTTGCACCACTGTTCCACGTCAGCTCTCACTTTACCCCAGAAGAATCGCTCTCGAACTCGGCGCAAAGTTTTCATGACGCCGAAATGACCTCCCCTGTTGGGCTGCCATGCAATTCTTTGAGTACCTCTGGGATACGAGATCGAGGAAGTACTAATTGCCACCTGAATGTCTTTCCATCCTCTGATTCGAATTTTCGGTATAGAACACCATTCCTGAGATGTAGAGAATTCCAGAGGGCCCAATACTGCTTAGTTGTAGGACTATAAGCCGAGATGTCCTGCCAACTTGGTTTATTGCTGGAAGACTCCATAAACTCTATAAGGGGTTTAATATCAGGATCCGCCATCTGGTCTTCTCGAACTTTCTCGTCACTCCAGGGATCGGGTGGCGTCGCTGTTGAAGTTGTTATCTGGCGTATAGCATAGTCATATTTGGTCTCTACTCTGGAACAATGACGACAATTTTCTGGGCATGGTCTTCTTGAAAGAGCATCAGCATTTCCATGCGAGGAGCCTTTACGATGTCTGATGTCAAAGTAATACTCGTTGAGCCGTTGTATCCATCTGGCTACCTGGCCTTCAGTATTTCTAAAATTCATTAGCCAGGTTAAAGAGGCATGATCGGTACGTAGAAGAAATTTTTGGCCATAGAGATAGTGATGGAAATGTTCGATGGCTTTCACAATAGCCAGTAGCTCTTTTCGAGTGACACAATAATTTCTTTCCGGTTTCGATAAACACTTACTCCAATAAGCTACGACTCGTTCCTGGCCATCTATTTCCTGAGATAATACTGCTCCGACACTCTCATTACTGGCATCAGTGTCCAAGATAAATGGCTTGTCCGGTTGTGGATATATTAAGATCGGTGAAGACGTCAAAGCTTCTTTAAGCTGGAGGAAGGAATCTTCACATTCTTTTGTCCACTGAAACTTTTGTTTACTTTCTGTTAGCTTGTGCAAGGGTCTTGCGATGTTAGAGAACCCTTTCACAAACTTTCGGTAATAAGTACATAGTCCCAGGAAGCTTCGCAGCTCACGGAGGTTTTCAGGGCGTTTCCAATTCTTTACGGCGGACACTTTTTCGGGGCCGTACGAACACCTTCTGCAGAGATGATGTGTCCCAGATAATTGACTTCTTTCTGGAAGAACTTGCATTTCGAAGGGTTTAGCTTCAAGTTAGCGTCGCTTAATTTTGATAACTCCTTCCGGATATTTTGAAGATGTTCTTCAAACGTACGCCCTCCTATTATGACGTCATCCAGGTAAATAAGGCAAGCTTCAAAAGTCAGACCCTTTAGCACGATCTCCATCAGGCGCTCGAAAGTAGCTGGCGCATTGCAGAGCCCGAACGGCATGACTTTGAACTGCCATAGTCCTTGGCCGGAAGTGAATGCTGTTTTTCTCTATCTTCGGGATGGATCTCCACTTGCCAGTATCCGCTCTTTAAATCTAAAGTCGAGAACCATTTATGACCGGAAAGGGTATCCAGGGTGTCATCTATCCTTGAAGAGGGTAGCTGTCCTTCTTGGTGACGTCGTTAAGTTTTCGATAGTCCACGCAAAATCTTGTGGAGCCATCTTTCTTACGAACCAAGACGATTGAGATGCCCACGGACTCGAAGACGGTTCTATGATGTCATTTTCCTGCATCTCTCGTAGTAGTGTTCCGACCTCTTCCTGTTTAGCAAACGGCAAGCGTCTTGGGTGCTGTTTAATCGGCGGATGGTCGGCTGTATCAATTCTGTGTTGTGTCACTGTAGTATGGCCAATATCGCTACTGTTTCTAGAAAACACGTCTCCAAATTCTTGGAACAGTCTTTCTGCGGAGCTTTTCTGTTCGGGGGACAATTCAACATTTTCTAGAAGGTCGGGAGTCAACTGTTGAGGCGAGTTGGATAGGAGCAAGCTCGAACTTTTGCAGACACACGTTACTGGACTGCAGGTTGCCAACACTTCACCTTTCTGGAACACTCTAGATCTTTCAGTTACGTTGCAAATTCTTACCGGGATAGTTTTCCTGGAAAGGTCCACTAGCGTCGAAGCTATTAGCAATCCATTCGCTTTATTTTCCGCGGATCCAATTAGGCCAGAGTTGAAACTCACATCGTTACCGATGTATCCAGGTACTATGATTTCAGTCCTTGGGGGAATGGTAATATTCTCGTTAGCGGTTACCTGTCGAATAGATTCTGACCTGTGTTCAATTTTGAATATAGTGACTTCTTCGTGTATGGAACGTAATTCGTTCTTGTTGAAGTCTAGAGTGAAACCATGCTCCTTTAGAAAGTCCAGTCCAAGAATGAAAGGGTCTGCAATATCTGCGACATACACAGCATGTTGGTAGGTAGCGTCTCCAAACTTGATCTTGACTTTTAATTTTCCGTGAATATCAATCTTTTCCCCCGTCACGGTCTGTAGCACCACGCGGGGTGGGGTCCAGATAAGTTTCTCTTTTAATTTTTGAGCCAGATCGTTCCGAATGATAGACACATTGGCTCCTGTATCGATGATCATGTTGCAGGGAAGCTCGTTAACATGTCCCATTATAAAAATTCCATTCTCACCGGTACTCTTTGTCGAAATTTGACACACTGGAATGTGGGGCTTTCCAAAATCTGGCAACCTCCGAACCACGAGATGGTCATTAATTAGTTTTCCGACACCTCCTTCTGGAAGGCGCTTATTAGTTTCAGCGCCTTGGCGTGCCCGGCAGCTTCTCTGCAGATGCCCTTCTCGACCGCAGTTCCAGCATTTAAGGGTCTTCTTCCCGTCTGCTTTCTGGGACATCAAAGACTCAACTCTATTCATGAAGCTTCTCATCTGTCGCTCTAACCGCTCCACACTTGAGTTCGACGTGTCCGATTCGTTGACGGCTCGTATGGGGTGTCTGTCCTTTCGTGTTGCTTGCTGGGCTGCCTCGAATTTCATAGCAAACACTAGGGCCCCCTTTAAGTCCTTGAGATCCGCCATTCGAGAGCTTTCTGGATTTCTGGATCACGCACCCCGTCGATGAAGTGTTGCAGCGCCAGGACTTCTCTTACTTCAGTCGGACAGTCAGAAAACGCCAAGTGAGAAAGCCTCTCGACGTCCGTCGCCAGTTCTTGGAGCGTTTCGGACACTTTCTGCTGCCGTGACTTCAGCTGGAGTCTGCTGTAATCCTTCACACATTTCTCTCCGAAGCGTAACTCCAGAGCATTAACGAGAGCCTCGAAATCCAGCCGCTGTGTTTCCGGCAAAGTTTGCAAAATGTCAGCAGCGTCGGCTCGAAGAGAAGCAGCTAACTGGCAGGCCTTGGTATGGGAGTCCTACTGGTTTGCATCCGCGACTATGGAGAATTGGGTCTTATACACCTGCCAAGAGGACTTTCCGTCATATGTAGAAAGCTTGATGGAAGGCTTGGAATAAGGAGCTTGAAACTTAAATTCATCCCCTTGACCAGTCATGACTTTCTGCTTCAATTTCTCTAGGTCACTCCTGAACGAGATGGAAACTTCTTCTACCTTTTCGAAAATTTTCGCCTCTAGTTTGCTCTCCATATCTTCGAATTTATTTTCAACCGACTCGATTCTTCCTTCCATTTCTTCAAATTTCTTGTCCATAGTCGTCAATTTGTCGCCAATGCCCTTCAAATCACTTTTCAACTCTTCCTTGTTCGCGGTCAGTTTGTTATTCAACTCGTCCATATTGGCATTCATGCTGGCGGTCAACTCCGATTTCATTTCGCCCATGTTGGCATTCATGCTGGCGGTCAACTCCGATTTCATTTCGCCCATATTGGCATTCATGCTGGTCAAGTCCGACTTCATTTCGCCCATATTGGCATTCATGCTGGCGGTCAACTCCGATTTCATTTCGCCCATATTGGCATTCATGCTGGCGGTCAACTCCGATTTCATTTCAGACAATTTTTCTAGAAGAGTCTGGAACTGGGCCTCCATCGCTCTTGTTGTTGGCATTCAATCCCACTTCTGACACCAATTGTTGCGTTTTCGGGGATTCGAAATGATTGAAGCCGAAGAGCGGAATCCAAAACAATTTTATTCTTGGCCAAAACAGTCCTCCACAAATTGTAGAACAGTTCGAGAAAGTCACGTACAATCGATGAAAATACTGATAACACAGATGTAATACACTAACAAAAGCAATAGTAAACACTCAGCACAAAAATAATAACTCAATAAAAGCAATAACACACGCACTATGCAATCGTCTCCCTCTCTCTCTAGCAGAGAGGTATCACTTGCATGA
Organism: Trichonephila clavipes; assembly: GCA_019973935.1. Lineage (NCBI taxonomy): Eukaryota > Metazoa > Arthropoda > Arachnida > Araneae > Nephilidae > Trichonephila > Trichonephila clavipes. The sequence goes on from BMAU01021194.1 coordinate 160,577, forward strand.
AAGCTGAGATCTGACTAACTGACTAGCCGGCCCGGGCCCTTTTATACCTTTCGGTCAGAAACCTCTGGCACTTGCCAGAATAATCGAGAAATAGAAAGATCTAGCAAAATCCGGAAGGTATGAGAAAAGCTCAATACATAGTGTTACAATACCGCGATAGGGTTGCCAGACAGGGTTATTAGGAGCAGGGTTGCCATGGTCGCCAAGCTTATCGCCCACATTTGGCGCCAAAAATTAAGTCGCCAAATCCGTCGCCAACTTGGCGCTAGCTGCAATATTTGGCGAGTTTACCATTTAAACCAATGTTAAAGCATGGGGGCCGTGCAATGCAGTGGAAATGATATTACAGGTAAACAGGGTTGAAATCACATTAGATACGACAAATTAAACTGTAGAAATGAACACAAATGAGAAGAAACAATTAGAATAAGACTAAATTCGTAACATTATGATATGTGAGAGAATCTACGGAGGCTAAACACACGATATATATAAAACCGAAATAATGTAACTCGGACCGCAATCAATAACTAACTCGCCTAAGCTGAATTCCAATGCTATCACAGATCCGAATATTAAATAGTCACTCCTACCTTAATGTCGAATGAAGTAGCGATCGATCTGATCCTAGTTGAAGCTGCGGTTCACTGGGGTGCAATGGTATGTACCTTGACCCAGTGCTTCTCAAAGTTTCCATATTCGCGACCCAATATTCCATCACAATTTTCATCGCGCCCCCCTCATACGACGACAACGTATTGAATTCAATAATAACATACTTTCACGCTAAAACTACGATACGACTTTTTTCTCTTAAGTACCATCACGTGTATAAACGTCTCGCTAAGCAAACAAGTTTATTTTCCCGAACATATATATACGTCTTTCCGAAGAACGATCTTTTCTGCACACTACTAATCATACAATTTTTCCGAAGGCTTTGGAATGCAATAAAAGGATCTTTACAATGTTTGAGAAAGATTTAATTATTTCAGATTATTTGTTTCTTTATTCCTTCCCCCACCCCTCAATGCATCCCACACGCACGCCTACGTGGAAAACTGTTGGCATTGTGAAGCGGATTGCGTAACTTTCAATCGACAGTTAATGGATTAATTATTAACCGTACAAAGGATCAAGATAAGTTTTAATTTTTGTAAATAATTTTATATATGATAATCAAATGGGGTCACTGATTATTAGTAAACTTGTTCTTAGCTTAGTATTGTTAAATTAATTGTGAAATAAATTGTGTAGCACTGATACATTTATAAAAGTGTAAATGTGTATTTTATTTTTTATTACGTCAGAATATAATTTGTTTGTTTACTTTCAGTAAATTAATAATTTTTTTACATAATCTTGTATTTTCAACTTTTCAATATGCTCGCGCCCCCCTTGTACAGTTGTCACGCCCCTCAAAGGGGGCGCGCCCCACAGTTTGAGAAACACTGCCTTGACCTAAGGGCTCTCTGTCACGGATAACTTCTGTTGGCGGTCACTTAACCTTTCAAAACCTCTTCACACTTGAAATATGGATTATCATATCATTCCCCAAATTCCCACACCGCTTACTCTAAACTTCTGTTATTTAAAAGCTTCCTAATTTGCATCTTTCATTCACGCTTCTCTTCCTGGTTTGGTTGGAAAAGAGTTGTCATTAATTCTGGCCCCAAAGAATGTAAAAGGTCATGTTAATGAAAGAAGCAAAACGTGATTTATTCGAGGGTCTTAATGGACATTAAGAAATTACGTGCCTAAATGTTTTTCCGTCTTTCTAACTTTCAATATTCTATTTAAATTTTAACTTCTAATAGTCATTTTAACCATTAATTTCCAATATTCAACTTAAACTTTAACTTTCAATAATCATTTTTAACTTTAATTTTTAATATTCCTCTCTAATTTAAACTTTCGACAGCCACAATAAATTTAACTAGACGAACATTATCAGTTATGTATTTTAATCACGGTAGATTCTCTTTTGCAAAATAAATAGTTGTGCCCTATTCAGGCAACGGGCCCGGGAAAAACCATATATGTCTTAGTTGGAAAAACCAGGGTCACACACACCCTTAACTAACTTAATGCTACTTAAAAACTATTACAATCTTCTTTCTTTACATGTCTCATCCATCCTGTCGGATTTACAATGAAAAATTTGCTTCTTCTTACAATCTTCTTCTGTCTAACATATGTTATTTAAATCCTGTCTGATTTAGAATGTGAAAAAAAACTGCTTCCTATCCAGAAATCAGGGTCAGTCCCCCTGAAATAAAAACTCTTTAAGTCACGTGGAATAACAAATTTTCACATAATACCATTACATTTCACAATTTTATACATTATATACCACCTTTAAATTACAACTAATTTTCATATATACACCTCATCTGGCTTTTCCAATAAACTTCCCCTCTAATTGCGCAGCGCTGTTAGTGATATTGTTAGTAATCTGTCTACGCCGCGTTTCCCTACACCCGATATATACACCAATATGAATCAATATAACAACATATATATATAGATAGATTATACAATCACAAACATTTTTCAATAAACCTTTTAAACAACAAACCAAAGGAATTGTCGCATCTCAGTGAAGTCATACATAGAAGTAAACAAACGCATATTTACAACTGTTTTCTCCATAATTCTGAAAAAAAAAATTACAAGTCAAAAGCTCATTTTTCATCCTCTAGAAAAATGCCCTCATTGTAGTCTCAACTTTTGCTTGGCGAGGTAAATTTTAAACAAACAGACATGACTTGCTTCTTTGCAATAATTCTTCCGACCACTTGTTCGAAAGAATATAAAATCAAACGATACAACCTGATTTTTATGACTTGTAGTTGATGCCTCCTACTAGGACTTCCAGGGAGATGGATCTGTTGCTGTTCGCTCCTTCTTTTTCCTGGCAATTCTGTTGTTGACTACTTCTGGTATTCTTGCTGCTTGGCCTTGCTTGCTGTTCAATGTAGGGGCTGTAGTGATGTTCTCGGCTTTTTCTGGCTTGAACTGGTCCTTCTTGTTGTGTCCTTATCTCATTGGTTGGTAGGGACTCCCCCCACTTTTGCTCATCTTCTTGGCCTGAGGTTGTACCCACTTGTACTGGGCATCACTATTTCATCTCCTCTATATTTCTTTCTAGGACATTGTAATTCATTATTACTATATAAAGTTAACTGTCTTTTTTCACCCTAATGTTTTTGCCCCTTCCTCTCTGGTCCTCCAGACCCAGAGTAAAGCGATCGTTTTTTCCCAAGAGTCTCTTTCCTGCTCATTTTAAGCTTCCTACTGGGTTTTGACCAAGAGCCAGGTGGTGATCTGATTAGTGGTCCGCGCTTATAAGTCTTACCTGTGTGCCTCTCATCCTGATTTTTGTTAAAAAATTTATCCCTTTTTCCTCTAACTCACGCTTTACACCTGACTTCTTCGTCCTACCATATTGCGACTCATTTGATCTCCGCTGTATGCTTTCACAACTACTCGATTTATGGCGTGAACTATTGCTATCCGAACTACCAGTTCTTATCTCCATCTCGTCACTTTCCCTATAATGATATAATCTAACTTGATCAACATTGACCGTTAACCTTTTCCCCGATCTCCATATCACTAAATTATTGTTTTTTACTTCTAACACCCTATAAGGACCTTCAAATTTTGGTTACAATTTAGCTACCACTTTCTTTGTTGCTGAACTTAAAGGATACGTTTTTATCAAGACCCAGTCATTCACCTTAATTTGCACATCACGCCTGCGTCTATTATATTGTTTCGCCCACTTTTCATGCTTAGCCTTTGTACTTCGTCTAGCTTCATCAAATAATATCTCAATATCCCCTAATGCAAATTCAGTTCCGTTCTGATCCTAGTTGAAGCTGCGGTTCACTGGGGTGCAATGGTATGAACCTTGACCTAAGGACTGTCTGTCACTTAACCTTTCAAAACCTCTTCACACTTGAAATATGGACTATCATATCATTTCCCAAATTGCCACACCACTTACTCTAAACTTCTGTTATTTAAAAGCTTCCTAATTTGCATGTTTCATTCACGCTTCATGTTGGCGCATGCGCGCCAACGTTATGCGCACAAATGCAAACATTCTTCCTTGCCGCGCTGTGCCGGCAAATGAGAATTTTCTGTGGAACGAGGTAGACGAGAAAATTTCTCTTTAATACTCAGACGTGAGCATTAATATAGGACTCTAATACTCGAAGCTCACAATAAAAAAAATTAATTAAAATTTGCTGCGCTTGTTGTGTGGTTGAATAAAAAAAGTAAAAAAGAAATAAGCGTGGCTGGTCCGTCGATGAAACAAAAACAAACTAAAAATAAACACTTTACTTCTTGGTTTGGTTGGAAAAGAGTTGCCATTAATTCTGGCCCCAAAGGACAAGTTAATGAAAAGATGCCCGTCCCAAGTCTGGTAACTTTATTTTTCCACATGCACCTGGTGTTTCATTTTTAAATTTTTGAGCACCGCAATATGCGTACACTTTTTATCCATTTTTCCAATAACTACACTTGGATGAAGACTGTAATTGAAATTGAAACCATATAAATACAAATCAGTATGTATAGTTCGTCTTGTCTGTGTCCTGCGAATTCGATTCCTTTGCTGCCTTGCTTGCCTCTGTTCATTTGTTTCTAATGATCGAGCAAGAGCAGTATGAACTCGATCTCTTGCTTGCCTCTGTTCACTCGTTTCTAATGATTGAGCAAGAGCAGTATGAACTCAATCTCTTTCTTGCCTAGTTTTTCTCTGCTCACTTGTTTCTGAAGCTCGTTCTTCTCTTCTCCTTTTTGCTTGATTTGTAGATCGACCAATGACACTTCGCTTTGGTGGCATAATTGTGGGGTTAAATAAAACGTATTTCCAATTATTTTCTTCAGCTGGAAATCAATAATATTTTTATTTATTCACGTATTAATAATTTATTCTCGTATTAATAGTTGCAAAAGTTTTTTGACTGCATTTTTGTATTTATTAGAGTTTGCTGGCAAAAAAATCGAACGTCAAACGCATTAATGTTGTTTTTTATAATTTAAATTAATTTGTTGAAACCTTACCCAAAATTCGCCGTTTTGGTGAAATTTCTTTTATGCTTTTATTTTACACAGACCATACATTTAAGATTCCAAAAACACTATTTTTGTTTCTACGATATATAGAAGCAAAGGTATAGCATAATTAGTAAAGCGGAAATGGAGTTCACAAAACCAGAAGTAGATCCCTACACAAAATACATTGAAGATATTGAATTGAAATTTTCAAAACATGTTTTATTTAGTTCTATCTGTGTTATGAACCAAAATCTGTGTATGTACAACTTATGTACTTTATTGCTTTTTTATGAAAAACAAACCATTAATTTTTTTTTAAAAAAAAGTGCTTTTGCATAAAATTTGTCATATTTAAAAGAACTGTCAAAAGTATTACAAATCTTTTAATTTCTAAGACATATATAGATGTTGTACACATACTGTATAAGTACTATTTAAATACATTTATTAGAATTTTGTGTAACTGCAATTTTTCATCAAAATTTCACTAAAATGGGTCTATAAAACTCTCCAGAAAACATCAAAAGGTTCCTAAGTAGTTAAAGAGATCTTGACCTATAAATAGGGCGAGTTTAAAAAATGTACAATTTGTAGAAAAACTTGCAGACTGTATTAAAATCTTTAAATGCATTTTCTGAGAAACTATGTTTTGCAATTTCTTGCTTCACGGTAAAGTTTACTAAGGGCTTTCTTTTTAAGATATTGAAAAAAAAAACGTTTTATTCATTTTTATCTGCGGTCTATACTATTATCTGTGTATGTATCTTATTGCACTTTTTGTGAGAAAATAGCATTAGTTTCTTGTAAAAAATTGAGTTCTTACATACAAAATGACACTTTTCAAAAACTTTCAAAAGTATTACAAATCGTATAGTTCCAAGAATAGATAAAGGTGTTATTTATGTACTGTATAAATATTATTCAAATATATTAATTAGAATTTTCAATACAAGCCTTACCGTAACTGCAATTTTTCCCAAAAATTTCAATCAAAATTATCAATATATCCAAGATTATTTTTAATTATGCGGAAATGGTACTTGAATTCCTCCAAATAAAAAAGTGTTTATTTAGTTGAAAATTTACATATTTCAAAAGAAGCTAGTCACATACCTTAAAGGAAACACAATTTATGTATTTAAAATATTTTAAATCTGTTAAAGATTTTGATTTTTGTTTAAATACACGTGCAGAAATATCATGACGATCTGATCAAGAATTATATCGCGAGAATTAAATATCATCATGAAATGAACGATGGTGAACTTTATCTTAGTAGTGCTTAGTATTTTGATATTTTTGGGATATTTGTTCGGGAGCACCTAGAACCGCAATTCTGATTAAAAAATTTTTTTTCAAAAACCTTCTCGATGATATACCTAATAATTTCTCAAATTTTCACGGTGATTGGATGTACGGTTTTTGAATCTATCGAGTACAGACAGACTCACATTCATTTTTATATAGAGAGACTAGCTGATATACCCGGCGTTGCCCGGCATCAAAACACTTACATGAGCAACTTTTTGGAGAAAATAAATACTTTTATACAATAGAATAATGCGTAGATTTTTTTAAACTTAATTAAAATAAAAATTCCATTGAAATGACATACTGCTTCGATTGACACAAAATTCGGCAGTAAAGTAGTATATATACATATATAATTGAATGTGTGTCTGTCTGTACTCGATAGATTCAAAAACCCTATAATTATTGATGTAATATAGATAATTATTGATTTTGTTTTATGTATAAATATATATGCTACTTTACTGCCAAATTTTGTGTCAATCAAATCAGTATGTCATTTCAATGGAATTTTCATTTTAATTAAGATTAAAACAATATACGCATTATTCTATTGCATAAAAATATTTATTTTCTCCAAAAAGTTGCTCATGTAAGTGTTTTGATGCCGGGTATATCAGCTAGTTTATACATAAAACAAAATAAATAATTATATGGTTTTTGAATCTATCGAGTACAGACAGACACACAATAAGTTGGTACTTCAGAGTACAGTAGTGTCCTTGCAAAGGTATCATTTTTACATAATGTGAAAATTCAGTTAATGTTGTTGGCGGTAGTGACATTGCTCTTGCGCGTAAATTTTCTGATGTAAAATACACACGCTGTCCATTTTCAGGATGCACTGCTAAATGAACAACAGTTGGATATCGCTCATGCATGGAAAATGATAAAATACGCCATACAGCCTCATTGCTACTTATGTAGTGTCCCAGTTGATATTGGGTGACTTCATCGTTAGATGCAGTTGTACTTTCCACTCCAAACACTGCCATATCGCTTCCTTTGTTCACATATTTGCAAATATATTTTATAACTTTCACTGAATTGCAGTACTCGACATTTATGTGTGCGTTATACGTTTTTAGTAGTAATGGAGAATATGGTACTACCCAACGATTATCAACAACAATAGTATTGTTGAGTACTTTTAGTTTAATGGATTTTCCACCATCTTCAGTAGATCGTCATCGATAGAGTGGATATCCATCATTGCCTGTAATAGTTTCAGCAAGTAAGTCTCTAGGATACTGCTTTGTGCACTTTCCGTCTGACATGCATGGTGAATTATTATTTAGTGAGCCACATGGACCATGAATGATATTTTTGAGACAATATCGTGCAAGTCTTTATCAATTTCAATGTCAGGTATTTCTGCAGAGATGATTTCATCAATTCTGTTTGATGTTATCTTTTCCATCATCCATATTAAAATATGCGCATGTGGTAAACCTCTTTTTTGCCATTCAATGGAATACATCCAACAGCGTGTCTCTCCAAATACATGGTGTTTGACAATAAAATCTATTAATGATTTTAATTTTTGTTTAAATACACGTGCAGAAATATCATGACGATCTGATGGTGATTGTCCAGTTAATAAAAGCTCCTTTACTTCATCCCATGCTGGGTTGCATGTAAATGTGATGAAAAAATCTGGACGACCATAGGCACGAACATACGTCATTGCATCTTGTGCATATTCATGCATATGTCTTGGGCTGCCTGTAAATGTGGATGGTAAAATGACCATTTTTCCCAATTCACTGAGATTGCCATCATTTACAACTGCATCACGTAAATGGATGCACTCAACAGAACGCAATTTGACTTGATTTAGTCGTATGTAGAGGAGTCTTTCACTTTCTATTTTTGCAAACATGTCAACAATATATTGATGAAATAATTGTCTTCATTTCAATATATGATTATCAGCATTCTCACGAATCATCATTCGATATGCATACTAATTCATAGCACTGACCTTTTTGTTAATGTCCACATTAGTTGTAGGATTTTTCATATTAATATTAAAATGATATCCATCCTCTCCTTGGCAAAATAGAATGGGATATTGTAATGCATCATATGAACGATGCGTTTCTGATACTCGCTGTACGTTACCATTTCTACAATGAAGAATTATATCGCGAGAATTAAATTCTTCACCAACTATGACAATTGCCACTTCATCGATCGTTGGTGCATTGAACTGTCTTCGATGTTGACCAATAGGTGTTTTATATATATATATCTGCCTTTATTATTACTTTGTAATTGTCAGATGGCATTTGTTCAATGGCGATTTTAAATAATTTAATTAATTCATTATGTTGTTCAAGCAAATTTTGTAATTCAGCGACAATCTCTCGTTTAATACTCATATTCAGTTGACACCGTCTATTGATTTGTTCATCAGTATTTCCCATAAAATATATCTGAAGATATTTGTGATTAGCTTTTTTGGCAAGGGTAGTAGTGATCCAACATGGTGATAAATTTGCCCTTGTACTTTAAATGTTGGCATATAATTTGCACTAACGATATTCGTTGCTCCGAACGATGTCATTTGGAAGCATGAATTGTACTTGCGTGTATTTTTCAAAAAATTTTTTGATTGACTTGTTTTACCTGATACTAAAGTTAATAATGGTTCAGGTGGTGAACGCAAGCCTGGTAATTTTACTTTTCTACCTGCACAGCACATACCTGGTGTTTCATTTTTAAATTTTTGAGCACCACAATACGTACACTTTTTATCCATTTTTCTAATAATTACACTTGGATGAAGACTGTAATTGTAATTGAAACCATATAAATACAAATCAGTATGTATCGTTCGCCTTGTCTGTGTACTGTGATTTCGATTCCTTTGCCGCCTTGCTTGCCTCTATTCATTTGTTTCTAATGATCGAGCAAGAGCAGTATGAACTCGATCTCTTGCTTGCCTCTGTTCACTCGTTTCCAATGATCGAGCAAGAGCAGTATGAACTCAATCTCTTTCTTGCCTAGTTTTTCTCTGCTCCCTTGTTTCTGAAGCTCGTTCTTCTCTTCTCCTTTTTGCTTGTTTTGTAGATCGACCAATGGCACTTCGCTTTGGTGGCATAATTGTGGGGTTAAATAAAAAGTATTTCCAAATCTTAAAGGAAACAAAATTTATGTATTTAAAATATTTTAAATTTTAACTTAATTTGAAATATTCAAACAATAATTGAAAAATTATAAATGAAACGATTCAATATTTTACTTAATTTTAGATTCATAACATAAGGACAAAAAAACCCCATAAAAATTTGGGAGTATTTTGTTAACAAATTACAAATAAAAAAAAATCATACCTCAAGTGTTGCAAACAAAGCTACTAAGGTACTATTGCAACTGTCAACCCCGATTTTGTATGTGTCATACACGGTGAATTGGCAACCAAGGGCTAATGTTGGCAATACGGTTGCGATAATACATAAATACCAAAACAAACACAAAATATACATCAGAAAAACTTAATTTTTCCATTTGTATTTCACAGTAACACCAAATAAAATTTTGAAATCACACAAAATAGGTCTTTTGAGAGTCTAATGTTATTGCCCCAACTTGTAGAAATTTCAACAATTATTTATTGGAAAAATTCACTGCCCAGTACAAAAAAATAAAAAATATTATTATCGTACACAAACAGGCATAGAATGACTTTCCCTTATTGAATGCATATTGCAACATTTGTCGATGTCTTGTAATTTTAGGAAAATGGTCGACTAAAAAAAAACATAAGTACCAAAAGATAAAAATATTATATATTAATTTAATTTAGAATCATTGGAGAAAGATAAAATAGGTGGAAGATTTAATCGGTACGCTTCTCATTTGTGGAGAGATTTTGAAATCACACCAAACATATCCATAGTGTAAAGAATTAAAATTAGTACTTTATTTATAAAAATTATCCAAAGTATGTATCCGGAGCTAAAAAATAAATTGAAAAACAATGTACACACAATACTAAAGTTAATTTCCAACTGGATGAGCAACTACCCCTCGCACTGCGTTTGTTTGGCCAGTAGGATGACCTAAGTTCGAGTTTCTACAATTCAATAATAAGGGTTATTATTTTGATGACTCAAAATATATATCAGAAAATCTAAATTTTGCCATTTGTATTTCAATAACATCAAAAGAAATTTAAAAAATTGTTTAAAATATAGAAACATACTTATTATAAATTCCATCGATTAATTTCGCCAAATATTGCGTTGGAATATGCATGGAACAGTATAAGGAAAATTATAAACAACGCGCGTTAAAGATATCGGAATGTTGCCAAAGCTACAAAACAAAATTTGAGTTGTTAAAAGAATAATATTTAAAGAATGATTTATTCGAAAAATAATCACAATTATATGTATCAAAGAACAAAAAATAGATAAATATAACAACCAATAAACATAACTATAGTAAAAATATGTAATAATTCAGAAAAAAAACTATATGTAAAGTTTAAATTTTCGCATTCAGAGAGAATCGTGACATCATATGACGTCATAACACCAAAAAATGACTTAAAAATTAAATTTAAAAAAATTTAGAGTGAATTCCGTAATGAAAAGTTTCAAAAACCTTCCCGAGGATATACCTAATAAATTCCCAAATTTTCACGGCATTTGGATGTATAGTTTTTGAATCTATTGAGTACAGACAGACACACATTCAATTTTATATATATAGATTACCTAAGGCAGATACCCCAAGCTTGGAAATACAATACTCCCAATTTTTTCTTTACACAATTTTCAAATGACACAGTTCACAAACATACTTTTTTACATAAACTTTTGTTCTCTAGCACAAATTTCTCTCTTTTTTTCCCCGTTCCAATTTTGACACTTTAATCAGAAGATGGTCGGTTTTTACCCCCATATGTGTGATTGACTTTATCTACTTCATGCCTTTTTTACTTTATATCCTAGAGTTTCGGAGAATACCTGATTTTTTTATAAGCACTTTTTCCTTTATTTTGTTGTACTCTCTCTCTTAATAGCACTTCATTCTTCAGTATAATTGCATTTTGTATTAAAGTGTTCAGTTTGTAGGATGCAATAAATAATTTCAATATATAAATTTCTAAAAGTTGATAATCATGTTAACTTTTTTTAACCCTCTGAGTGGATGACCCGCTAATTGAATTTCACTACGAAAGCGGTCTACTTTTTCAAAGCTAGAGAAGCCGAAAATGTTTCGATAAATTTCGCGAACTGCTTTAAAAACGCACGGCAGTTTAATGCCTTCCACTGTTAAAGCTGCAGGAGGTCCTGAAATGGTTTTGCAGGGGATGATTTTATTGCTTTTCGGTCTCTGTGTTCTTCGAAACGGGAGGTTTCTCATTTACAGCTGTGGCCTAGGGCGAGGATTGTGAAATGGACATTTTCTCCACTTCACGGCCAACAGAAACTTCACCCAATTTATTGCAAATATATATTTCATATATTTGGAAAACTTGCTCAATTTCTGATCTAAAAACCAATTAGGTTTTAAGAAATTTTAATTTTCTGAGTTTTGATTTTAAATTCGATTTCATTTTAAAGCATTTTTGCATTCCTAGATTGAATTAATTAAAAATATTTTTTAACACAATCCAATATTTCGTGTGAAACGGCAATTAACTACAATTTTAGTTTCTAAAATCATTTCTGTTTGCTCATGTTTTTTAGTTTTTGAGTTTTCTCACATTTACTTAATTAAGATTGATTTAAAGACCAATATATTTTTAGACACATAGTTTATATAATTTAAAAGCTCTTTACTTTGTTTTCATTATTTTTTTCCTTTTGAAAAATGCCATGACCAAAATGTACGCAGGCTACTGTGATAAATAATACTTGAAAGGGATGGAATATGACTGAAAATGGTAAATCTAAAATGCAGCTTTTTCAGGTAATATTACAATTAGACTACAGAATACAAATGTTGCAGAATGAACTAAATATTTCCCTGATGTACCACAAACTACATTATAATAAATCTATTGTAGTACTACACTGCAGTATTTTAAAGTCATGCAACAAAAACTTAAACTTGCTTAACTGCCACGATGGGGAACTGAAAAAAATAGATATTGTTTACAAACTTGGTGATTTCTGGATTACGTTTGTATAACTACTAATTTCTATATAAATATTTTGCATTTAAAACTCTTGAGAATATATAAGGTTCTGATAAAAAAGTGAATAATTGATCAAATTAACAGTTGCTATCAATGTTATGTCTTAGAATATTTTGAATTAAAAAAGATATTTCAGTCATATTTATTTCAAGTAGAGTTTTCATGTAGAGCATAAGTTGGATAGTAACAGATTGAAAAATTAAAGCTTTACAGGCAATGGAATTTTTTATGCCTTTACAAATTTTAAATATGTTTTTCTCAGATTTTTAATTTTGAAGATGAGAGTGTTTTCTAATCCCTAAGGCGTTTTCCTGTTCAAGATAGTCTTGAAATATCTTGTAAATGTTCCCTTACATATGTTCTATAACAGTTCATATGGATTTAGGTCTGAGAGCTCTAGTTATTTTTTAAAAATATCTTAATGTTAATATTTAAAAAAAGTTGGGTTTTTTCCAGGTTTAGCCATAAAAATAATTATTAAAATTCAACATAGAGATATATTTTAAATTTTATTCTTTTTGTTTCCAATAATCTAAGAAATATTAATCACTTACAATAATTAAATATTTTTAATAATTTAACATTTTAGAAAAGTTTTAAAAATTTCAAAACTGTTCAATGCTTTAAAATTGTGAAATAATGGCTTGTCAAACTAACCTATTATTTTCAGAATCAATATAATAGTATAATTTGAATATAAAACAAAAATTTATTTTACTGTGACAAACTGTTTACGACTTCTACTCATATTGTAAAAAGAATGAAAGATAAATAATAACATAGTGGCCGTAAAAAACACATTCATAATATGTTAAAATCCTGTCCCGATACAAATTTCAATGCACTTTCCAAACTGTAGCTAAAATTATTATATGTTTATTAGGACAGAAATTATTTATATTTAGATATATTTTTCTTTATTAAGTACATAATGAATAATGGCAAGATAATTTGTAAAATCCTGAAAGATTTTAATGAAGAAAAAAGCCAGACATAATTTTAGATAGTTAGAAATTTAATTATATTATACACAAATATGCATGTTTTAAAAGAAATAAGTTGGCTAAGAAAATGAAATTTACTAAAAATTTCCTGAATAAAGTAAATCAGATTTCATCCTCAAATACATATAATTGTAAGAAAAGGTTTTATTCAATTTACAATTAATTACAAAAAACCTTTTATAAAAAATAATTTTAACAGGTATAAATAGCAAAAAATATCAAAGAAGTATGAGAAAGACACATACATGTCGTTTACAGAAATGTCACAGTGTGATATTTTTCGAAACACGGCACTGCACACACACACAGTCCAACATTACAGTCTTTACATTGAAAACGAGTTTTTGACGTTTAACGACTAAATCGTAAATATAAGAAACAACAGTCAAATATCACGAGTGCAGACGGCGCTCGCTGATATTTGAGTGAGAAAATTACAGCAGCATAAAATGCGACCTCGTTTGAATTATATCTAATGTGCATATTTGGAACTGTTTAGCGTACTCGAATTAACTCAAGTGCACACGTCAAGGGTTTATATTGCATTCTAAGTCAACACGGTGGCTACTGACCAGAGACTACGTAATTTTTAACCGTGGTTAAGTGACGAGGACGATACCTGAGCTGATAACTCCCCTTCCAAACTTCCACATCATACCAAAGTGAGGTTTTTTTGACCTCGACGTGTTTAACGTGCATCAGCTCCTCTTCAACGCTAAACTTTTGTGGTACCAGGGCTCGAACACTGGACACGAGTTCATAACCATGACCATCAGGCTATCGTGGCCGCAAAAGAAAATAGCAAGTTTGAAAGAAATGTAATGGAGAAGTATATTTGAAGAAATATCTTCAAAACTTAACGAAAAACCAAAATATCAAAATTTATTTTAGGAATAATAGTGAATATAACTTCGTACACCTAAAACCACTTTATGCAGTGTATTTTGAAAGTGAACGTTTCCCCTTTTAGAGAAATTTACTATAATTATGTCAAATTCCTTTCATTTTGCTCTAAGGGGATCCCCGAAACAATGTAATTTTTTTGATACACAAAATTACTTATGGTTGAATCTAATACAATTCCATATAAAATGAATGAAAACTCTTTTTTATCATATAAATTGTGATTGAATAGGAGATGGTTAGTTAATAAGAACATTTAAAACGTGTCGGCAATCAATGGACCTGTGGCACGAGGTACAATTCTTAGTGGTACTCAGCACTACTCTACAAATTTGTCAATTCTTGAGTGGATGGAAGTCGATAATAGACCTAATTTGACAAACATCTTCTGAGTTATGGACATTTATGGAACTACAAAATAATCTGAAAGAAAATTCTAAGGATAAATTTACAGCTATTTTGTAAATAATTGAATGTTATTGCTAGGGGATTTAATTGTTGAAAAAAGAAAATTGCATGTACTCTGCTTTCCACCTATGATTCGGCATATCAAAGTAAAAAATCTTTCCTAATATGAAAAATATTTCGACTCCGCAAAGAAATTGTTTAACAACTGAATGCTCAGAATTGTGTCACGCATTATACCCCTGGTTTTGCGATATGAAAGAAGAGTGGTGAAAGAGTTAATTCGCATTACAATTTTTATTTAACTGTAATGAAGGGAATAATTTATATTTCACTTTGTCTATTTCTTATTTTAATAAATATGTTGGAAACATACATTTTAAATTTTTTTACCTTTGTTGAAGAAATAGTAACATTTTATATTGTTTATTTTTATGTTAATAAATGTATTTTATTGATCCATAATTAATATAAAATAAAACTGTAAATCTAAATCATTTACCTCTATTCTTTAAATCTGCTAATATTACCGTAGGAATCGAAGGATTTCAAAAAATTCCTACTATGTGGTACGCTGAATGATACTGACAGATTGGTTTGGCACGTCTTAGCTACTGATGCGACGCTAGTTTAACTTAAATGATTAATTAGTTCCATTTTACCCATTTTATAATACCCAGGTTGACTGTCACATCGCATCATAGCTTAAGTTAAAATTAAACACTAAATCCTCTAAAAACTATAAAACAGTACACTAAATTAAAAGGCCGTTCTTCAAATTAACATTTAATTTATTTAATGATTAACAAGATTAATTTTAAGTAAATGTACAAATGGTTATAACAAAATTCTACTTAGCTTTGAAAGAGAGAGGATGGAAAAGAGGGAGTAAATCATGGTCGCCACCCGGAGTCCCGCGGAGTCCAGTTCAAGGCCTGGATTAAGATTGTAGCTCAAAGTCTCAAGTGTGAATGTGTGAGAGAGTCCCGAAAATCGGGGTGCATCCCGTTTTTATTTGGCGCCTGTTTTCTCCTAAATCCTAGAGCGGATTCTTTACCTCGTCCGCTTAATTTCTTTTGATTGGTCCGGAGTCAGCACAAGGTTACCGCGCAACGGTCAATGACATTTTTAAGCGCGGGAAAGTCCTCCGACGCACCCCAATTATTTATGGGTCTAAGGAACTCTGCGGGAGTGAGAACGTATTCAACCTTAAAAGTTCGTTTACAGAGGTGGGGCAAAACAACACATTCCTTCCACAAAATTCAACTCCTTCCACAAAATTCAACTCCTTCCACAAAATTCCGTTTCCTGTATAAACAGGGCAAATGTAAAAACTGCAGTTGTAACTTTGGGGACCGGCGACCTCTCATCACTAGAGGTGGGGCAAAAAACAACACATTCCTTCCACAAAATTCCGTTTCCTGTAAACAGAGCAAATGTAAAAACTGCAATTGTAACTTTGGGGACTGGTGACCTCCCATTACTAGAGGTGGGGCAAAACAACACATTCCTTCCACAAAATTCCGTTTCCTGTAAACAGGGCAAATGTAAAAACTGCAATTGTAACTTTGGGGACCGGCGACCTCCCATCACTAGAGGTGGGGCAAAACAATCCATTCCTACCACAAAATTCCGTTTCCTGTAAACAGGGCAAATGTAAAAACTGCAGTTGTAACTTTGGGGACCGGCGACTTCCCATCACTAGAGGTGGGGCAAAACAACACATTCCTTCCACAAAATTCCGTTTCCTGTAAACAGGGCAAATGTAAAAACTGCAGTTGTAACTTTGGGGACCGGCGACCTCCATCACTAGAGGTGGGGCAAAACAACACATTCCTTCCACAAAATTCCGTTTCCTGTAAACAGGGCAAATGTAAAAACTGCAATTGTAACTTTGGGGACCGGCGACCTCCCGTCACTAGAGGAGGGGCAAAACAACACAATCCTTCCACAAAATTCCGTTTCCTGTAAACAGGGCAAATGTAAAAACTGCAGCTGTAACTTTGGGGACCGGCGACCTCCCATCACTAGAGGTGGGGCAAAACAACACATTCCTTCCACAAAATTCCGTTTCCTGTAAACAGGGCAAATGTAAAAACTGCAGTTGTAACTTTGGGGACCGGCGACCTCCCATCACTAGAGGTGGGGCAAAACAAAACATTCCTTCCACAAAATTCCGTTTCCTGTAAACAGGGCAAATGTAAAAACTGCAGTTGTAACTTTGGGGACCGGCGACCTCCCATCACTAGAGGTGGGGCAAAACAAAACATTCCTTCCACAAAATTCCGTTTCCTGTAAACAGGGCAAATGTAAAAACTGCAGTTGTAACTTTGGGGACCGGCGACCTCCCATCACTAGAGGTGGGGCAAAACAACACATTCCTTCCACAAAATTCCGTTTCCTGTAAACAGGGCAAATGTAAAAACTGCAGTTGTAACTTTGGGGACCGGCGACCTCCCATCACTAGAGGTGGGGCAAAACAACACATTCCTTCCACAAAATTCCGTTTCCTGTAAACAGGGCAAATGTAAAAACTGCAGTTGTAACTTTGGGGACCGGCGACCTCCCATCACTAGAGGTGGGGCAAAACAACACATTCCTTCCACAAAATTCCGTTTCCTGTAAACAGGGCAAATGTAAAAACTGCAGTTGTAACTTTGGGGACCGGCGACCTCCCATCACTAGAGGTGGGGCAAAACAACACATTCCTTCCACAAAATTCCGTTTCCTGTAAACAGGGCAAATGTAAAAACTGCAGTTGTAACTTTGGGGACCGGCGACCTCCCATCACTAGAGGTGGGGCAAAACAACACATTCCTTCCACAAAATTCCGTTTCCTGTAAACAGGGCAAATGTAAAAACTGCAGTTGTAACTTTGGGGACCGGCGACCTCCCATCACTAGAGGTGGGGCAAAACAACACATTCCTTCCACAAAATTCCGTTTCCTGTAAACAGGGCAAATGTAAAAACTGCAGTTGTAACTTTGGGGACCGGCGACCTCCCATCACTAGAGGTGGGGCAAGACAACACATTCCTTCCACAAAATTCCGTTTCCTGTAAACAGGGCAAATGTAAAAACTGCAGTTGTAACTTTGGGGACCGGCGACCTCCCATCACTAGAGGTGGGGCAAAACAACACATTCCTTCCACAAAATTCCGTTTCCTGTAAACAGGGCAAATGTAAAAACTGCAGTTGTAACTTTGGGGACCGGCGACCTCCCATCACTAGAGGTGGGGCAAAACAACACATTCCTTCCACAAAATTCCGTTTCCTGTAAACAGGGCAAATGTAAAAACTGCAGTTGTAACTTTGGGGACCGGCGACCTCCCATCACTAGAGGTGGGGCAAAACAACACATTCCTTCCACAAAATTCCGTTTCCTGTAAACAGGGCAAATGTAAAAACTGCAGTTGTAACTTTGGGGACCGGCGACCTCCCATCACTAGAGGTGGGGCAAAACAACACATTCCTTCCACAAAATTCCGTTTCCTGTAAACAGGGCAAATGTAAAAACTGCAGTTGTAACTTTGGGGACCGGCGACCTCCCATCACTAGAGGTGGGGCAAAACAACACATTCCTTCCACAAAATTCCGTTTCCTGTAAACAGGGCAAATGTAAAAACTGCAGTTGTAACTTTGGGGACCGGCGACCTCCCATCACTAGAGGTGGGGCAAAACAACACATTCCTTCCACAAAATTCCGTTTCCTGTAAACAGGGCAAATGTAAAAACTGCAGTTGTAACTTTGGGGACCGGCGACCTCCCATCACTAGAGGTGGGGCAAAACAACACATTCCTTCCACAAAATTCCGTTTCCTGTAAACAGGGCAAATGTAAAAACTGCAGTTGTAACTTTGGGGACCGGCGACCTCCCATCACTAGAGGTGGGGCAAAACAACACATTCCTTCCACAAAATTCCGTTTCCTGTAAACAGGGCAAATGTAAAAACTGCAGTTGTAACTTTGGGGACCGGCGACCTCCCATCACTAGAGGTGGGGCAAAACAACACATTCCTTCCACAAAATTCCGTTTCCTGTAAACAGGGCAAATGTAAAAACTGCAGTTGTAACTTTGGGGACCGGCGACCTCCCATCACTAGAGGTGGGGCAAAACAACACATTCCTTCCACAAAATTCCGTTTCCTGTAAACAGGGCAAATGTAAAAACTGCAGTTGTAACTTTGGGGACCGGCGACCTCCCATCACTAGAGGTGGGGCAAAACAACACATTCCTTCCACAAAATTCCGTTTCCTGTAAACAGGGCAAATGTAAAAACTGCAGTTGTAACTTTGGGGACCGGCGACCTCCCATCACTAGAGGTGGGGCAAAACAACACATTCCTTCCACAAAATTCCGTTTCCTGTAAACAGGGCAAATGTAAAAACTGCAGTTGTAACTTTGGGGACCGGCGACCTCCCATCACTAGAGGTGGGGCAAAACAACACATTCCTTCCACAAAATTCCGTTTCCTGTAAACAGGGCAAATGTAAAAACTGCAGTTGTAACTTTGGGGACCGGCGACCTCCCATCACTAGAGGTGGGGCAAGACAACACATTCCTTCCACAAAATTCCGTTTCCTGTAAACAGGGCAAATGTAAAAACTGCAGTTGTAACTTTGGGGACCGGCGACCTCCCATCACTAGAGGTGGGGCAAAACAACACATTCCTTCCACAAAATTCCGTTTCCTGTAAACAGGGCAAATGTAAAAACTGCAGTTGTAACTTTGGGGACCGGCGACCTCCCATCACTAGAGGTGGGGCAAAACAACACATTCCTTCCACAAAATTCCGTTTCCTGTAAACAGGGCAAATGTAAAAACTGCAGTTGTAACTTTGGGGACCGGCGACCTCCCATCACTAGAGGTGGGGCAAAACAACACATTCCTTCCACAAAATTCCGTTTCCTGTAAACAGGGCAAATGTAAAAACTGCAGTTGTAACTTTGGGGACCGGCGACCTCCCATCACTAGAGGTGGGGCAAAACAACACATTCCTTCCACAAAATTCCGTTTCCTGTAAACAGGGCAAATGTAAAAACTGCAGTTGTAACTTTGGGGACCGGCGACCTCCCATCACTAGAGGTGGGGCAAAACAACACATTCCTTCCACAAAATTCCGTTTCCTGTAAACAGGGCAAATGTAAAAACTGCAGTTGTAACTTTGGGGACCGGCGACCTCCCATCACTAGAGGTGGGGCAAAACAACACATTCCTTCCACAAAATTCCGTTTCCTGTAAACAGGGCAAATGTAAAAACTGCAGTTGTAACTTTGGGGACCGGCGACCTCCCATCACTAGAGGTGGGGCAAAACAACACATTCCTTCCACAAAATTCCGTTTCCTGTAAACAGGGCAAATGTAAAAACTGCAGTTGTAACTTTGGGGACCGGCGACCTCCCATCACTAGAGGTGGGGCAAAACAACACATTCCTTCCACAAAATTCCGTTTCCTGTAAACAGGGCAAATGTAAAAACTGCAGTTGTAACTTTGGGGACCGGCGACCTCCCATCACTAGAGGTGGGGCAAAACAACACATTCCTTCCACAAAATTCCGTTTCCTGTAAACAGGGCAAATGTAAAAACTGCAGTTGTAACTTTGGGGACCGGCGACCTCCCATCACTAGAGGTGGGGCAAAACAACACATTCCTTCCACAAAATTCCGTTTCCTGTAAACAGGGCAAATGTAAAAACTGCAGTTGTAACTTTGGGGACCGGCGACCTCCCATCACTAGAGGTGGGGCAAAACAACACATTCCTTCCACAAAATTCCGTTTCCTGTAAACAGGGCAAATGTAAAAACTGCAGTTGTAACTTTGGGGACCGGCGACCTCCCATCACTAGAGGTGGGGCAAAACAACACATTCCTTCCACAAAATTCCGTTTCCTGTAAACAGGGCAAATGTAAAAACTGCAGTTGTAACTTTGGGGACCGGCGACCTCCCATCACTAGAGGTGGGGCAAAACAACACATTCCTTCCACAAAATTCCGTTTCCTGTAAACAGGGCAAATGTAAAAACTGCAGTTGTAACTTTGGGGACCGGCGACCTCCCATCACTAGAGGTGGGGCAAAACAACACATTCCTTCCACAAAATTCCGTTTCCTGTAAACAGGGCAAATGTAAAAACTGCAGTTGTAACTTTGGGGACCGGCGACCTCCCATCACTAAGGTGGGGCAAAACAACACATTCCTTCCACAAAATTCCGTTTCCTGTAAACAGGGCAAATGTAAAAACTGCAGTTGTAACTTTGGGGACCGGCGACCTCCCATCACTAGAGGTGGGGCAAAACAACACATTCCTTCCACAAAATTCCGTTTCCTGTAAAAGGGGCAAATGTCAAGAGGTGGGGCAAAACAAAACTTGCAGTTAAACAGGGCAAATGTAAAAACTGCAGTTGTAACTTTGGGGACCGGCGACCTCCCATCACTAGAGGTGGGGCAAAACAACACATTCCTTCCACAAAATTCCGTTTCCTGTAAACAGGGCAAATGTAAAAACTGCAGTTGTAACTTTGGGGACCGGCGACCTCCCATCACTAGAGGTGGGGCAAAACAACACATTCCTTCCACAAAATTCCGTTTCCTGTAAACAGGGCAAATGTAAAAACTGCAGTTGTAACTTTGGGGACCGGCGACCTCCCATCACTAGAGGTGGGGCAAAACAACACATTCCTTCCACAAAATTCCGTTTCCTGTAAACAGGGCAAATGTAAAAACTGCAGTTGTAACTTTGGGGACCGGCGACCTCCCATCACTAGAGGTGGGGCAAAACAACACATTCCTTCCACAAAATTCCGTTTCCTGTAAACAGGGCAAATGTAAAAACTGCAGTTGTAACTTTGGGGACCGGCGACCTCCCATCACTAGAGGTGGGGCAAAACAACACATTCCTTCCACAAAATTCCGTTTCCTGTAAACAGGGCAAATGTAAAAACTGCAGTTGTAACTTTGGGGACCGGCGACCTCCCATCACTAGAGGTGGGGCAAAACAACACATTCCTTCCACAAAATTCCGTTTCCTGTAAACAGGGCAAATGTAAAAACTGCAGTTGTAACTTTGGGGACCGGCGACCTCCCATCACTAGAGGTGGGGCAAAACAACACATTCCTTCCACAAAATTCCGTTTCCTGTAAACAGGGCAAATGTAAAAACTGCAGTTGTAACTTTGGGGACCGGCGACCTCCCATCACTAGAGGTGGGGCAAAACAACACATTCCTTCCACAAAATTCCGTTTCCTGTAAACAGGGCAAATGTAAAAACTGCAGTTGTAACTTTGGGGACCGGCGACCTCCCATCACTAGAGGTGGGGCAAAACAACACATTCCTTCCACAAAATTCCGTTTCCTGTAAACAGGGCAAATGTAAAAACTGCAGTTGTAACTTTGGGGACCGGCGACCTCCCATCACTAGAGGTGGGGCAAAACAACACATTCCTTCCACAAAATTCCGTTTCCTGTAAACAGGGCAAATGTAAAAACTGCAGTTGTAACTTTGGGGACCGGCGACCTCCCATCACTAGAGGTGGGGCAAAACAACACATTCCTTCCACAAAATTCCGTTTCCTGTAAACAGGGCAAATGTAAAAACTGCAGTTGTAACTTTGGGGACCGGCGACCTCCCATCACTAGAGGTGGGGCAAAACAACACATTCCTTCCACAAAATTCCGTTTCCTGTAAACAGGGCAAATGTAAAAACTGCAGTTGTAACTTTGGGGACCGGCGACCTCCCATCACTAGAGGTGGGGCAAAACAACACATTCCTTCCACAAAATTCCGTTTCCTGTAAACAGGGCAAATGTAAAAACTGCAGTTGTAACTTTGGGGACCGGCGACCTCCCATCACTAGAGGTGGGGCAAAACAACACATTCCTTCCACAAAATTCCGTTTCCTGTAAACAGGGCAAATGTAAAAACTGCAGTTGTAACTTTGGGGACCGGCGACCTCCCATCACTAGAGGTGGGGCAAAACAACACATTCCTTCCACAAAATTCCGTTTCCTGTAAACAGGGCAAATGTAAAAACTGCAGTTGTAACTTTGGGGACCGGCGACCTCCCATCACTAGAGGTGGGGCAAAACAACACATTCCTTCCACAAAATTCCGTTTCCTGTAAACAGGGCAAATGTAAAAACTGCAGTTGTAACTTTGGGGACCGGCGACCTCCCATCACTAGAGGTGGGGCAAAACAACACATTCCTTCCACAAAATTCCGTTTCCTGTAAACAGGGCAAATGTAAAAACTGCAGTTGTAACTTTGGGGACCGGCGACCTCCCATCACTAGAGGTGGGGCAAAACAACACATTCCTTCCACAAAATTCCGTTTCCTGTAAACAGGGCAAATGTAAAAACTGCAGTTGTAACTTTGGGGACCGGCGACCTCCCATCACTAGAGGTGGGGCAAAACAACACATTCCTTCCACAAAATTCCGTTTCCTGTAAACAGGGCAAATGTAAAAACTGCAGTTGTAACTTTGGGGACCGGCGACCTCCCATCACTAGAGGTGGGGCAAAACAACACATTCCTTCCACAAAATTCCGTTTCCTGTAAACAGGGCAAATGTAAAAACTGCAGTTGTAACTTTGGGGACCGGCGACCTCCCATCACTAGAGGTGGGGCAAAACAACACATTCCTTCCACAAAATTCCGTTTCCTGTAAACAGGGCAAATGTAAAAACTGCAGTTGTAACTTTGGGGACCGGCGACCTCCCATCACTAGAGGTGGGGCAAAAACAACACATTCCTTCCACAAAATTCCGTTTCCTGTAAACAGGGCAAATGTAAAAACTGCAGTTGTAACTTTGGGGACCGGCGACCTCCCATCACTAGAGGTGGGGCAAAACAACACATTCCTTCCACAAAATTCCGTTTCCTGTAAACAGGGCAAATGTAAAAACTGCAGTTGTAACTTTGGGGACCGGCGACCTCCCATCACTAGAGGTGGGGCAAAACAACACATTCCTTCCACAAAATTCCGTTTCCTGTAAACAGGGCAAATGTAAAAACTGCAGTTGTAACTTTGGGGACCGGCGACCTCCCATCACTAGAGGTGGGGCAAAACAACACATTCCTTCCACAAAATTCCGTTTCCTGTAAACAGGGCAAATGTAAAAACTGCAGTTGTAACTTTGGGGACCGGCGACCTCCCATCACTAGAGGTGGGGCAAAACAACACATTCCTTCCACAAAATTCCGTTTCCTGTAAACAGGGCAAATGTAAAAACTGCAGTTGTAACTTTGGGGACCGGCGACCTCCCATCACTAGAGGTGGGGCAAAACAACACATTCCTTCCACAAAATTCCGTTTCCTGTAAACAGGGCAAATGTAAAAACTGCAGTTGTAACTTTGGGGACCGGCGACCTCCCATCACTAGAGGTGGGGCAAAACAACACATTCCTTCCACAAAATTCCGTTTCCTGTAAACAGGGCAAATGTAAAAACTGCAGTTGTAACTTTGGGGACCGGCGACCTCCCATCACTAGAGGTGGGGCAAAACAACACATTCCTTCCACAAAATTCCGTTTCCTGTAAACAGGGCAAATGTAAAAACTGCAGTTGTAACTTTGGGGACCGGCGACCTCCCATCACTAGAGGTGGGGCAAAACAACACATTCCTTCCACAAAATTCCGTTTCCTGTAAACAGGGCAAATGTAAAAACTGCAGTTGTAACTTTGGGGACCGGCGACCTCCCATCACTAGAGGTGGGGCAAAACAACACATTCCTTCCACAAAATTCCGTTTCCTGTAAACAGGGCAAATGTAAAAACTGCAGTTGTAACTTTGGGGACCGGCGACCTCCCATCACTAGAGGTGGGGCAAAACAACACATTCCTTCCACAAAATTCCGTTTCCTGTAAACAGGGCAAATGTAAAAACTGCAGTTGTAACTTTGGGGACCGGCGACCTCCCATCACTAGAGGTGGGGCAAAACAACACATTCCTTCCACAAAATTCCGTTTCCTGTAAACAGGGCAAATGTAAAAACTGCAGTTGTAACTTTGGGGACCGGCGACCTCCCATCACTAGAGGTGGGGCAAAACAACACATTCCTTCCACAAAATTCCGTTTCCTGTAAACAGGGCAAATGTAAAAACTGCAGTTGTAACTTTGGGGACCGGCGACCTCCCATCACTAGAGGTGGGGCAAAACAACACATTCCTTCCACAAAATTCCGTTTCCTGTAAACAGGGCAAATGTAAAAACTGCAGTTGTAACTTTGGGGACCGGCGACCTCCCATCACTAGAGGTGGGGCAAAACAACACATTCCTTCCACAAAATTCCGTTTCCTGTAAACAGGGCAAATGTAAAAACTGCAGTTGTAACTTTGGGGACCGGCGACCTCCCATCACTAGAGGTGGGGCAAAACAACACATTCCTTCCACAAAATTCCGTTTCCTGTAAACAGGGCAAATGTAAAAACTGCAGTTGTAACTTTGGGGACCGGCGACCTCCCATCACTAGAGGTGGGGCAAAACAACACATTCCTTCCACAAAATTCCGTTTCCTGTAAACAGGGCAAATGTAAAAACTGCAGTTGTAACTTTGGGGACCGGCGACCTCCCATCACTAGAGGTGGGGCAAAACAACACATTCCTTCCACAAAATTCCGTTTCCTGTAAACAGGGCAAATGTAAAAACTGCAGTTGTAACTTTGGGGACCGGCGACCTCCCATCACTAGAGGTGGGGCAAAACAACACATTCCTTCCACAAAATTCCGTTTCCTGTAAACAGGGCAAATGTAAAAACTGCAAAAACTGCAGTTGTAATTTTGGGGACCGGCGACCTCCCATCACTAGAGGTGGGGCAAAACAACACATTCCTTCCACAAAATTCCGTTTCCTGTAAACAGGGCAAATGTAAAAACTGCAGTTGTAACTTTGGGGACCGGCGACCTCCCATCACTAGAGGTGGGGCAAAACAACACATTCCTTCCACAAAATTCCGTTTCCTGTAAACAGGGCAAATGTAAAAACTGCAGTTGTAACTTTGGGGACCGGCGACCTCCCATCACTAGAGGTGGGGCAAAACAACACATTCCTTCCACAAAATTCCGTTTCCTGTAAACAGGGCAAATGTAAAAACTGCAGTTGTAACTTTGGGGACCGGCGACCTCCCATCACTAGAGGTGGGGCAAAACAACACATTCCTTCCACAAAATTCCGTTTCCTGTAAACAGGGCAAATGTAAAAACTGCAGTTGTAACTTTGGGGACCGGCGACCTCCCATCACTAGAGGTGGGGCAAAACAACACATTCCTTCCACAAAATTCCGTTTCCTGTAAACAGGGCAAATGTAAAAACTGCAGTTGTAACTTTGGGGACCGGCGACCTCCCATCACTAGAGGTGGGGCAAAACAACACATTCCTTCCACAAAATTCCGTTTCCTGTAAACAGGGCAAATGTAAAAACTGCAGTTGTAACTTTGGGGACCGGCGACCTCCCATCACTAGAGGTGGGGCAAAACAACACATTCCTTCCACAAAATTCCGTTTCCTGTAAACAGGGCAAATGTAAAAACTGCAGTTGTAACTTTGGGGACCGGCGACCTCCCATCACTAGAGGTGGGGCAAAACAACACATTCCTTCCACAAAATTCCGTTTCCTGTAAACAGGGCAAATGTAAAAACTGCAGTTGTAACTTTTGGGGACCGGCGACCTCCCATCACTAGAGGTGGGGCAAAACAACACATTCCTTCCACAAAATTCCGTTTCCTGTAAACAGGGCAAATGTAAAAACTGCAGTTGTAACTTTGGGGACCGGCGACCTCCCATCACTAGAGGTGGGGCAAAACAACACATTCCTTCCACAAAATTCCGTTTCCTGTAAACAGGGCAAATGTAAAAACTGCAGTTGTAACTTTGGGGACCGGCGACCTCCCATCACTAGAGGTGGGGCAAAACAACACATTCCTTCCACAAAATTCCGTTTCCTGTAAACAGGGCAAATGTAAAAACTGCAGTTGTAACTTTGGGGACCGGCGACCTCCCATCACTAGAGGTGGGGCAAAACAACACATTCCTTCCACAAAATTCCGTTTCCTGTAAACAGGGCAAATGTAAAAACTGCAGTTGTAACTTTGGGGACCGGCGACCTCCCATCACTAGAGGTGGGGCAAAACAACACATTCCTTCCACAAAATTCCGTTTCCTGTAAACAGGGCAAATGTAAAAACTGCAGTTGTAACTTTGGGGACCGGCGACCTCCCATCACTAGAGGTGGGGCAAAACAACACATTCCTTCCACAAAATTCCGTTTCCTGTAAACAGGGCAAATGTAAAAACTGCAGTTGTAACTTTGGGGACCGGCGACCTCCCATCACTAGAGGTGGGGCAAAACAACACATTCCTTCCACAAAATTCCGTTTCCTGTAAACAGGGCAAATGTAAAAACTGCAGTTGTAACTTTGGGGACCGGCGACCTCCCATCACTAGAGGTGGGGCAAAACAACACATTCCTTCCACAAAATTCCGTTTCCTGTAAACAGGGCAAATGTAAAAACTGCAGTTGTAACTTTGGGGACCGGCGACCTCCCATCACTAGAGGTGGGGCAAAACAACACATTCCTTCCACAAAATTCCGTTTCCTGTAAACAGGGCAAATGTAAAAACTGCAGTTGTAACTTTGGGGACCGGCGACCTCCATCATCACTAGAGGTGGGGCAAAACAACACATTCCTTCCACAAAATTCCGTTTCCTGTAAACAGGGCAAATGTAAAAACTGCAGTTGTAACTTTGGGGACCGGCGACCTCCCATCACTAGAGGTGGGGCAAAACAACACATTCCTTCCACAAAATTCCGTTTCCTGTAAACAGGGCAAATGTAAAAACTGCAGTTGTAACTTTGGGGACCGGCGACCTCCCATCACTAGAGGTGGGGCAAAACAACACATTCCTTCCACAAAATTCCGTTTCCTGTAAACAGGGCAAATGTAAAAACTGCAGTTGTAACTTTGGGGACCGGCGACCTCCCATCACTAGAGGTGGGGCAAAACAACACATTCCTTCCACAAAATTCCGTTTCCTGTAAACAGGGCAAATGTAAAAACTGCAGTTGTAACTTTGGGGACCGGCGACCTCCCATCACTAGAGGTGGGGCAAAACAACACATTCCTTCCACAAAATTCCGTTTCCTGTAAACAGGGCAAATGTAAAAACTGCAGTTGTAACTTTGGGGACCGGCGACCTCCCATCACTAGAGGTGGGGCAAAACAACACATTCCTTCCACAAAATTCCGTTTCCTGTAAACAGGGCAAATGTAAAAACTGCAGTTGTAACTTTGGGGACCGGCGACCTCCCATCACTAGAGGTGGGGCAAAACAACACATTCCTTCCACAAAATTCCGTTTCCTGTAAACAGGGCAAATGTAAAAACTGCAGTTGTAACTTTGGGGACCGGCGACCTCCCATCACTAGAGGTGGGGCAAAACAACACATTCCTTCCACAAAATTCCGTTTCCTGTAAACAGGGCAAATGTAAAAACTGCAGTTGTAACTTTGGGGACCGGCGACCTCCCATCACTAGAGGTGGGGCAAAACAACACATTCCTTCCACAAAATTCCGTTTCCTGTAAACAGGGCAAATGTAAAAACTGCAGTTGTAACTTTGGGGACCGGCGACCTCCCATCACTAGAGGTGGGGCAAAACAACACATTCCTTCCACAAAATTCCGTTTCCTGTAAACAGGGCAAATGTAAAAACTGCAGTTGTAACTTTGGGGACCGGCGACCTCCCATCACTAGAGGTGGGGCAAAACAACACATTCCTTCCACAAAATTCCGTTTCCTGTAAACAGGGCAAATGTAAAAACTGCAGTTGTAACTTTGGGGACCGGCGACCTCCCATCACTAGAGGTGGGGCAAAACAACACATTCCTTCCACAAAATTCCGTTTCCTGTAAACAGGGCAAATGTAAAAACTGCAGTTGTAACTTTGGGGACCGGCGACCTCCCATCACTAGAGGTGGGGCAAAACAACACATTCCTTCCACAAAATTCCGTTTCCTGTAAACAGGGCAAATGTAAAAACTGCAGTTGTAACTTTGGGGACCGGCGACCTCCCATCACTAGAGGTGGGGCAAAACAACACATTCCTTCCACAAAATTCCGTTTCCTGTAAACAGGGCAAATGTAAAAACTGCAGTTGTAACTTTGGGGACCGGCGACCTCCCATCACTAGAGGTGGGGCAAAACAACACATTCCTTCCACAAAATTCCGTTTCCTGTAAACAGGGCAAATGTAAAAACTGCAGTTGTAACTTTGGGGACCGGCGACCTCCCATCACTAGAGGTGGGGCAAAACAACACATTCCTTCCACAAAATTCCGTTTCCTGTAAACAGGGCAAATGTAAAAACTGCAGTTGTAACTTTGGGGACCGGCGACCTCCCATCACTAGAGGTGGGGCAAAACAACACATTCCTTCCACAAAATTCCGTTTCCTGTAAACAGGGCAAATGTAAAAACTGCAGTTGTAACTTTGGGGACCGGCGACCTCCCATCACTAGAGGTGGGGCAAAACAACACATTCCTTCCACAAAATTCCGTTTCCTGTAAACAGGGCAAATGTAAAAACTGCAGTTGTAACTTTGGGGACCGGCGACCTCCCATCACTAGAGGTGGGGCAAAACAACACATTCCTTCCACAAAATTCCGTTTCCTGTAAACAGGGCAAATGTAAAAACTGCAGTTGTAACTTTGGGGACCGGCGACCTCCCATCACTAGAGGTGGGGCAAAACAACACATTCCTTCCACAAAATTCCGTTTCCTGTAAACAGGGCAAATGTAAAAACTGCAGTTGTAACTTTGGGGACCGGCGACCTCCCATCACTAGAGGTGGGGCAAAACAACACATTCCTTCCACAAAATTCCGTTTCCTGTAAACAGGGCAAATGTAAAAACTGCAGTTGTAACTTTGGGGACCGGCGACCTCCCATCACTAGAGGTGGGGCAAAACAACACATTCCTTCCACAAAATTCCGTTTCCTGTAAACAGGGCAAATGTAAAAACTGCAGTTGTAACTTTGGGGACCGGCGACCTCCCATCACTAGAGGTGGGGCAAAACAACACATTCCTTCCACAAAATTCCGTTTCCTGTAAACAGGGCAAATGTAAAAACTGCAGTTGTAACTTTGGGGACCGGCGACCTCCCATCACTAGAGGTGGGGCAAAACAACACATTCCTTCCACAAAATTCCGTTTCCTGTAAACAGGGCAAATGTAAAAACTGCAGTTGTAACTTTGGGGACCGGCGACCTCCCATCACTAGAGGTGGGGCAAAACAACACATTCCTTCCACAAAATTCCGTTTCCTGTAAACAGGGCAAATGTAAAAACTGCAGTTGTAACTTTGGGGACCGGCGACCTCCCATCACTAGAGGTGGGGCAAAACAACACATTCCTTCCACAAAATTCCGTTTCCTGTAAACAGGGCAAATGTAAAAACTGCAGTTGTAACTTTGGGGACCGGCGACCTCCCATCACTAGAGGTGGGGCAAAACAACACATTCCTTCCACAAAATTCCGTTTCCTGTAAACAGGGCAAATGTAAAAACTGCAGTTGTAACTTTGGGGACCGGCGACCTCCCATCACTAGAGGTGGGGCAAAACAACACATTCCTTCCACAAAATTCCGTTTCCTGTAAACAGGGCAAATGTAAAAACTGCAGTTGTAACTTTGGGGACCGGCGACCTCCCATCACTAGAGGTGGGGCAAAACAACACATTCCTTCCACAAAATTCCGTTTCCTGTAAACAGGGCAAATGTAAAAACTGCAGTTGTAACTTTGGGGACCGGCGACCTCCCATCACTAGAGGTGGGGCAAAACAACACATTCCTTCCACAAAATTCCGTTTCCTGTAAACAGGGCAAATGTAAAAACTGCAGTTGTAACTTTGGGGACCGGCGACCTCCCATCACTAGAGGTGGGGCAAAACAACACATTCCTTCCACAAAATTCCGTTTCCTGTAAACAGGGCAAATGTAAAAACTGCAGTTGTAACTTTGGGGACCGGCGACCTCCCATCACTAGAGGTGGGGCAAAACAACACATTCCTTCCACAAAATTCCGTTTCCTGTAAACAGGGCAAATGTAAAAACTGCAGTTGTAACTTTGGGGACCGGCGACCTCCCATCACTAGAGGTGGGGCAAAACAACACATTCCTTCCACAAAATTCCGTTTCCTGTAAACAGGGCAAATGTAAAAACTGCAGTTGTAACTTTGGGGACCGGCGACCTCCCATCACTAGAGGTGGGGCAAAACAACACATTCCTTCCACAAAATTCCGTTTCCTGTAAACAGGGCAAATGTAAAAACTGCAGTTGTAACTTTGGGGACCGGCGACCTCCCATCACTAGAGGTGGGGCAAAACAACACATTCCTTCCACAAAATTCCGTTTCCTGTAAACAGGGCAAATGTAAAAACTGCAGTTGTAACTTTGGGGACCGGCGACCTCCCATCACTAGAGGTGGGGCAAAACAACACATTCCTTCCACAAAATTCCGTTTCCTGTAAACAGGGCAAATGTAAAAACTGCAGTTGTAACTTTGGGGACCGGCGACCTCCCATCACTAGAGGTGGGGCAAAACAACACATTCCTTCCACAAAATTCCGTTTCCTGTAAACAGGGCAAATGTAAAAACTGCAGTTGTAACTTTGGGGACCGGCGACCTCCCATCACTAGAGGTGGGGCAAAACAACACATTCCTTCCACAAAATTCCGTTTCCTGTAAACAGGGCAAATGTAAAAACTGCAGTTGTAACTTTGGGGACCGGCGACCTCCCATCACTAGAGGTGGGGCAAAACAACACATTCCTTCCACAAAATTCCGTTTCCTGTAAACAGGGCAAATGTAAAAACTGCAGTTGTAACTTTGGGGACCGGCGACCTCCCATCACTAGAGGTGGGGCAAAACAACACATTCCTTCCACAAAATTCCGTTTCCTGTAAACAGGGCAAATGTAAAAACTGCAGTTGTAACTTTGGGGACCGGCGACCTCCCATCACTAGAGGTGGGGCAAAACAACACATTCCTTCCACAAAATTCCGTTTCCTGTAAACAGGGCAAATGTAAAAACTGCAGTTGTAACTTTGGGGACCGGCGACCTCCCATCACTAGAGGTGGGGCAAAACAACACATTCCTTCCACAAAATTCCGTTTCCTGTAAACAGGGCAAATGTAAAAACTGCAGTTGTAACTTTGGGGACCGGCGACCTCCCATCACTAGAGGTGGGGCAAAACAACACATTCCTTCCACAAAATTCCGTTTCCTGTAAACAGGGCAAATGTAAAAACTGCAGTTGTAACTTTGGGGACCGGCGACCTCCCATCACTAGAGGTGGGGCAAAACAACACATTCCTTCCACAAAATTCCGTTTCCTGTAAACAGGGCAAATGTAAAAACTGCAGTTGTAACTTTGGGGACCGGCGACCTCCCATCACTAGAGGTGGGGCAAAACAACACATTCCTTCCACAAAATTCCGTTTCCTGTAAACAGGGCAAATGTAAAAACTGCAGTTGTAACTTTGGGGACCGGCGACCTCCCATCACTAGAGGTGGGGCAAAACAACACATTCCTTCCACAAAATTCCGTTTCCTGTAAACAGGGCAAATGTAAAAACTGCAGTTGTAACTTTGGGGACCGGCGACCTCCCATCACTAGAGGTGGGGCAAAACAACACATTCCTTCCACAAAATTCCGTTTCCTGTAAACAGGGCAAATGTAAAAACTGCAGTTGTAACTTTGGGGACCGGCGACCTCCCATCACTAGAGGTGGGGCAAAACAACACATTCCTTCCACAAAATTCCGTTTCCTGTAAACAGGGCAAATGTAAAAACTGCAGTTGTAACTTTGGGGACCGGCGACCTCCCATCACTAGAGGTGGGGCAAAACAACACATTCCTTCCACAAAATTCCGTTTCCTGTAAACAGGGCAAATGTAAAAACTGCAGTTGTAACTTTGGGGACCGGCGACCTCCCATCACTAGAGGTGGGGCAAAACAACACATTCCTTCCACAAAATTCCGTTTCCTGTAAACAGGGCAAATGTAAAAACTGCAGTTGTAACTTTGGGGACCGGCGACCTCCCATCACTAGAGGTGGGGCAAAACAACACATTCCTTCCACAAAATTCCGTTTCCTGTAAACAGGGCAAATGTAAAAACTGCAGTTGTAACTTTGGGGACCGGCGACCTCCCATCACTAGAGGTGGGGCAAAACAACACATTCCTTCCACAAAATTCCGTTTCCTGTAAACAGGGCAAATGTAAAAACTGCAGTTGTAACTTTGGGGACCGGCGACCTCCCATCACTAGAGGTGGGGCAAAACAACACATTCCTTCCACAAAATTCCGTTTCCTGTAAACAGGGCAAATGTAAAAACTGCAGTTGTAACTTTGGGGACCGGCGACCTCCCATCACTAGAGGTGGGGCAAAACAACACATTCCTTCCACAAAATTCCGTTTCCTGTAAACAGGGCAAATGTAAAAACTGCAGTTGTAACTTTGGGGACCGGCGACCTCCCATCACTAGAGGTGGGGCAAAACAACACATTCCTTCCACAAAATTCCGTTTCCTGTAAACAGGGCAAATGTAAAAACTGCAGTTGTAACTTTGGGGACCGGCGACCTCCCATCACTAGAGGTGGGGCAAAACAACACATTCCTTCCACAAAATTCCGTTTCCTGTAAACAGGGCAAATGTAAAAACTGCAGTTGTAACTTTGGGGACCGGCGACCTCCCATCACTAGAGGTGGGGCAAAACAACACATTCCTTCCACAAAATTCCGTTTCCTGTAAACAGGGCAAATGTAAAAACTGCAGTTGTAACTTTGGGGACCGGCGACCTCCCATCACTAGAGGTGGGGCAAAACAACACATTCCTTCCACAAAATTCCGTTTCCTGTAAACAGGGCAAATGTAAAAACTGCAGTTGTAACTTTGGGGACCGGCGACCTCCCATCACTAGAGGTGGGGCAAAACAACACATTCCTTCCACAAAATTCCGTTTCCTGTAAACAGGGCAAATGTAAAAACTGCAGTTGTAACTTTGGGGACCGGCGACCTCCCATCACTAGAGGTGGGGCAAAACAACACATTCCTTCCACAAAATTCCGTTTCCTGTAAACAGGGCAAATGTAAAAACTGCAGTTGTAACTTTGGGGACCGGCGACCTCCCATCACTAGAGGTGGGGCAAAACAACACATTCCTTCCACAAAATTCCGTTTCCTGTAAACAGGGCAAATGTAAAAACTGCAGTTGTAACTTTGGGGACCGGCGACCTCCCATCACTAGAGGTGGGGCAAAACAACACATTCCTTCCACAAAATTCCGTTTCCTGTAAACAGGGCAAATGTAAAAACTGCAGTTGTAACTTTGGGGACCGGCGACCTCCCATCACTAGAGGTGGGGCAAAACAACACATTCCTTCCACAAAATTCCGTTTCCTGTAAACAGGGCAAATGTAAAAACTGCAGTTGTAACTTTGGGGACCGGCGACCTCCCATCACTAGAGGTGGGGCAAAACAACACATTCCTTCCACAAAATTCCGTTTCCTGTAAACAGGGCAAATGTAAAAACTGCAGTTGTAACTTTGGGGACCGGCGACCTCCCATCACTAGAGGTGGGGCAAAACAACACATTCCTTCCACAAAATTCCGTTTCCTGTAAACAGGGCAAATGTAAAAACTGCAGTTGTAACTTTGGGGACCGGCGACCTCCCATCACTAGAGGTGGGGCAAAACAACACATTCCTTCCACAAAATTCCGTTTCCTGTAAACAGGGCAAATGTAAAAACTGCAGTTGTAACTTTGGGGACCGGCGACCTCCCATCACTAGAGGTGGGGCAAAACAACACATTCCTTCCACAAAATTCCGTTTCCTGTAAACAGGGCAAATGTAAAAACTGCAGTTGTAACTTTGGGGACCGGCGACCTCCCATCACTAGAGGTGGGGCAAAACAACACATTCCTTCCACAAAATTCCGTTTCCTGTAAACAGGGCAAATGTAAAAACTGCAGTTGTAACTTTGGGGACCGGCGACCTCCCATCACTAGAGGTGGGGCAAAACAACACATTCCTTCCACAAAATTCCGTTTCCTGTAAACAGGGCAAATGTAAAAACTGCAGTTGTAACTTTGGGGACCGGCGACCTCCCATCACTAGAGGTGGGGCAAAACAACACATTCCTTCCACAAAATTCCGTTTCCTGTAAACAGGGCAAATGTAAAAACTGCAGTTGTAACTTTGGGGACCGGCGACCTCCCATCACTAGAGGTGGGGCAAAACAACACATTCCTTCCACAAAATTCCGTTTCCTGTAAACAGGGCAAATGTAAAAACTGCAGTTGTAACTTTGGGGACCGGCGACCTCCCATCACTAGAGGTGGGGCAAAACAACACATTCCTTCCACAAAATTCCGTTTCCTGTAAACAGGGCAAATGTAAAAACTGCAGTTGTAACTTTGGGGACCGGCGACCTCCCATCACTAGAGGTGGGGCAAAACAACACATTCCTTCCACAAAATTCCGTTTCCTGTAAACAGGGCAAATGTAAAAACTGCAGTTGTAACTTTGGGGACCGGCGACCTCCCATCACTAGAGGTGGGGCAAAACAACACATTCCTTCCACAAAATTCCGTTTCCTGTAAACAGGGCAAATGTAAAAACTGCAGTTGTAACTTTGGGGACCGGCGACCTCCCCATCACTAGAGGTGGGGCAAAACAACACATTCCTTCCACAAAATTCCGTTTCCTGTAAACAGGGCAAATGTAAAAACTGCAGTTGTAACTTTGGGGACCGGCGACCTCCCATCACTAGAGGTGGGGCAAAACAACACATTCCTTCCACAAAATTCCGTTTCCTGTAAACAGGGCAAATGTAAAAACTGCAGTTGTAACTTTGGGGACCGGCGACCTCCCATCACTAGAGGTGGGGCAAAACAACACATTCCTTCCACAAAATTCCGTTTCCTGTAAACAGGGCAAATGTAAAAACTGCAGTTGTAACTTTGGGGACCGGCGACCTCCCATCACTAGAGGTGGGGCAAAACAACACATTCCTTCCACAAAATTCCGTTTCCTGTAAACAGGGCAAATGTAAAAACTGCAGTTGTAACTTTGGGGACCGGCGACCTCCCATCACTAGAGGTGGGGCAAAACAACACATTCCTTCCACAAAATTCCGTTTCCTGTAAACAGGGCAAATGTAAAAACTGCAGTTGTAACTTTGGGGACCGGCGACCTCCCATCACTAGAGGTGGGGCAAAACAACACATTCCTTCCACAAAATTCCGTTTCCTGTAAACAGGGCAAATGTAAAAACTGCAGTTGTAACTTTGGGGACCGGCGACCTCCCATCATCACTAGAGGTGGGGCAAAACAACACATTCCTTCCACAAAATTCCGTTTCCTGTAAACAGGGCAAATGTAAAAACTGCAGTTGTAACTTTGGGGACCGGCGACCTCCCATCACTAGAGGTGGGGCAAAACAACACATTCCTTCCACAAAATTCCGTTTCCTGTAAACAGGGCAAATGTAAAAACTGCAGTTGTAACTTTGGGGACCGGCGACCTCCCATCACTAGAGGTGGGGCAAAACAACACATTCCTTCCACAAAATTCCGTTTCCTGTAAACAGGGCAAATGTAAAAACTGCAGTTGTAACTTTGGGGACCGGCGACCTCCCATCACTAGAGGTGGGGCAAAACAACACATTCCTTCCACAAAATTCCGTTTCCTGTAAACAGGGCAAATGTAAAAACTGCAGTTGTAACTTTGGGGACCGGCGACCTCCCATCACTAGAGGTGGGGCAAAACAACACATTCCTTCCACAAAATTCCGTTTCCTGTAAACAGGGCAAATGTAAAAACTGCAGTTGTAACTTTGGGGACCGGCGACCTCCCATCACTAGAGGTGGGGCAAAACAACACATTCCTTCCACAAAATTCCGTTTCCTGTAAACAGGGCAAATGTAAAAACTGCAGTTGTAACTTTGGGGACCGGCGACCTCCCATCACTAGAGGTGGGGCAAAACAACACATTCCTTCCACAAAATTCCGTTTCCTGTAAACAGGGCAAATGTAAAAACTGCAGTTGTAACTTTGGGGACCGGCGACCTCCCATCACTAGAGGTGGGGCAAAACAACACATTCCTTCCACAAAATTCCGTTTCCTGTAAACAGGGCAAATGTAAAAACTGCAGTTGTAACTTTGGGGACCGGCGACCTCCCATCACTAGAGGTGGGGCAAAACAACACATTCCTTCCACAAAATTCCGTTTCCTGTAAACAGGGCAAATGTAAAAACTGCAGTTGTAACTTTGGGGACCGGCGACCTCCCATCACTAGAGGTGGGGCAAAACAACACATTCCTTCCACAAAATTCCGTTTCCTGTAAACAGGGCAAATGTAAAAACTGCAGTTGTAACTTTGGGGACCGGCGACCTCCCATCACTAGAGGTGGGGCAAAACAACACATTCCTTCCACAAAATTCCGTTTCCTGTAAACAGGGCAAATGTAAAAACTGCAGTTGTAACTTTGGGGACCGGCGACCTCCCATCACTAGAGGTGGGGCAAAACAACACATTCCTTCCACAAAATTCCGTTTCCTGTAAACAGGGCAAATGTAAAAACTGCAGTTGTAACTTTGGGGACCGGCGACCTCCCATCACTAGAGGTGGGGCAAAACAACACATTCCTTCCACAAAATTCCGTTTCCTGTAAACAGGGCAAATGTAAAAACTGCAGTTGTAACTTTGGGGACCGGCGACCTCCCATCACTAGAGGTGGGGCAAAACAACACATTCCTTCCACAAAATTCCGTTTCCTGTAAACAGGGCAAATGTAAAAACTGCAGTTGTAACTTTGGGGACCGGCGACCTCCCATCACTAGAGGTGGGGCAAAACAACACATTCCTTCCACAAAATTCCGTTTCCTGTAAACAGGGCAAATGTAAAAACTGCAGTTGTAACTTTGGGGACCGGCGACCTCCCCCATCACTAGAGGTGGGGCAAAACAACACATTCCTTCCACAAAATTCCGTTTCCTGTAAACAGGGCAAATGTAAAAACTGCAGTTGTAACTTTGGGGACCGGCGACCTCCCATCACTAGAGGTGGGGCAAAACAACACATTCCTTCCACAAAATTCCGTTTCCTGTAAACAGGGCAAATGTAAAAACTGCAGTTGTAACTTTGGGGACCGGCGACCTCCCATCACTAGAGGTGGGGCAAAACAACACATTCCTTCCACAAAATTCCGTTTCCTGTAAACAGGGCAAATGTAAAAACTGCAGTTGTAACTTTGGGGACCGGCGACCTCCCATCACTAGAGGTGGGGCAAAACAACACATTCCTTCCACAAAATTCCGTTTCCTGTAAACAGGGCAAATGTAAAAACTGCAGTTGTAACTTTGGGGACCGGCGACCTCCCATCACTAGAGGTGGGGCAAAACAACACATTCCTTCCACAAAATTCCGTTTCCTGTAAACAGGGCAAATGTAAAAACTGCAGTTGTAACTTTGGGGACCGGCGACCTCCCATCACTAGAGGTGGGGCAAAACAACACATTCCTTCCACAAAATTCCGTTTCCTGTAAACAGGGCAAATGTAAAAACTGCAGTTGTAACTTTGGGGACCGGCGACCTCCCATCACTAGAGGTGGGGCAAAACAACACATTCCTTCCACAAAATTCCGTTTCCTGTAAACAGGGCAAATGTAAAAACTGCAGTTGTAACTTTGGGGACCGGCGACCTCCCATCACTAGAGGTGGGGCAAAACAACACATTCCTTCCACAAAATTCCGTTTCCTGTAAACAGGGCAAATGTAAAAACTGCAGTTGTAACTTTGGGGACCGGCGACCTCCCATCACTAGAGGTGGGGCAAAACAACACATTCCTTCCACAAAATTCCGTTTCCTGTAAACAGGGCAAATGTAAAAACTGCAGTTGTAACTTTGGGGACCGGCGACCTCCCATCACTAGAGGTGGGGCAAAACAACACATTCCTTCCACAAAATTCCGTTTCCTGTAAACAGGGCAAATGTAAAAACTGCAGTTGTAACTTTGGGGACCGGCGACCTCCCATCACTAGAGGTGGGGCAAAACAACACATTCCTTCCACAAAATTCCGTTTCCTGTAAACAGGGCAAATGTAAAAACTGCAGTTGTAACTTTGGGGACCGGCGACCTCCCATCACTAGAGGTGGGGCAAAACAACACATTCCTTCCACAAAATTCCGTTTCCTGTAAACAGGGCAAATGTAAAAACTGCAGTTGTAACTTTGGGGACCGGCGACCTCCCATCACTAGAGGTGGGGCAAAACAACACATTCCTTCCACAAAATTCCGTTTCCTGTAAACAGGGCAAATGTAAAAACTGCAGTTGTAACTTTGGGGACCGGCGACCTCCCATCACTAGAGGTGGGGCAAAACAACACATTCCTTCCACAAAATTCCGTTTCCTGTAAACAGGGCAAATGTAAAAACTGCAGTTGTAACTTTGGGGACCGGCGACCTCCCATCACTAGAGGTGGGGCAAAACAACACATTCCTTCCACAAAATTCCGTTTCCTGTAAACAGGGCAAATGTAAAAACTGCAGTTGTAACTTTGGGGACCGGCGACCTCCCATCACTAGAGGTGGGGCAAAACAACACATTCCTTCCACAAAATTCCGTTTCCTGTAAACAGGGCAAATGTAAAAACTGCAGTTGTAACTTTGGGGACCGGCGACCTCCCATCACTAGAGGTGGGGCAAAACAACACATTCCTTCCACAAAATTCCGTTTCCTGTAAACAGGGCAAATGTAAAAACTGCAGTTGTAACTTTGGGGACCGGCGACCTCCCATCACTAGAGGTGGGGCAAAACAACACATTCCTTCCACAAAATTCCGTTTCCTGTAAACAGGGCAAATGTAAAAACTGCAGTTGTAACTTTGGGGACCGGCGACCTCCCATCACTAGAGGTGGGGCAAAACAACACATTCCTTCCACAAAATTCCGTTTCCTGTAAACAGGGCAAATGTAAAAACTGCAGTTGTAACTTTGGGGACCGGCGACCTCCCATCACTAGAGGTGGGGCAAAACAACACATTCCTTCCACAAAATTCCGTTTCCTGTAAACAGGGCAAATGTAAAAACTGCAGTTGTAACTTTGGGGACCGGCGACCTCCCATCACTAGAGGTGGGGCAAAACAACACATTCCTTCCACAAAATTCCGTTTCCTGTAAACAGGGCAAATGTAAAAACTGCAGTTGTAACTTTGGGGACCGGCGACCTCCCATCACTAGAGGTGGGGCAAAACAACACATTCCTTCCACAAAATTCCGTTTCCTGTAAACAGGGCAAATGTAAAAACTGCAGTTGTAACTTTGGGGGGGACCGGCGACCTCCCATCACTAGAGGTGGGGCAAAACAACACATTCCTTCCACAAAATTCCGTTTCCTGTAAACAGGGCAAATGTAAAAACTGCAGTTGTAACTTTGGGGACCGGCGACCTCCCATCACTAGAGGTGGGGCAAAACAACACATTCCTTCCACAAAATTCCGTTTCCTGTAAACAGGGCAAATGTAAAAACTGCAGTTGTAACTTTGGGGACCGGCGACCTCCCATCACTAGAGGTGGGGCAAAACAACACATTCCTTCCACAAAATTCCGTTTCCTGTAAACAGGGCAAATGTAAAAACTGCAGTTGTAACTTTGGGGACCGGCGACCTCCCATCACTAGAGGTGGGGCAAAACAACACATTCCTTCCACAAAATTCCGTTTCCTGTAAACAGGGCAAATGTAAAAACTGCAGTTGTAACTTTGGGGACGGCGACCTCCCATCACTAGAGGTGGGGCAAAACAACACATTCCTTCCACAAAATTCCGTTTCCTGTAAACAGGGCAAATGTAAAAACTGCAGTTGTAACTTTGGGGACCGGCGACCTCCCATCACTAGAGGTGGGGCAAAACAACACATTCCTTCCACAAAATTCCGTTTCCTGTAAACAGGGCAAATGTAAAAACTGCAGTTGTAACTTTGGGGACCGGCGACCTCCCATCACTAGAGGTGGGGCAAAACAACACATTCCTTCCACAAAATTCCGTTTCCTGTAAACAGGGCAAATGTAAAAACTGCAGTTGTAACTTTGGGGACCGGCGACCTCCCATCACTAGAGGTGGGGCAAAACAACACATTCCTTCCACAAAATTCCGTTTCCTGTAAACAGG
Source organism: Trichonephila clavipes (assembly GCA_019973935.1). NCBI lineage: Eukaryota > Metazoa > Arthropoda > Arachnida > Araneae > Nephilidae > Trichonephila > Trichonephila clavipes. The sequence goes on from BMAU01021194.1 coordinate 201,670, forward strand.
GCAAATGTAAAAACTGCAGTTGTAACTTTGGGGACCGGCGACCTCCCATCACAAGAGGTGGGGCAAAACAACACATTCCTTCCACAAAATTCCGTTTCCTGTAAACAGGGCAAATGTAAAAACTGCAGTTGTAACTTTGGGGACCGGCGACCTCCCATCACTAGAGGTGGGGCAAAACAACACATTCCTTCCACAAAATTCCGTTTCCTGTAAACAGGGCAAATGTAAAAACTGCAGTTGTAACTTTGGGGACCGGCGACCTCCCATCACTAGAGGTGGGGCAAAACAACACATTCCTTCCACAAAATTCCGTTTCCTGTAAACAGGGCAAATGTAAAAACTGCAGTTGTAACTTTGGGGACCGGCGACCTCCCATCACTAGAGGTGGGGCAAAACAACACATTCCTTCCACAAAATTCCGTTTCCTGTAAACAGGGCAAATGTAAAAACTGCAGTTGTAACTTTGGGGACCGGCGACCTCCCATCACTAGAGGTGGGGCAAAACAACACATTCCTTCCACAAAATTCCGTTTCCTGTAAACAGGGCAAATGTAAAAACTGCAGTTGTAACTTTGGGGACCGGCGACCTCCCATCACTAGAGGTGGGGCAAAACAACACATTCCTTCCACAAAATTCCGTTTCCTGTAAACAGGGCAAATGTAAAAACTGCAGTTGTAACTTTGGGGACCGGCGACCTCCCATCACTAGAGGTGGGGCAAAACAACACATTCCTTCCTCAAAATTCCGTTTCCTGTAAACAGGGCAAATGTAAAAACTGCAGTTGTAACTTTGGGGACCGGCGACCTCCCATCACTAGAGGTGGGGCAAAACAACACATTCCTTCCACAAAATTCCGTTTCCTGTAAACAGGGCAAATGTAAAAACTGCAGTTGTAACTTTGGGGACCGGCGACCTCCCATCACTAGAGGTGGGGCAAAACAACACATTCCTTCCACAAAATTCCGTTTCCTGTAAACAGGGCAAATGTAAAAACTGCAGTTGTAACTTTGGGGACCGGCGACCTCCCATCACTAGAGGTGGGGCAAAACAACACATTCCTTCCACAAAATTCCGTTTCCTGTAAACAGGGCAAATGTAAAAACTGCAGTTGTAACTTTGGGGACGGCGACCTCCCATCACTAGAGGTGGGGCAAAACAACACATTCCTTCCACAAAATTCCGTTTCCTGTAAACAGGGCAAATGTAAAAACTGCAGTTGTAACTTTGGGGACCGGCGACTCCCATCACTAGAGGTGGGGCAAAACAACACATTCCTTCCACAAAATTCCGTTTCCTGTAAACAGGGCAAATGTAAAAACTGCAGTTGTAACTTTGGGGACTGGCGACCTCCCATCACTAGAGGTGGGGCAAAACAACACATTCCTTCCACAAAATTCCGTTTCCTGTAAACAGGGCAAATGTAAAAACTGCAGTTGTAACTTTGGGGACCGGCGACTCCCATCACTAGAGGTGGGGCAAAACAACACATTCCTTCCACAAAATTCCGTTTCCTGTAAACAGGGCAAATGTAAAAACTGCAGTTGTAACTTTGGGGACCGGCGACCTCCCATCACTAGAGGTGGGGCAAAACAACACATTCCTTCCACAAAATTCCGTTTCCTGTAAACAGGGCAAATGTAAAAACTGCAGTTGTAACTTTGGGGACCGGCGACCTCCCATCACTAGAGGTGGGGCAAAACAACACATTCCTTCCACAAAATTCCGTTTCCTGTAAACAGGGCAAATGTAAAAACTGCAGTTGTAACTTTGGGGACCGGCGACCTCCCATCACTAGAGGTGGGGCAAAACAACACATTCCTTCCACAAAATTCCGTTTCCTGTAAACAGGGCAAATGTAAAAACTGCAGTTGTAACTTTGGGGACCGGCGACCTCCCATCACTAGAGGTGGGGCAAAACAACACATTCCTTCCACAAAATTCCGTTTCCTGTAAACAGGGCAAATGTAAAAACTGCAGTTGTAACTTTGGGGACCGGCGACCTCCCATCACTAGAGGTGGGGCAAAACAACACATTCCTTCCACAAAATTCCGTTTCCTGTAAACAGGGCAAATGTAAAAACTGCAGTTGTAACTTTGGGGACCGGCGACCTCCCATCACTAGAGGTGGGGCAAAACAACACATTCCTTCCACAAAATTCCGTTTCCTGTAAACAGGGCAAATGTAAAAACTGCAGTTGTAACTTTGGGGACCGGCGACCTCCCATCACTAGAGGTGGGGCAAAACAACACATTCCTTCCACAAAATTCCGTTTCCTGTAAACAGGGCAAATGTAAAAACTGCAGTTGTAACTTTGGGGACCGGCGACCTCCCATCACTAGAGGTGGGGCAAAACAACACATTCCTTCCACAAAATTCCGTTTCCTGTAAACAGGGCAAATGTAAAAACTGCAGTTGTAACTTTGGGGACTGGCGACCTCCCATCACTAGAGGTGGGGCAAAACAACACATTCCTTCCACAAAATTCCGTTTCCTGTAAACAGGGCAAATGTAAAAACTGCAGTTGTAACTTTGGGGACCGGCGACCTCCCATCACAAGAGGTGGGGCAAAACAACACATTCCTTCCACAAAATTCCGTTTCCTGTAAACAGGGCAAATGTAAAAACTGCAGTTGTAACTTTGGGGACCGGCGACCTCCCATCACAAGAGGTGGGGCAAAACAACACATTCCTTCCACAAAATTCCGTTTCCTGTAAACAGGGCAAATGTAAAAACTGCAGTTGTAACTTTGGGGACCGGCGACCTCCCATCACAAGAGGTGGGGCAAAACAACACATTCCTTCCACAAAATTCCGTTTCCTGTAAACAGGGCAAATGTAAAAACTGCAGTTGTAACTTTGGGGACCGGCGACCTCCCATCACAAGAGGTGGGGCAAAACAACACATTCCTTCCACAAAATTCCGTTTCCTGTAAACAGGGCAAATGTAAAAACTGCAGTTGTAACTTTGGGGACTGGCGACCTCCCATCACTAGAGGTGGGGCAAAACAACACATTCCTTCCACAAAATTCCGTTTCCTGTAAACAGGGCAAATGTAAAAACTGCAGTTGTAACTTTGGGGACGGGCGACCTCCCATCACTAGAGGTGGGGCAAAAACAACACATTCCTTCCACAAAATTCCGTTTCCTGTAAACAGGGCAAATGTAAAAACTGCAGTTGTAACTTTGGGGACTGGCGACCTCCCATCACTAGAGGTGGGGCAAAACAACACATTCCTTCCACAAAATTCCGTTTCCTGTAAACAGGGCAAATGTAAAAACTGCAGTTGTAACTTTGGGGACGGCGACCTCCCATCACTAGAGGTGGGGCAAAACAACACATTCCTTCCACAAAATTCCGTTTCCTGTAAACAGGGCAAATGTAAAAACTGCAGTTGTAACTTTGGGGACGGCGACCTCCCATCACTAGAGGTGGGGCAAAACAACACATTCCTTCCACAAAATTCCGTTTCCTGTAAACAGGGCAAATGTAAAAACTGCAGTTGTAACTTTGGGGACTGGCGACCTCCCATCACTAGAGGTGGGGCAAAACAACACATTCCTTCCACAAAATTCCGTTTCCTGTAAACAGGGCAAATGTAAAAACTGCAGTTGTAACTTTGGGGACGGCGACCTCCCATCACTAGAGGTGGGGCAAAACAACACATTCCTTCCACAAAATTCCGTTTCCTGTAAACAGGGCAAATGTAAAAACTGCAGTTGTAACTTTGGGGACTGGCGACCTCCCATCACTAGAGGTGGGGCAAAACAACACATTCCTTCCACAAAATTCCGTTTCCTGTAAACAGGGCAAATGTAAAAACTGCAGTTGTAACTTTGGGGACGGGCGACTCCCATCACTAGAGGTGGGGCAAAACAACACATTCCTTCCACAAAATTCCGTTTCCTGTAAACAGGGCAAATGTAAAAACTGCAGTTGTAACTTTGGGGACTGGCGACCTCCCATCACTAGAGGTGGGGCAAAACAACACATTCCTTCCACAAAATTCCGTTTCCTGTAAACAGGGCAAATGTAAAAACTGCAGTTGTAACTTTGGGGACCGGCGACCTCCCATCACTAGAGGTGGGGCAAAACAACACATTCCTTCCACAAAATTCCGTTTCCTGTAAACAGGGCAAATGTAAAAACTGCAGTTGTAACTTTGGGGACCGGCGACCTCCCATCACTAGAGGTGGGGCAAAACAACACATTCCTTCCACAAAATTCCGTTTCCTGTAAACAGGGCAAATGTAAAAACTGCAGTTGTAACTTTGGGGACCGGCGACCTCCCATCACTAGAGGTGGGGCAAAACAACACATTCCTTCCACAAAATTCCGTTTCCTGTAAACAGGGCAAATGTAAAAACTGCAGTTGTAACTTTGGGGACCGGCGACCTCCCATCACTAGAGGTGGGGCAAAACAACACATTCCTTCCACAAAATTCCGTTTCCTGTAAACAGGGCAAATGTAAAAACTGCAGTTGTAACTTTGGGGACCGGCGACCTCCCATCACTAGAGGTGGGGCAAAACAACACATTCCTTCCACAAAATTCCGTTTCCTGTAAACAGGGCAAATGTAAAAACTGCAGTTGTAACTTTGGGGACCGGCGACCTCCCATCACTAGAGGTGGGGCAAAACAACACATTCCTTCCACAAAATTCCGTTTCCTGTAAACAGGGCAAATGTAAAAACTGCAGTTGTAACTTTGGGGACAGGGCAAATGTAAAAACTGCAGTTGTAACTTTGGGGACGGGCGACCTCCCATCACTAGAGGTGGGGCAAAACAACACATTCCTTCCACAAAATTCCGTTTCCTGTAAACAGGGCAAATGTAAAAACTGCAGTTGTAACTTTGGGGACCGGCGACCTCCCATCACTAGAGGTGGGGCAAAACAACACATTCCTTCCACAAAATTCCGTTTCTGTAAACAGGGCAAATGTAAAAACTGCAGTTGTAACTTTGGGGACTGGCGACCTCCCATCACTAGAGGTGGGGCAAAACAACACATTCCTTCCACAAAATTCCGTTTCCTGTAAACAGGGCAAATGTAAAAACTGCAGTTGTAACTTTGGGGACCGGCGACCTCCCATCACTAGAGGTGGGGCAAAACAACACATTCCTTCCACAAAATTCCGTTTCCTGTAAACAGGGCAAATGTAAAAACTGCAGTTGTAACTTTGGGGACCGGCGACCTCCCATCACAAGAGGTGGGGCAAAACAACACATTCCTTCCACAAAATTCCGTTTCCTGTAAACAGGGCAAATGTAAAAACTGCAGTTGTAACTTTGGGGACCGGCGACCTCCCATCACAAGAGGTGGGGCAAAACAACACATTCCTTCCACAAAATTCCGTTTCCTGTAAACAGGGCAAATGTAAAAACTGCAGTTGTAACTTTGGGGACCGGCGACCTCCCATCACAAGAGGTGGGGCAAAACAACACATTCCTTCCTCAAAATTCCGTTTCCTGTAAACAGGGCAAATGTAAAAACTGCAGTTGTAACTTTGGGGACCGGCGACCTCCCATCACAAGAGGTGGGGCAAAACAACACATTCCTTCCACAAAATTCCGTTTCCTGTAAACAGGGCAAATGTAAAAACTGCAATTGTAACTTTGGGGACCGGCGACCTCCCATCACAAGAGGTGGGGCAAGACAACACATTCCTTCCACAAAATTCCGTTTCCTGTAAACAGGGCAAATGTAAAAACTGCAGTTGTAACTTTGGGGACCGGCGACCTCCCATCACAAGAGGTGGGGCAAAACAACACATTCCTTCCACAAAATTCCGTTTCCTGTAAACAGGGCAAATGTAAAAACTGCAGTTGTAACTTTGGGGACCGGCGACCTCCCATCACTAGAGGTGGGGCAAAACAACACATTCCTTCCACAAAATTCCGTTTCCTGTAAACAGGGCAAATGTAAAAACTGCAGTTGTAACTTTGGGGACTGGCGAACTCCCATCACTAGAGGTGGGGCAAAACAACACAATCCTTCCACAAAATTCCGTTTCCTGTAAACAGGGCAAATGTAAAAACTGCAGTTGTAACTTTGGGGACCGGCGACCTCCCATCACAAGAGGTGGGGCAAAACAACACATTCCTTCCTCAAAATTCCGTTTCCTGTAAACAGGGCAAATGTAAAAACTGCAGTTGTAACTTTGGGGACCGGCGACCTCCCATCACAAGAGGTGGGGCAAAACAACACAATCCTTCCACAAAATTCCGTTTCCTGTAAACAGGGCAAATGTAAAAACTGCAGTTGTAACTTTGGGGACCGGCGACCTCCCATCACAAGAGGTGGGGCAAGACAACACATTCCTTCCTCAAAATTCCGTTTCCTGTAAACAGGGCAAATGTAAAAACTGCAGTTGTAACTTTGGGGACCGGCGACCTCCCATCACAAGAGGTGGGGCAAAACAACACATTGCTTCCACAAAATTCTGTTTCCTGTAAACAGGGCAAATGTAAAAACTGCAATTGTAACTTTGGGGACTGTCGACCTCCCATCACTAGAGGTGGGGCAAAAAACAAAACATTCCTTCCTCAAAATTCCTTTTCCTGTAAACAGGGCAAATGTAAAAACTGCAGCTGTAACTTTGGGGACGGGCGACTCCCATCACTAGAGGTGGGGCAAAACAACACATTCCTTCCACAAAATTCCGTTTCCTGTAAACAGGGCAAATGTAAAAACTGCAGTTGTAACTTTGGGGACTGGCGACCTCCCATCACTAGAGGTGGGGCAAAACAACACATTCCTTCCACAAAATTCCGTTTCCTGTAAACAGGGCAAATGTAAAAACTGCAGTTGTAACTTTGGGGACCGGCGACCTCCCATCACAAGAGGTGGGGCAAAACAACACATTGCTTCCACAAAATTCCGTTTCCTGTAAACAGGGCAAATGTAAAAACTGCAATTGTAACTTTGGGGACTGTCGACCTCCCATCACTAGAGGTGGGGCAAAACAAAACATTCCTTCCTCAAAATTCCTTTTCCTGTAAACAGGGCAAATGTAAAAACTGCAGCTGTAACTTTGGGGACGGGCGAACTCCCATCACTAGAGGTGGGGCAAAACAACACATTCCTTCCACAAAATTCCGTTTCCTGTAAACAGGGCAAATGTAAAAACTGCAGTTGTAACTTTGGGGACGGGCGACCTCCCATCACTAGAGGTGGGGCAAAACAACACATTCCTTCCACAAAATTCCGTTTCCTGTAAACAGGGCAAATGTAAAAACTGCAGTTGTAACTTTGGGGACTGGCGACCTCCCATCACTAGAGGTGGGGCAAAACAACACATTCCTTCCTCAAAATTCCGTTTCCTGTAAACAGGGCAAATGTAAAAACTGCAGCTGTAACTTTGGGGACGGGCGACCTCCCATCACTAGAGGTGGGGCAAAACAACACATTCCTTCCACAAAATTCCGTTTCCTGTAAACAGGGCAAATGTAAAAACTGCAGTTGTAACTTTGGGGACTGGCGACCTCCCATCACTAGAGGTGGGGCAAAACAACACAATCCTTCCACAAAATTCCGTTTCCTGTAAACAGGGCAAATGTAAAAACTGCAGTTGTAACTTTGGGAACGGGCGACCTCCCATCACTAGAGGTGGGGCAAAACAACACATTCCTTCCACAAAATTCCGTTTCCTGTAAACAGGGCAAATGTAAAAACTGCAGTTGTAACTTTGGGGACCGGCGACCTCCCATCACTAGAGGTGGGGCAAAACAACACAATCCTTCCACAAAATTCCGTTTCCTGTAAACAGGGCAAATGTAAAAACTGCAGTTGTAACTTTGGGGACCGGCGACCTCCCATCACTAGAGGTGGGGCAAAACAACACAATCCTTCCACAAAATTCCGTTTTCTGTAAACAGGGCAAATGTAAAACTGCAGTTGTAACTTTGGGGACCGGCGACCTCCCATCACCAGAGGTGGGGCAAAACAACACATTCCTTCCACAAAATTCCGTTTCCTGTAAACAGGGCAAATGTAAAAACTGCAGTTGTAACTTTGAGGACCGGCGACCTCCCATCACTAGAGGTGGGGCAAAACAACACATTCCTTCCACAAAATTCCGTTTCCTGTAAACAGGGCAAATGTAAAAACTGCAGTTGTAACTTTGGGGACCGGCGACCTCCCATCACTAGAGGTGGGGCAAAACAACACATTCCTTCCACAAAATTCCTGTTCCTGTAAACAGGGCAAATGTAAAAACTGCAGTTGTAACTTTGGTGACTGGCGACCTCCCATCACTAGAGGTGGGGCAAAACAACACATTCCTTCCACAAAATTCCGTTTCCTGTAAACAGGGCAAATGTAAAAACTGCAGTTGTAACTTTGGGGACCGGCGACCTCCATCACTAGAGGTGGGGCAAAACAACACATTCCTTCCACAAAATTCCGTTTCCTGTAAACAGGGCAAATGTAAAAACTGCAATTGTAACTTTGGGGACTGGCGACCTCCCATCACTAGAGGTGGGGCAAAACAACACATTCCTTCCACAAAATTCCGTTTCCAGTAAACAGGGCAAATGTAAAAACTGCAACTGACAGATTGGTTTGGCACGTCTTAGCTACACAGTTGCCGCCCCTGATTTAAAATGTTGGGTAAGATAACCATTATAGTTTTAAAATTTTATAAATATACAAAAGGAGAGTATTTTGTCAATACATGTTTTAAAAGGAGTAAAGTTTACCAGAACGAAATATAAATTTGCGTTAAAATTATTGGTACTCTATCAACCGTACTTCTTATATATATATATATATATATATAGTACGTCGATAGAGTACCGTAGTTACTGCCAACTCGTAACAATGAATTGGAAATTAAGTTCACAATTTATTGTTATTAAAATATATAAAATTTTACATGACTTATTTTTGTATTTGTTATTTTTATATTCCTTACTGAGAGAAAGAAAGAAATGGGAGTTCATTACCTACCAAAACTGCAGAGGCCTGGTTGTTTACTCCACAAGTTCCTACCTTATGCTTACTCTGCCCTACTAAGTAAAAATGCCGTCTTCTGCTCGTCAAGATCATGGAATTGCAGATATTGTTTTCCATATATTTTAAATTTTAGTTTTCTAACTTCTACATCAGCCTTTTAATAGTCTACACTCCTGCAACGAAATCTGAATTCAAAACTATAAAAACATTTTATTCCCAACAATGTCATTTATACCTTTATTTTTTATAATCTATGAATGCGTTAAACTATTAATTTGTTATCGCGAGACTATTTAATATTAAATGCGAAAAAAAACGAATAAGTTTCAGACTGAAACTTAAATTGAATTTTTCAAAAATTGTCATCGATATTCTCATAACTGTTACATATTGTCATTTTAGCATATCACACATCTATCTTCTATGCAAAAATCTATTATAAGTTCATCAAATGTTTCAGCATATTTTTACTCATAACATGCAGTTTTCAACCACATTGTGAGGCCGCGGTAGCCTAATGGTCAAAGTAACGGACTCGTAGCTGACGTGTCATGAGTTCGACCCCAGCACCACTGAAGATCCGCCGTGTAAGGGAGCGATGCTCAAGCTTCATTCTCGTCACTTGACCATGGTTTAAAATTACGAGGTCCGTCGTCAAGTGAGTGAATATTAACGTCGCACTGTTCAGCTACACGAGGGCTTTAAGTGATGGACCTCGTAATTTTGAAGCATGGTCAAATGACGAGGGCGACACCTGAGCTGGCACCCCCTCTCCTAACTACCACACCACACCAACGAGAGGACATTTCAGCTCTCGATAGATTTAACGTGCATCGCTGCCCTACACGGCGGGTCTTTTGTGGCACTGGGCTCGAACTCGAGATATGCCAACCATGATTCGATACCTTGACCACCTGGTACCCCGGCCACAGGTCCGTCGCCAAAAGCCCTCAAGTAGTTGAGTAGAGAAGAGAGAGAGTGCGACTTTAATATCCCCTCACTTAATTAAATTATATGAAATTTAAGGAATACTTGAAAAAATATTAGAAGTCGAATATATATATATATTAAAAAATTAATCTAATGAGATAATTTTAAATATCCAAAGAATTATTAGTATTTATGGTAAATATATGTTTTTCAACTGAGTATGTGAGACACGCATAAATATCTTTTTTGAAATTCCAATGCAGAATTTCAGTGGAGCTAATACAAAATTCTTAGTTTTGCATGGTTAAGATTATAGAAATGTCCAAATTTTAATAACCCTTTCTTCAGTCAACCACTAATGGAACATGAATGATGAGGGATTATGCATAAATATATATTTTTTTAACTTGAATTTAAAAAGGATCTTTATATTTATTTATATGCGCAAATGTTAACTGTAAATTGGTCCAGATGCTTTTAAATACTCTTTATTTGAAGATTCAAGTTAAAAAATATAAACTTGAAGTTAAAGTTCTCTTTGAATTAAATTAATGTTCAGACATTCAAAATTCAAATATAATTTGTTATCTGAACAATACAAAACAAGGGATTCTATGTAAGATGCCCTGAATATCTGGCTTTAAAATTATGAAAAACTAAAAGATTTAAATAGGGTTTTTTTAACAATACATATAAATTTTTTGCAAATAATGTAATACAGAAGCTTAAAAATTATTCATGTTTAGAAGTGTCCGAAATTTTAAAAGATTTTAAATTTTTAACCTTTTTTATTTTTTTGACTCATAACAAAATAATCATTTTTAAAAAAATCCCTGAAAGTATTGATTAAAATAAGAAAAAATGAAACAGTAAATTATCCTCAATGTTTTAATATATAATTTGAATTTAAATACTACAGATATTTTTTAAAAACTTAGACATACATTATAAAAACTTAATTCCATTTGAGAATTTTAAGGTAAAGAAAAAATGAGAATTCTCAACTCGTTGACTTGCGATTACTTCCCTACACTTTAGGGTTTAAAGAAATTCTTCAAAGAGTTTTTTACGATTGCTACAGGAACCGGTCTCCCCGTGAGCCATAAAACTTCCCCTCAATGCCCATTGTGTCTCCCCGACCGTCTCTAATTATCTTTCAAGATCGTAAACCTTTAAAGGGGGGAAAGAATTCGGAAAAACTCGACTTTAACGTTTTTGAACACATTACTTGAAGGGGGAAAAATCTGTTTGGTTCATCTTTGGTGAGTCCCCGGCCTTACGAAAAATTCAGTGTGGTCCGTTTTCGAAGCCTCTCTAGTAGGGCGGAAAAATCCGTGCTGTCCGATTGGAGGGTTAATTCAATGGTGAAATATCCAGGATTATCAAGATACAGCAGCATTGAAAATGCACCACATAATGCGAATGTTTCAATGTAAACCCATGGAAGAAAGAAATTTGACTGTTGTGGACGCATGAGAAAGTTAACGATTATGGATTACATTACACATGCTTCATTTGCTATTAAACAGTTGTGCTATTCGATTTTGAATGTTTGTTGCAGAAAGATTTTTCCAGCATGCATCAAAATTGGATGTTTCGTGGTACAAAAATCAGTTGTGCAGTCTGAAATTATAACTCTATCAAATGAAACTGATAGCGAAAGTTTTAATTACATGCAAAACACTAATTTTAATTTTTTGTGTAATAAAAAGGAATTGTTTTTGTTTTATGAATATGTAATATGGATTTCATTATTGCATTTTCTACACAGTTTTCGAAGGAACAAATCTAACTTGGCAAAAAAAAAAAAAGTTAGATGTACTAACGTTAATTGATGTAAAAAGATTTGAGCAGACTTTATCAATCTGAAGGCATAATTAAAAAATTTATTAAAATCTTCACTTACTAAATAGGCAAATCAATTTAGCATACAATTACCTAAAAATTACAATACCTAATATATAAGTAAAACCGTAAACATTGGGCGACAAAAGCCTATCAGAATGTTACAACGAACTTAAATCTTAAAAAGCTATTGAAAACAAAATAAGGTTCAATTTGTTTAAATCACCATAAACAGTTCCTAGCAAACACAAAATACATGTCAGAAAATCTTAATTTTTCCAATTGTATTTCAATAGTAACATCAAATGTGAAAATTAAAAAAAAAAACATACGTATCATAAAATCCCGTCAATTAATTTTGCTACACTGGTGTGCAAAACTTAAGCAACAATGTAAAAATTTAGCAGATAGCCATGAAATTGCAGAAAAGGAGGTCTGGAGATCAGTACAGTGAACACGTAAGTCAGTAGAAACGTCATGCGTATCCAAATATCGGGAACGAAACGTCAGAAGCGACGTGAGCGTACACAAAACGCGTGATGTCGACGCGAGCTGCTCAACAGTAGAATAAAATGAAGGACTGAGACGCAATTCAACATATTCGCTGCAAGTGTCACTGAGTCAGTTCGTGTAATATGGCAGGAAGAAATCACCTGGACGACTTCACACGTGGAAGAATGATCGGAAAGGTGGAGGAGGGGCGTACCGTCACCAGTGTAGCTGCAGAGTTGAGAATCAACAAAAGTGTCGTTTCGCGCGCTTGGTAAGCGTTCCAAACCACAGGTACAGCTGTTAGAAAGGTTGGTGGTGACCACCCGAGGACGACAACTGCAGGGGATGACCGATATATCAACCTGCAGGTGAAAAGAGGCCGACATCAGTCAGCAAGTGTCATTTCTCAGCAACTCTGTACAACAACGGGACGACAATTGTCATGGTTTACTGTGGCCAGACGCCTTCACAAAGGGGGCCTATACGCGCACCATCCTGAACGCTGCCTTCCGTTGAAAGTTGACCACCGATGCCACCGTTTACAGTGGTGCAGAAAGCACAAAAACTGGACAACTGACCAATAGAGTCGTGTCCTCTTTATGGATGAGAGTCGGTTCAGTACCAGAAGTGATTCTCAACGCGTTTTGATTTGGAGAGAGATCGGGACCCGGTTTTATCCCAGTAACACCAAGGAAAGACACCGTTACGGTGGTTTTGGAGTTCCTGTCTTGGGAGGTATTAGGCTGAACGGGCGAACTGAGCTCCACATTCTCGACAGAGGGTCTGTAACCGAGGATAGCTATTGTGATGAGGTACTTCTTCCCCATGTGCGTCTGTTCCGAGATGCCATTGGCCCACACTTCATTTTTATGGAACCCAATGCATGGCCACATCGGATTCTTGCTGTTGAGGAGCTGCTGGAAAGTGAAGATATCACTCGAATGGATTGGCCAGCAACCTCCCCAGATTTAAATCTCATCGAACATGTGTGGGATGATTTGGGGAGACGTATTGCAGCACGCTTACATCATCCAGAGACCACCTAACAACTCAAACAGATTCTGGTAGTGGAATGAGCATTCCTACCGCAAGAAATGTGGCACAAGCTCGTTCTGAGTATGCGTAGATGGTGGGAAGCAACCATTGCAGTGAGAGGAGGACATATACTATATTAAGGAACATCTGCTTGTTGTTCTTCCTGTTGGATAGACAATCATGAGTCACGAAACTATGCATTCAATAAAGCTTGTTTTTGTTTGATTCTATACCGTATGAATTGTATTCCTTTTTCAGAGCCGATGCTTTCGTCATCTTTTACGTACATAATACTCTCCCTCATTTCTGAATTTCATGTCTCTCAGATGATTTTTCGTGAAGTTATGACAATAAACTCAGCTGTTGCTTAAGTTTTGCACACCAGTGTAAATTAAGACGTAGCCATGTGCAGAAAAATATTGTGTTTTAACATGTACGAAACGATTTCTTATATTAAATGCATATCGCAGCATTTGTTTGGCGACGTCTTTTGATTTGAGGTAAATGTTCGACAAAAATTTCATTTAGGAATACAGGGGAAACATAAAATAGCCGGAAATTTTAATCGATAAGCTACTCGTTTGTGGAGGAATTTCGAAATCACGCCAAATAGATCTTTTACGGCTTGTCTTATGTTATCATCATAACTTATAGAAATTTTTCCCATTTAGCAAATAAATCTGTAGCCTACAGAAGTCAAATGTAATTAATATCTTCGCTTAATTAAGAGATAAATAATTTTAGCTTAAAATTACAGAAAAAATACGTCGCTATGTATTAGCAAAATCGTAAATATTGCGCGATAATACACTGGCCTCAAAAAGTTAAGGTACAACCGGGTTTTCGTGTCTAATTTGCAAATGAATGAATGTAGAAACAAAAATTTGGAGGATATGTGCATTAAATAGTTTTTTATTGAATGCGTCATAGAAATTTGTATAAGTGTATTGCAAAAACGATTTATAACAAAAAAAGCAATCTCTGCGGAAAAGTCCATTCTTGGAGAAAACAGCACATCACAGTGTTATGTGGTAAAATGGCATAAAAACAATACAAAAATGGGTTCTAATAAGGAATGTGTCCACCCCTAACTTGAATGCATTGGCGGCATCGATTTCCCATGCTGTTTATTAAGTTGTCGGACACCGGAATAGGAAGCGAAGACCAGACACAGAGTAAGCCTTGTTTCAGCTCATGTAACGACCTTGGAGGAGGATTTAAAGCAGCAACCTCTCTGCCAAGATTGTCCCAAAGATGTTCTATCGGATTCAGGTCTGGAGATCGAGCTGGCCATTCCATTCGTTCCAAACCGTGATCCTCCAGATACTTCTCAACAATCCGAGCTCGGTGAGGTCGTGCATTATCATCCATCAGAATGAAGTCATTACCAATAGCAGCAGCATATGGGCGGACATATGGATCAAGGATCTCATCCCGATATCTAAGACCAGTTACGGTTCCTCCATGGAACACATGCAGGTCAGTGTGGCCACCGAGCGAGATCCCTGCCCAAACCAGGATTCCACCACCTCTATAACTGTGTCTTTCAACAGTGTTGGATTGATGGTATCTAGTGCGCTGTTCCCTCCAGATCAGTAGACGCCCTGAATCACTCACCATTGTAAATCTGGACTCGTCTGTGAACAGCACAGAAGCCCATTGTTGCTGCGTCCGAGAAACATGTTCTCTTGCCCAGCATAAGCGGTTCCTTCGCTGCCGTCCGTTGAGGGGAACGCACACAACTGGTCTTCTTGCATACATACCTGCATTGTGAAGACGATTTCGCACCGTGGTAGCGGAGATTCTTCTTCCTGATGCTTGAAAAAGGTCTGCAACGAGCTGTGGCACAGTAGTGGTTCTTCTCCTTCGTGCCGAAAGAGCTAGAAAACGGTCTTCTGCAGGTGTTGTAGCTCGTGGACGGCCTGGAACAGGTCTTCTGGACACAGAATCATCGGATTGGTATTGATCCCAAAATCGCTGAACAACACTACGAGACACATTGAGACGTCTAACAGCATCAGCCTGCGACAATCTCATTTCCATCCATTCAACTGCCCGCCACCTTAACGAATTGGGAAAACGACGTCTCTGAGACATTTTCTAAACTCTATTGACTATTGTCACCGAAACTGCCAACAACTGTTGAAAATCAACACAACTTACACACAAAAGTACGAAAGCTTGATATTTGCATATTTTTCTCTCACTCATAAATATACGTTCTTTTCTATAAAATAAAAGTGTTAGCAATCATTTTTGCATTAATGTTTTTAAAGTTCCTTATTATCATTCATGTAAACTATGCATTTTATTGTTACTGACATTTTTTTATGGTGAGCTTCGAAAAACATGTTGTACCTTAACTTTTTGAGGCCAGTGTATAACCAGAATGTTGCCAAAACTAAATTTGAGTTGTTTGAAGAATAATCATTATAAAAAAGATTTATTCAAAAAAATAATCCTAATTAAGTATCAAAGAACAGAAAAATAGGATAAATATTCCACCCGATAATCATAACTATATTAAAAAATATGTAATAATCTTGAAAAACTGCGTGTGAAGTGTAAATTTTCTCATTTAGTGAGAGACGTGACATGATATGACGTCATAACACCAGAAAATCAATTAAAAATTAAAAAATTTAGAAATAATTACGAAATAATAAGTATATAAAAACCCGTCTGGATTCAAATGCAATGCTATGTCAAAATTTCAGAGAAAATGGTTCAGTAGTTTCGGAGATTAGCGGCTTTGAACAAACACACATTACATTTTTGTCTTGTTGGCTGAATCACGAGTGCAGGGGCTAGAGAATATTTCCCTCCCCTTCCGTTCCATGCCTGAATTGTGGAGGTGGAGATAAGTGGTGTCGCCATCTATCTCCCCTTCGGGGAATTTCGCTGAGCTAATTTGTACTGTCACCTGTATAGTGCTCAGAGCCAACAACAGGTGTACTTCTAGACCCTTGCCACGATGAATTTCGTGGGCCTTGATCTGACTACGTCAGACAGGTGGCAATAGAAACGATACATTTTTATTTATATAGATGGACAGGGTATTCATATTAGTAAATTTTATTATTGTTAACTTTATATTCAAAACTATTTGTATCTTTAAAAGATAAAATTATTTATTTAATATAAGAAAACATTTATATTCCGTATAACATCGTTGGGTGGAGTACCCAGCTCTTTCGAGCTACAACATCATATCATTAGGTATTTGAGTGACTTTATCTGATTGACTATTGCCCTTTGTTAAAATTAAATACTTTAAAGATATAATAAAACAAAAAAGTAATATATAAAAAAAATTTAAGTCAATTCCTACTTAGATCAACAAAGAAAAATTTTATTTTAGCTATTTTTTAAGTTAACTTCTTATGGCAAGATAGGGAAAAATTTCCGTTACGCGTTACCAGTTACGGTTACGTGATGAACGTAAGGTAGAAATGAATGAAGTTCCAAATTTTCCCCACGTTTTAAGAAACGCCATCTAATTCATACTATTTATCTCAGATAAAAAATAATTACAGAATCGGAAATGTAATTTTTTTCGCCACGATATGGTATATATTTTTTTTTTTACAAAATGATGATATTTTCTATTTTTCACGTTTTTTTTAAAATGAGTCAAAATTGATAAGCTTTTATAAAAATGGTTTCTAAATCATTCCCTTTCAGTTTCCTTTCGCGTTAATGAATTGATATTTTATCCTAAACAATTTCATGTTTTTCTCTTTTAGAATCAGTCATTAAAAAAACAAATGGCGAAATCTTTTTTTTTTTTACAATTTTTCAAAAACTACTCAAAATTTGAATTAAATATTTAATAACTTCATTATTTATAAAAATAATCCAACGAAACTTTTTTTCCATATGTAGAATAGTATTATCCGTAATCTGTTCAAAGATTGAAAAAATGGATTAAAAATTACGACTTTTAAAATTTCTTTTGTGTTTTTCATCTATTAGCCATTTTAAGAGTATGTTTTACTAAAGTATTATTCTTACATTTTTTTTTGTTTAAAAATTACCGTTATTTGCAATCGATGTGTGAAATATCAAACCATTAACTTTAAAATTATGCTTTCAAAAAAATAAAAACTTCAATACAAAGCGCAATTTTACGAAAAACCAAGAGTTGGCGACGAAACCCAGTTGCGCGACAAATTGGCAACCTTCTTTATGTAACGGAGTCAGTGAATGATAACGTCACACCGTTCACCTACACAATGGCTTTTGGAAACGGACCTCGTCATTTTGAACTATGGTCAAGTGACGAGGACGACACCTGAGCTGGCACCCCCTCCCCTCTCCTCATTCAGCAGCAACTTTAACAAGCCTTTCCTCTTTTAGCTTTGCGATACATACTTTGCTTTGTTTTTACGTTACCTAGAAGTCAAATTATAAATTTTATAAATTAAAAAAAATCTGAAGTGAGTCTTTAATCTACCGGAAGTAGGCACTTAAATGGTTCAAAATCTGTCAAAAATTAGTTTAAGGGGAATGTGTTGGATATACAGTTTTAAAATTCTTTTAAGGAAATAATACAAACAATTTATTGTTTTAAAATTTAGTGGCAACACAACATTTCTTCCAATAGTTTGGCAATAAAAGATTGTGTTTACAAAATTTTCAATCGAATGGAATTTCTAAATCCAGTTTAAGAAGTGAGCATAATCCTTTCAATCCATTTGCTTTGAACGTTGTTAAATCTAACATGGACATCCAGTTTATAACTGAAGAGTATTCATGTACTCTCAGTATGTAGCTGAGTATGTTAATAATACTAATCGTGGTATAAGTAATTTACAACGGGAAATTATTAAATGTATGGATGAACATCCGGAATTTGGCATCGTTGAAATAACAAGAAAATTAGGAGTTGATGTGCAGAACAGTGTTGAAATAACAAGCCAGGGAGCTGCATGGTATCTTTTGAGAGAACCTATGTCAAAAAGTTCCGCTATTATAGTATTCATTCCAACAATGTGGCCTGATGATCGACAAAAAATAAAAAAAAACCGATAAAGAGCTTGATCAAATGGGAATTGATGATAATTCAACCAATATTTGGAAAGATAATTGGTTTACAAAATAAGAAAAAAAGATCTGAAGAATTAAATGACGTCTCGCTTGCTCAATTTGTTGCATACTATACTGTTCGTGATGATGGATCCTACACAAAAAGAAATGTACCTCGCATAATTCGTTACTGTAACTATGATATGACACAAAACTTGATGGAATATAAGCGGGAAATGGTCTCTTTACATATTCCTTTCAGAAATGAGAATGCTGAAATTTTAGCAGAAATGAAGTTTGTCAATAGTACAATAATGATGAAGACCTTATATTACAACGCTGGAAAGAATTTGAAAGTGAGGATTCCAATCAACAAGAAGATACCATTGAACAAAATCCCTTTGAGCATTTATACAATAATCCGAATGCAGATGCTAATAATGATATCTACTTAGCAACACTACATAAACTTGGACCTAAGAGAGAAAAGTCAATGCCCAATGAAGATTTCTATCAATTAATGAAAATGTCAAACGAAAAACAAAAAGGACTTTTACTTCGTGTTATTTCGCATCTTTTATCATCAGATCGAACTCCATTTCAAATATTTTTTACCGGCCCTGCCGGATGCAGTAAGACGTTCGTCATTAAACTTTTGATGGAAACTTAAAATCGCTATACGGACAATGAAGGATACTGTAATGCAGTGTTTCTCAAACTTTCAATACTGGCGCCCCCCTTTTCAATCACAATTTTTATCGCGCCCCCTTATACATAATAATTTACTGAATGCAATAATAATGCACTTTTACGATAAAGCAACAATATTTATTATAAACCGTACAAATTCATGACATAAGTATTAAATTTTGTATATGTTACTTTTAAGCAAAAAAAAAATTAAGTAATAGGATAATTACTAAGTTATTTTTCCTTTCTCTGATTTTTAAATTGGAACATATTACAAAATGCGGTGGTTGCTTAGAAGACAAAATATAGATATCAGCTAAATATAGAAAATGAACTCAGAGGGTCAATTTCTTATCTTAAAGCTCCTTTCAAAAATTTTGCTCTGTAAGACAAGCCCATGGAAGTAGCTAATAATTATTAAACTTGTTCTTAATTTAGTATTAATTAATTAGTCATAAAATACTCTGTGCACCACTCATACATTAAAAGCAGTGTTTCCCAAACTTTCAATACTGGCGACCCAATTTTCAATCAATTTTTGTCTCGCCCCCTGTACAACAATAATGTATTTACTGCAATAAAAATGCACTTTGAGAGAGAGACGCTAAAGTTACAATACGATCTTAATTATAAACCGTACAAATTAATACGATAAGTATATTAAATTTTGTGTATATGTGTAACTTTTAAGTAATATATATTTTAAGAAAATTACTTAAAATATATATATTACTTAGAATTATGTTATTTTTCTTTCTCTAATTTTTAAATTGGAACAGATCGCAAAATGATGTATTTAATTAAAGATTTATTTCCTTCAGCATATTCATTTCTCAAAGTACAAATGTCATAAGAAAAATAGTCTAGTCAATGTCGCTCTCTATCATATCCATCACATCTGGCATTTTAGGGTACGTTTGCGCGAGCCTGGGCAACCTATCGGACGTCTGCGCAAAACATGTAAAAATGCTTTTCCTCGTACAATTCCAGTCAGTTTTGGTCGACTCGATACTCCTATAGCTACCGAATCTAGTTTGGATGTACATTTTTTTAATTTCCACGTTAATTGTAATTCACGGTAATTAAGTATTTACGGCAGTAGAGATTAAAACAATATCATACATACATTTTTAAGTCGTAAGCAAACATTCGACCATAATAAAGAATCAACAAGTACACAGACGAACGAGCATGGTTCCGAAAATTAAATCAAGGCGATCTTCTCAAAAATACTTAAATTTTGGATTTACCACTACTGAAGTAAATGATGGGAAAAAAGCCCCAGCTCGATATGTGTTAAAACTTACAAATCTGTAGAACAACATGTGAAAGTTGTTTTTAAAACATGTAAAATCATTTACCTATGTTGGCAAAGAATTTTTAAAAGTATTTTCTGGATGAGGACAGCTTGGTAGCAAGTTACGAGTGGATTAGGGATCTATTTCAAGATACTCCAGAAGGGCTCTCAACTTCCGAAGAAGAAATCTTCATAGATTTCACATCCAGTGAAAAATTAAAAGGCAATTTTGTAATAAATCGCTCTTTGAATTTGGGGTAGAGGTGGATGAGGAATTATCTGTACTGAAAACAAAAGCACTTCGTATACTATTACCATTTTCAACATCCTACCTTTTTCAAACCGGATTTTCTGCAGTGGATGCCTTGAAGACAAAATATAGATCTCAGCTAAATATAGAAAAATAACTCTTTAAGTGTCGATTTCTGATATTAAACCTTCCTTTGAAAAACTTCCCTCTACAAGACAAGCCTGTGGAAGTCCCTAATAATTATTAAACTTGTTCTTAATTTAGTAATAAGATTGATTGATTGAATATTAACGTCACACTGTTCAGCTGCACGAGGGCTTTTGACGACGGACCACGTAATTTTGAACCATGGTCAAGTGACGTGGATGACACCTGAGCTGGCACCCTCTCTCCTAACTACCACACCACACCAACGGGAAAACGTTTCAACTCTCAACAGATTTAACGTGCATCGCTGCCCTACACGGCGGGTCTTTAGTGGTACTGGGCTCGAACTCGTGACAAGGCAAGCCACGATCCGATACCTATACCACTCGGCCACCGCGGCCAAATTCAGTAATAAGAAATTATTTATAAAATACCTTCTTCAGTACTGATACATCAAACGTATACTGGCTGAAACACCGACTCTTCGCACGAGTTCATTTTTTAAAAAAATAAAACATTATTCTTGATATAATAGCTGAACTGTAAGGAGAGTAAAACTGTGTGCACGACATTGTATACAAAAATGTAGAATGATTTTTTTTTAGATAAGTGCTATAATTGTAAATAACTGTTTAAAAGAACTGTAATTTTAAACCTCACACAATTAGCATTTAGAATTAATGTTAAATTATGAAAAAGAATATAAAATACCGATGAAGAATATTTGTGTTACTTTTTAACATTTAAAGCGAGAAGAGAGAGAGAAGACTTCAAAATGTTTTAACCCGGGAGCAGGCGCGTACTCGATACTAACATTAATGGTAGTGCGGGGGGACTCAGTCACCCCAATAATTTGTTCAGAATTATTTTTACTGTACACGATACAAATCGGAATTCTAGTGAATATTTTAATTTATAGAAAGTATACTTACCTTCTTTCAAGGACTATTCAATTCTTTGATGATTTGAGAAAAAAATCCAATAAAACTGAACTAAAATGATTCAAAAGTACAAGAGACCATAATAAAGGACGCAAATTAGACATTTTTCAATTATCCTACAGAAATGTTAAACCAATTAATTCTTTTCGAAATATCGCAAAACTCAATTATCTACAATTTCCCTAAGCGAAAAGCAAACGCATAAAAGATGGATGGGAACTCTAATATTGATAATAACCATACCATAAGATTGAAGGTCAATCAAATGATTAGCAAACGTACTATGCAGCCTGGCTGAAAAGTGAATCATGACTTCCTTTTCTTTTTCTACAACTAATGTACAGTATTTCAATAATAATTACAGTGGTGAATTGTTTATCTTCTTAGAATTTTCTCAGGGTCTGGGTTTCGTTTTTTCTTTTAACGTGTAATATTTTATGTTAAAACGTAATAAAAAAATCTCTCATTGAGGAAATACAGCAAATAAAACAAAATGTTTTTTTTTTTTTTCTCTTTAATTTCGTTTTGGGATCAAAGATAGCTATTTGATGACGGAAAAAAGCCAGATAATAAACATAAATTATGTCAGTGTTGTTGTGTGTATTTTTTTTTATTATGGAAGAAAGCATTTTGTTTTACTTCTCTTTCCGGTTATTTTTTTTTTTTAAAAAAAATCTTTAAATTTTCGATACGCTCGCGCCCCCCTTGTAGGGTCATCGCGCCCCCCAGGGGGGCGCGCCCCACACTTTGAGAAACACTGCTGTAATGCATATATATGACTTGTGCTTCAACCGGTAAAGCAGCAGTAGCTATTTCAGGAACGACTATTCATACAGCTTTAAAAATTTCTTCATCAAGATTAGTTCCGTTAAATTCTGAAACTGCACAACAATACAGAACTCTTTTCAAATACATAAAAGTCACAATCGTTGCTGATATAAGTAGGATCAGTGCTCAATTATTATTGAAAGTTGATTCCAGATTAAAACAAATAACTGGAAATTTTCAGTCAAATTTTGGTGGATTGGATATTATTTTAATTGGAGATTTCCGTCAATTACCGCCAGTTGGTTCTACACCCATCTATAAGCAACCGAAACAGACCCTCGTTGGACCGATTTTATGGCGAAATCTAAACTTTTATGAGCTAAATGAAGTCAAGCGAATTAACAATTTTCTTCTATATTTACAAAAATTGGCGAACCACTGGATAAAAGGGAAATAACTCTGATTGAGCCTCGTTTTTGTACTGTGGAAGAAGCTGAAGCAAGATGTCCTCAAGGTATACGATTATTGAACATTAACAATTCCGTCAATGAGTATAATAATAAAATATTGAACGCCTCTGCGGACAGAAGCATAGATTGGTTGTACTTCAAAAGAACAAGAAACTTTTTTTCGTGCGTCAGAAATTGCATAAGATGTCTGTAGTGTTTCCTCCCTTCACCTGTGCTCCCCCCCCTCCTCCGGTAAGAATGTGTGTATAGAAGAGAGAGCTTCTCGGTGGCCATTTTGAAATATTGCCCGCGTGGATCCTTTTCATGTTCGTATTTAATAAATGTGCTGTCCTTAAGAATACGTCTTTTACATGATACAAATGGATGGCCTTGTCAAACAGTTTATGTATTTATTACATGATTACTACAAATATGGATGTGACGGATGGATTGGCAAATGGTGCCGTTGTTCATGTAGAAACAAATTATGAAGGGTTAGTTGAGACAATATGGCTTGAGTTTCCACATTTACCTCAAATAGGGAAAAAATTAAGACGCAAAGGCAGAAATCAACGTCAGTAGAATGGCTGTACCAGTCGTACTGAGATTTTCCAATATTCCACTCATCAATAACAAAACAATATTTGTTAAGCGTACGCACGTTCCGTTGGCTACAACAATTCATAAATCTCAAGGTAACACATACTCAGAAATTGTTTACGAATACGATCGACGTCACTCTCAATCATTATTATGCGTTGCTTTATCACGTGTAACGAATATTGAAGGATTATATATTACGACAAAAAATAATGATAAAACATTTTACCATTGTCGAAGACGATCGTCATCAACAATTGATTTGCAAGAGGAATTTAAACGACTTTCATTGAAAAAACTACAAACTATCCATAAAGATTGGATTAATTTCATAACGAACAGACAAGGCTTATCGATTTTTACTTTTAATTGCCAAAGTCTTACAGCTCACGCTGTAGACTTACAAGATTCAGTAATAAGAAATTCAAATATCTTAGTTTTATCAGAAACTTGGCTGAATAATGAAAGTGATATATTCATTCCTAATTTAAACTGCATTGTGTATAAACGACCAAGTACGAGAGCGGAGGAGTTACGATATATCACAAAATTCTAGCGATGTTGTTAATGGTATAACTCCATCCATGGATTGTTCTGTCAATCAATCCGATATTCACGGTACCATACAATCTTCAGTGGGGGATTTGTGCTTGGCTGAATGCATAATAGATAATGGACAAAAAATTATAATTGTAGCAGTATATATTACTCCGAACAAAAAGTTGGATAACATTATCGAATTCCTTCATCGATCATTATTACCATATACATCAAGAAGTTCTGCTTTACTTAATAAAAATTATGACAAAATACCTATAATTTTAAGTGGAGATTTTAATATTAATTTTGCTTTAGACAAATCTCTACAATTGATTGAATTTTTAAAAGACAATTTCACCTTATCTCTACATAACAACAGAATAATATCAACGACAAAATCAAATACTACAATTGATGCAGTCTTTTCGAGATACTTAAACAATATTGAGTGCAAAACCAACATTTCTTACTTTAGTTACCACAAGCCTTTGATAACAAAATGTACTAAAACACCCATAAGCATAATGGAAATAGACTAATAATGATATGGTACTTTTCTCTAAATACATACAATAAATTTATTTTTAGTATTATGTATTAAAATGAAAATTTTGTTTATACTTATACTTTTTCCATGCTAATTATTTTTTTAAATACGGTTTGAAATAATAATTATCATAATAAATTTGTTTATTATATATAAGATTACTTTAAAATAAAACTTAATTACACAATTCAATACATACAAACCAAAGAAGTTAATTATTAAATAGCTACAATTAAGATATTTATTTATGTACATATGATAGAATCACAGCATTAAGTGGTTATTAGTTTTTATTAATTATCCTTAAAGTATCGTATCGTCATCCAAAACAATCGTGTATATAAAATTTCAGTTCAACTGAATGCTTTAAAACGTGAGAAAAAAAACTTTTTCAAATTTTGACATCAGTCGCCAAAAGGGTCGCCAACGTGGCTGTATTTGTAATCTTTTAAATAATTAGTTTTAATCAATTAATTTTTATTAATTATAATTAAATTATTGTATTGTCATCCAAAATAATCATGTATATAAAATTTCAGCTCAAATGAGCACTTTAAAATATATTTTATCATCGATTGAAAATTCCACCAAAATAAATAAATATATAGAGAGTGTGAGTTAATAGTAGGAATGGACTCAATTCATGTGACGTCATAGTCACATGATAGTGAAAGTCACGTGATTCTAGCCAATCAATTGAAAAACTCATGCGATGTCATAGCCACACGATAAAAACTATCTAGAGTTTCCAGCTAATCAGTTCACGCGCTCCAGTGTTGCCAAGTCTTACTCTTTGCAGAAACTTTCTCTTAAAAAGTACATATGTAAACAAAATGCATTTTATTTAAAAGTATAAACATAAAATATGATTTTTTTTTAAATTTAAAAGAATCTCTTTTTCCCCCTAACATTTAAACATCTTGTTACGGGCTCACGCGTTTTTTCATTAACATGTCCTTTTGGGTTATTTGGGGCCAGAATAAATTGGCAATTCTTTTCCAACCAACCCGAGAAGTAAAACGTGAATGAAAGATACAAACTAGGAAGCTTTTAAATAACAGAAGTTTAGAGTAAGCGTCGTGGCATTTGGGGAGTGTTGTGATAGTCCGTGTTGCAAAAGGCCAACGGCCATATTTCCAAAAACTACCTTTATCCAACAGATGGCATTGTTTGCAACTCGGATGATGCGATGATGTTTGTAAAAAGATAACCCTTCGTTACTATAGCAACGGAATGTGGTTAAGAAATGTGTAAACTTGTGGGTTCTTTTCGGATCGGGTCGTGTTCGAATTGTGAAAAGAAAATAATTGCAGTCAGGATTTTGTCCCTCTGTTTTATTGCTCACCTTCCATGGGACATTTCATAAGAAAAAGAATATATTAAAAGGATCCAAGATTACAATCCATCGTCCCGTCGCCTTTCTTTTCGACCACGTTTCTTCGCGCCCCCACTCTCCTTTTTCTCCTCGTTTGGACTCCTCTCCCCTGTCGTTGCCAGATCATTCTCTTTATATCGTGTGTCTCGTTCGACCTGTTACCAGGTGCAGGCAGTAGATCCTTACACGCCCCACCTAAGCATACAATTTGCTCCTTGTGGCTGATTTTACCATTTCAGACACCAGGAACAGAAAATTCACAAACAGAACACACAATAATTGCAATAGTCAAAAGTTTTGATGATTGTTCTAGTCAAAGTTCCTTAAAACAAACACATGAAATAGTATTAATAGTTCACCCAATTGAAGTAAGTGACTATGTTCCCAGGAAGATCTAAACTGTAATGGGATTGCAAATAGATACTTATAGAAAACACATTATACAAAAAAACAACACTAAATAAACACAATACAGTCCTTATCTTAATCTAGACAATGCGTCTGCACTTCTATGTTGTATACCTGGCCTGTGAGTAATGGAGTGATTCCATCCCTGTAACGCCAGTGCCCAACGGGTTAGCCTGGGACTTTTTGGAGTCGTTTGATTTAGGTACTTAAGGGGATTATGATCAGAAATGATCTCCACCTTGGTACCATAAATCCATTTGTCGAATTTATTCAACCCGTATAACACTGCCCAGGCCTCTTTCTCGATGCTTGCCCAGTTCTTTTGCGTCGCATTGAATTTTTGACTAGCAAAAGCTATTGGCCTGTAAATTCCTTCGGTATCTTGCTGTGTCAGACAGCATCCAACACCATAATCCGATGCATCACAATGCACCTGGAAAGGTAAATTGGCATCAGGGGTAGCAAGACTAGTTACTTCGCAAAGTAATTCTTTTAGCTTAACAAAAGAATTTTGCTCAGCCTCCCCCCATGAAACGTCGTTGGGCTTATTCTTCTTGGTTAACTCCGTAAACGGAGTCGATATTTCTGCATAATTTGGGATATATGCGCGATAGAAGCCCATTAGTCCTAACACTGACCTAACCTCTTTCTTAGTAGTAGGTCTAATTAGCCTTTTTATTGATAATATTTTATCTTCATCAGTACCATGTTTACCTCCCCCTATTGTGTGACCCAAATACTTTATTCTCTTAGCCACGAAAGAACATTTATCCAACTTCACCGATAACCCCAGTTTTACTAACTCAGTGAGTGCTAACTCTAAGTGAACTAAATGTTCTTCAAACGTCTTTGAAAATATTACGACATCATCCATGTATGCCTGTGCATACTCTGAATGAGATTTTAAAATACGATTCATTTCTCTTTGAAATGTACCGGATGCCCCAGCAAGTCCAAAGGGCATAGTTTTCCACTGGTACACAGCATTATGGATGGTAAATGCCGTCAATGGTTTGCTTTCTTCGTCCATTTTTATTTGCCAATACCCTTTCAAAAGATCTATACTAGTGAACCAATGCGCTGACCCCGCTATGAAGATTAGTTCTTGCATATCTTTCATAGGGAAGACAGGTACCTTAGTTACTGCATTTAAGGCCCTAAAATCTACACACATTCGGATAGAGGGATCTTTTTTGGCTACACAAACTATAGGGTGAGCAATTTCGGCCTCCGATGGTTCAATTAAATTTAAATCAAGTAATTCTTGTACTTGACGCTCCACTTCCCTTCTATATGCAATGGGAACACTATAACAATGGGGCTTTCTCCACACTGCATTGGCTACGAGCTCAATTTTATGGGCACCTACCCGCGCTGGTTGTACCGGTTTGGTAAATATATATTTAAATTTACTAATTAAATTTTTAAGCACTTTCAAATTATAGCTATTTAAATTATGTTTTCAGATTATTGAGGACTTCGTAAAATTTAGATTCTTCGGTGGCAGTTGGTGGAGTTTCAACTTTACCGAACCCTTTTTCTTCTTCGAAAATTACATTTACCGAATTCGAACTAGCTACATAATGCCTCAGCTTATTTTGATGAATGTGCTTAGTAGAATTATCTGGCATTTCTCTACTAAAAATGAATGCGGATTCTGTTTTTCAATAATAGTCGCAGGAACCTGCCATCTCACAAACCATTTACTTGTTGCATCAGAGATCAGCACTATCACCTTTTCTCCCACCTGAAATACCCTGTCAAACGATCTCAGATTATGGTAATAAGCCATCTTTTCCTGCTGCACCGTTGAAACAAGTTTGGCTTGCTCGGCCGCCTTCTCCAATTTACATTTTAAACGAAGGAATTTAGGAAACGAAATTAAAGGAAAGCACAGCATTAAAGGTTAAAGGTTTTAACATCTTTAGAGTTGATCGAAAATCCAAGAGTGGAAGAGGTTTGGCCTTCTTCGTCAGAGATATTAATTATCAAAAAATTGAATATCCTACCGACTGGTCTGACCTGGAGGTCCAGGGTATCAGAATTCAATGGAGAGGCAAGCCACTTGACATCATTAATGTTTATCATCCACCTAATCATAAGCCGCTTCCTCCAGCTCTATCTAATCTCCTTAATAAAAACTCCATTATCGTGGGTGACCTCAATGCCAAACACCCCTCATGGGGTTGTTCATGTTCTAATGCAAGAGGGGAGGAGTCACTTCAGTTGTTAGACGACACAGAATCTATGATCCTTAATGACGGTACACATACCTTCACCTCCTACAGCTACAACACTTCCGCTGCCCTAGACATTGCAATTACTAGCTCGGAATTATTTCCTCAATGTTCTTGGAGGGTGTTGGACACCATTGGCAGTGATCACTTCCCTGTCTTAATTTGTTTTAAGAGAAGACAGAAGGTGGAGATAAAACAGAATAATTTCTGGAATTTCAAAAAGGCTAATTGGGACTCTTACATGGACTCAGCTGATCAAAATTTGACTTCTACCCCCTTCACTAATGACCTTGAAGAGAACTGGACAAACTTTAAGAACATTATTCTAGACAATTCGAAGCTCTATATCCCAAGAGGAAATGTTAAGGGGTACATACCTTTATTCACTCATAATGCTTCAAGTCTTAAACCACTTTTAGACAGGAGAAAACAATTGTTAGAGTCTTTTAATGAAAATAATTCTTTAAACGATAGTCAAGGTGGATTGAGGACTGAAATCAAAAAGATAAATGCTAAAATTAGGAAATCTTATGCACAACTAAAGAGATCAAGATGGAGAGAATTGTGCAAAAATCTAGACTCTAGAACTACAAACTCGAAACTTTGGCGAATCATCAAGAAAATCAACAAAGAGCAAGAACAGTGTGAAGAGAGTAACTCGGTAATCGACACTATAACGGACAGGTTTTCCCTGACGACAAAGCAGCAGCAAATGGTCTAGCTGTCTATTATCAGGAAACCAGCAAGTTGGTCTTCACTTCTGAAGATAAATCAGTAATGAAAAGAGCTAAGAACATCATCCATGGCTGTCGCACCTCTGATGTGGGTGATCAGGGCCTGTCCAGGGACTTCTCACAGCAAGAACTTCTGCTAGCAATGTCCTTTTTGGATATGACTAAATCTCCCGGCCCGGATGGTGTATTTGGGCGAATGCTCGAAAACCTTGGTCACATGAGAAAACTTAGACTTCTAGATATTATAAACCTATCCTGGAAAATAGGTCATCTTCCAGCTGAATGGAAAAGAGCGATCATAATCCCTATCAAGAAAACTGGTAAAAACAACTGGTCTCCTAAGGACTTTAGACCCATTGCCCTAACAAGTACTACCTGCAAAATAATGGAAAAATGATATTAATCAGAATTCAGTACTTTTGGACAGCAAGAACTTAATTCTGGTGAACAGTATGGCTACAGAAGAGGCCATAGTACTGTCGATCAAATTATTTCCTTCTGTCAGAGCATTAGAGATGCACAAAATTGCAAGCCCACCCACCATACTATGGCTGCTCTTCTGGATCTAACGAAAGCGTTTGACAGAGTTTGGAAGCACAAGCTACTAATTAAATTACATGACACTTTTAATATTCGAGGTAACACCTTGGCATGGATCTCGGATTTCCTGCATCACAGATCTATCAGAGTAAATTTTAACAACACTTTTTCGGATCCTGTTGTGCTTGGACAGGGCGTTCCACAGGGTTCTGTCCTCAGCCCTACTCTATTTTCATTATATTTAGCAGGCATTGAGAAAATAACTTCAGTTGAGATGAGAGTAGGCTTGTTTGCAGACGATATCGTCATCTGGTGCTCAGGAAGAGACTTGGTTGAGATGGAAAGGAATCTCAACAATGCATTATCTTCTTTTTCAGACTATGCTTTGGAGTTCAAACTTTGTTTTAATCCTACAAAGTCCATCGCTACTTTCTTTTACCACCAACAAAAGATTGTACAGCTATCAACCAACCTTAAAGATGGATAACAAGAATCTTGCTTATGAAAAGCACCCAAAATATCTCGGATATGTCCTTGATCCTGAATGGTCAAGTCATAAGCACATAGATCATATTGTCTCAAAATGTAGAAAACGTTTAAGTATTCTTAAATTTATAGCGGGCAAAGACTGGGGAGCCGAAGCTGTAACATTGAGAGACACCTTTTTGGCTCTCATTAGGCCCATACTAGAGTACGGTTTTCCAGTGTACTGCTGTGCGTCCGCTGCCAGTCTTGAGAAATTGGAAAAAGATTCAGCTCGGTGCTGCGCGAATTATTACTGGATTGAGACGTAGTTGCCCGAAAGAAATTGTCCTCTTCGAGGCTGATCTCCAACCTCTTCATCTTAGAAGCAAAAATATCCTCACCAATTACTTCAATAAACTTTCTAGCTATGGACATCACAACAAAACCTCTCTATAATTTAACAATTGGCACAATAATCAGAGACTGAAGAGAAACAGCCCTTTCAGTTATGCTGATCATCTGCAGTTGCCCTCATCTCATATCGAACCCCACTCCTTAAAATCTTGTTTAAGTCCATCAGAGGGACTTCCCAGAGTCCACTTCCACTTCAACATGTCTGCCCCGGTCACAAAGCAAGATCTCATCCCAGCTCATCTTAGGCAACTTGCATTGGAAAGTATTAATGAAATCCCCTGTGACGCCATTAAAATTTACACAGATGGCAGTAGACTAGACGATCGTGCAGGTAGTGGAATCTACATAGAAAATTCTGGTCAAAACTTTTATTTCTGTCACCGTAACCCGGATTTCTCTTCGGTCTTTAAAAGTGAACTAACGGCAATCAAACTTGGCCTCGAAGCTATTATCAATGAAAGTGACTATGGAGAACTCTGGATTTTGTCGGACAGTCGCAGTTCCCTTCAACATCTACACAATTGGACTCAAGTAGGAGACAAAACAAGCATCTCCATCCTTCACAATCTCAAACTTATTTCAAAGCATCACGATGTTCATTTTCAGTGGCTACCATCCCATGTTGACATCTTTGGAAATGAACAAGCGGACCGCTTAGCCAGAGAGGGCTGTAGTCTCTTAACAACCTCCTCTCCTGCCATTACCTACTCAGAGCACCAGTCCAAAATTAATAGGCAACTATCTAAGGAGTGGACGATTCCTCCCTCCCACCACTGGTATGCGGCCAGGGAACCGGGCTCTTTTCTGGATCTCAACTGCGACAGAGCATCTAAAACGGCCATTTCCAGATTGGATAGTGGACACACGAAAAGTCTCTCCTTCTTTGAGGGCAGGAAGACTTTTAAGTTCTGCTCCAAGTGCAAGATTCAGCAGGCCTCTGCCGAACATATCCTGGACTGTCTGGGTCTTTCCAGAGAAGACTTGTACGATTCTCCCCTTCTTGTTATCGATTTTTTGAGGGTCAACAATTTAATGGATCTTGTCTGACTTCGTCAGACAATTAAAGGATAAGAAACAACAACAACATTTTAAATCTTCCAAATATTTGGAAACGGGAGTAGTGCACAACTGTAAGTTGTTATGCTTACCCGTCCAAGTAGACTTTAAAATTGACAAAGGACCTTGCGGTTCCCTACCATATAGTAGCTGAAAAGGGGACACGCCGGTAGTTGAATGTGGTATTTCCCTATACGCCCACAATACGTACGGAATTTGTAAATGCCACCCTCTACCCTCATCTCTAACTAAGTTATGTAGCATATTGTTCAAAGTACCGTTAAACCTTTCCACTAAACCATTGGACTGAGGATAACCTGGGCAAGAGAATCTCGGGCTGCTCCCTATTCTTTTTTCGAACTCCTTAGTCAAATCGGCTGCGAAATTTGTCCCATTATCAGAGGCGACAGCATTCGGTATCCGTGTTCTCGAAAATATGCTTAACAAAGCTTCACAGATTACCTTCGCATTGAGACTAGTCAACGGCACAGCCTCGCCCCACCTAGTGTGTTGATCAACCAGACATAAAATATATTTATGTCCCTTTGAGCTTGGCGGATCAATTGGACCTATCAGATCCATATTCACGACCTGAAATGGTAATTCAGGCCTTGCCACAGGTGTAATGGGTGATCGGTCTTTAATCCTAACCGATCGAGTGAGCTGACATTCTTTACATGACTCACAAAATTTCTTCACATCGGCCCTCAGACCCTCCCAAAAGAAAGAATACTTGATTCGTTCAAGCGTCTTCTTGGGGCCCATGTGACTACTGAACACGGAAGTATACGTTAGTTTCAACACCTCAGTTCTTCTGCATTTCGGAATTACCAGTTGCCCAATACTCTCCCCGAGTATTTTATCTCTATGAAATAGATACCCATCTACTTCATAGTAGTTTCCTTTGCCTTCCTTAGCATGCTTCCAAGCCAATGCTAACTCAGCACAACACTCCTGCTCGGAACGAAAACTATCAGCCACCATGCTACCTTTATCCATCTCAGCGGTCACCTCCTCATCCTTAGTACCCAATGTTCCCACTTCATTCCGACATGAAGTAATATTCCTTTGAGAATCCTCAATGTTTTTCTGTGCTTTCTCTGGCAGAATACCCAATGAAACCTCGGTTTCATCTACATTTCCTGAGTCAACCCTCAGGTCCTGAGAGCTTTGAGCCAGTGAATTCTCTTCACTCTGGGCTCCTCCCAACATATCCAAAACATCTGGTGGAAGCAACACGTCTTCTACCAAAACTTCTGTCAAAGCACATAACACTTGCTGGTGCACCACATTAACCTGGCCACCGGTAGCAAGACCAATTGGAACATATACTAAAGGACATTTAACCGCTGGACCTAAAATACCTTTCAAATAAATCGTGGAAGCTCCTTCAACCGATATTCCAGGAACTAAGTCTTTCTTGATAACTGTAATTTCCGTACCAGAATCCACTAACGCATGGACTAATTTCCCATCTACACTGATAGATGTTTTCACTAATTTACTTAATTTGTCTTCAATAGCCCGCCTAGGAATGACTTTACCCAGCAAATCAACTCTAGCAGTGACCGTCCCATCTTCCAATTCTGTCCCTTCTGTTGACACCTTATTCACATTAAGTCTTTTATAATCTACCCCTTTGTTTTTCGGACAATCCCGCTTAAAATGTTTATCTGATCCGCAGGTGAAACAAGCGAATTTTTTAATTTCAGTCACTTTACCTTTATCAAAGTTTTTCCTAAAAGAAAAATTATCTGACTTTTTCTCCCCAAATGGCTGTGTTAACCACAACTACCATTAAAACTTCTCTTTTCACTATCATTCTATTTAGCTCTCTCAGGTCCATCCTAGGATTTCCCTTTGGAAGCATTAGATATATCACATTGTTTGCCCAAGTCCCTGGATTTGTACCATTCTTCCCCTTGGAGCACACCAATATGGGTCGCCGTCTCAGAATCGAACCTTTCAAACATTTTATCTGCTACGATCAGTTGATTAACTGACTCAAAATCATTTGCTCCTCTTAACTTACAGTAGTATAACCACATCGATGTTAAACGGGACGCGAACTGAGAGAAAGTTTCGTCAGAGTTACGTTTGGCCTTTCTAAAATTTTCTAAACATATTTTTGGGGGTGAGGGTTCATACTCTTGAGCACAACCTGTTTTAAAGACTCGTAATCTTTTAATTCTTCTTCGCCTAGGTTAACTAATAAGTTTGACACTTTGTCTCCTAACATGCATAACAAAACCTTTGGTTTTAACTCGTCGCTGACATTTTTATTAGCGAAAGCTTTTTCAAGACTAGAAAAGAAATAGTCCCACCCGTCTGATTTATTGGGTACTTTTACTGTTAAGAGCCTAACCATTTTAACTATTTCATCTAAAGATTTCACATGTGAGGTTTGACCATTATTTTGAGTAGCACTCTGATTAGCGTTTCTAGATAATCCTATTTCCAAGCGTACTTTTTCAAATGATAATTGTTCTTGTTGTTCTAGTTTTTGCTGTTGTTCTGTCTCTAATCATTCGGCTGTAATAACTTCCAATAACTCTTTTGCCTCTTCCTCCTTGTAATATTTACTAGAGATTATTAAATCCCTTAAAACAATTTGTGATGTACCTCCCCTTGGAAGTACATCCCTCGAAGTATCAACGTGAGCTAGAGGTGTAGGGTTAGCGAAAGAACTAGGATCAAACATTATCTTAATATGACTTTATTAAGATATTCAACTTAAACCTTTAACAAATGTAATTATAATGATTAATAGGAGAGAATCTACGATGATGCAATACTCAACACACAATATATATATTTATAATAAGATCTAATCTAATCCAGACCAATCTCAATAAGCGAACCACCTAATCCTCGATTTTAATATTAAATAATCAATCCTACCTTATTACATCTTGTAATAGCATTTGTCTTTATATGCAATGGGATGCAGCTTTGCGAATAACTTTAGTCGAACACCAATATGTATATCCACGTCACGCACAACTTATTCAATCTTGAAACACGAACTGTAATAATCATCAACTGCCACAACGCACAACAATTGTCTAACATTCCTTTACATTGTCATCCCACTTACTCTAAGATCCTATATTTAAAGTCCGTTTATTTGCATCTCTTATTCACATCTCATTTCTTGGATTTGGTTGGAAAAGAGTTTCCATTAATTCTGGCCTAAAGAACCCAAAGGACTTGTTAAAGAAAAGACGCGTAAGACGGCACAAATTTTAGACATAGACGGATCAGGTGACTCATCTAAGTCCCGCGCAAATTGAATTAAGTCAATTTTCTTACTTCTAATGAAAAATGCCATTTTTAATAAAGCTAAACCTAATGCCAAATGACCTTCCGACAAATTTAAATACAAACACTTAAATGACCTAGTACTATATATTTAACAAGCAATAATAATAATAATAATAATAATACACTGATTTTTTCTAAGAGTACTCAAATTCCAGAAACACAATAAGAAATATGTTTGCAATAAAACTTATATGCGACACAATTATTTGTTACTAATCAGAACGCAGAACTTTTTTAAAAAAACACACAATTAACAACATACTTTAGCTACATTAACATAGAATTATTTCTCAAATCATAAATCTACTCTTAGTTTCTTTTTTTTTTAATTAAAAGAAAAATCTTATGCAGGAAGCAAAAAACCGATCTAATCTAATATATATTATAAATGCGAAAAAGTTTGTGGGTCTTTCACGCAAAAACAACTGAATGGGGATTTTAATGAAACTTTACAGTAATATAGCTTATACATCAGAATAGCACATAGACTATAATTTATTGCAAAGACTATAATTTATATATTGTATGAAGTGTCCAAAATATTACGATATTTGTCAAGAAAGTAGGAAACAATTCTGCCATCTACACCAATTCTGGCGTGCGCTGCAAAAAAGCCCACCACAACATATATCTATCTTTTGTTTGTGAAAAACCTTTTTTTTTTTTTTTTTTTTTTTTTGTTTTGGCTACGCAAGGTGCTCGCTTCTAATTAATTCCTCTGATCAGCATATTATTATTTTTTTGAAGGGAGAGGTTGTTATAAATCTCTCTTTATTTTAATGTTTGTTTAATGATTTTATTATGCATATTTGGTAGTAAGAAATTGATCTTTTTTCCAAATAAATGCTTTTATCAGTTCTGATACTTAAAGTAAATAAACTTTCTCTTTCACACTGCATCTTTTGGACAAATTTTCAAAATTTGTTTGTGATTAGTAGTTAATTATAATGCTATAATTTTAATTGAATAGGCAGATATAATTATTTTTATACTTAAAAACGCAATAACTACTGTACTGTATTTTTTGGAGTGTGAGAGTGAGTGAATATTAATGTCGCACTGTTCAGCTACCCGAGGGCTTTTGGCAACAGATCACGTAATTTTGAACCATGGTCAAGTGACGTGGACGACACCTGAGCTGGCACCCTCTTCTCCTAACTACCACATCCCACCAACTTAGAAGGAATATTGTACCAATACTTAGCAGGAATATTCTTTGAAATCCACTCTTCCAAGATATTTGGCAGCACGGGTTCCATGATGAGTATTTTAGCGGAAAAAATAGTTTGTCACAATTTAATATTTTTGTATGTTAATTAAGACCTTAGAAAATGATTTGACTACTTATTTTAAGTGAACGGTATATATAATTAATTTTACAGTGTAATATCTTTAATTAATTTATTAGCTCCAACGGATTAAATTTTCCAAAGTGGAGTATTTTGCTTATGTGTATCCCTTAATTTTAAATGTAGTGATCCAAAAAAAAATATTGTATGAAAAAAACTGCAGTAAATCATAATGCGGTTGGATAAAGTATTAACGTGTATCGCTCCCCTACACGGCGGGTCTTAAAAGCTCTAATAAAGCTCGAGTTATGAAAGTAGCTAGGCATTTGCCAACTTAACTCTATCGTTAACATTTCGCTATGTTTTTCATTGAATCGTCATTATAATTTAAGAAACGGTGTTGCTTGTGAATATTACAATTTTAACATAAAATAAATACTACAGAAAGTAATATTAATGTATTATACTTTCAGATAATAATTATTTACACTATTTTCAGCGTTCATTACACAAAACTTTTAACAATGTGTTACTTTTGCTGAGAAGAGATCAGCTTAAGAAGGTATTTTCAAAAATCGACCCTCAAGAGTGTTACGGCGAGTTATAAATTAAAAAAAAAATCCTTTTTATCAGCTATTAGATCTACAGACTTAAAATTTAACAAAGGTGTTTTATTTCTCTCTTTTTTTTGTTTAGCTGAGCTATGCAGAAAGCTTTTTTTTTGTTTAATTTGCAATTCACGTAAAATTAACTCATTAAAAACTTCTTTAACCTTCAATCTGTGTTGTTTAATTTTTCAGTTCACCCGTGCGAAGAACGGGTATACCAGTACATATGTTTAATCAAACATTCAAACTATCAGAAAAAAAAATCATTTCAATAGCAATCTGTAAGATTTTTAATACATCATTTATAAATAATGGGGGGGGAATAGTTCTACACTCAAAAAAGCCACTGTAATGCCGGGCTCTAGAGAGATAAAAGAAATGTGTCTGACAATGGAAAGCTGTGGAAGAAATTTAGAAAAAGGGAATTGTAATGACGTTAATATAGAAATCATGCACACACAAGAGGAAGGGCTAACAGCTAGAGGAGAAGGGGAATTTCCATG
Source organism: Trichonephila clavipes (assembly GCA_019973935.1). Classification (NCBI taxonomy): domain Eukaryota; kingdom Metazoa; phylum Arthropoda; class Arachnida; order Araneae; family Nephilidae; genus Trichonephila; species Trichonephila clavipes. The sequence goes on from BMAU01021194.1 coordinate 239,139, forward strand.
ACAATATGTTATACATTCAAAAATGTCCGTGCAAAGCAGGGGGTAATTGAACAGGAAAGACGTCAAAAATATTTTGAAAAAGGGAATTTTAATGACATCATTATAGCAATCACTTGCATGGCACGCGCACACACCCGCACTGAAGTGCTGGCGTCATGAAGGAAAGAGGAAATTAAGTTACACACACTCGGTAAAGCCCAGGCTTAAGCAGAGGGGAAAGAAACAAAAAAGTCTAAATTTCGAAAAAGAATAATGAAAGTGCTGATTTTGTAAAGGGAAAGGAAAATTTATAAAAGTAGAGAAAACCCGTGCAACGCCGGGCCATGCAGCTAGTATATATTATAAATGTGAAAGTTTGTGAGTATCTTTGTGGGTCTTTCACTCAAAAACAACTGAATGGATTTTAATGAAACTTTACAGTAATATAGCTTATACATCAGAATAACACATAGGCTAAAATTTATAAAGATATTGTGAGAAGTTTTCAAAATATAACGACAATTGTCAAGAAAGTAGGACAAAATTCTGCCATTTGCAAAAAAGCCCGTGACAGCATTCATCTATCTTTTTTATCCCTTCTGTTTTGTCTACGCCATACCTCAGTGCGCTTTCGCTTTTCATTTATTCCCTTCATCAGTGTCGTCACTATTTTTATTTCATAATAAAAGGGAGAGGTGGTGGCAAGATTTTAACATAAAATAAATACAACAAAAAGTAATATTAATGTATTACACTTCCTGATATAAATTATTTACACTATTTTAAGCGTTCATTACACAAAATTTTTAACTATGACAGTGGAAGGAAAACTATTAATTTAAAATAAAATATCAAATTGTTTTTATCATTTAGTTTTTTTTCTTTTTGAATGTTTTTTTTTTCAGTATATGTAAATATATATCTACGCTTCCCCCATACTGTTTTTTATAACTTATATATATATGTGTGTGGGGTTTTTTTAAGTATTTCTATTAATTAAATACTAAATTAATTATTTGTTAATTAAAAAAGTACATTGTCTATTATTTGGGATAAAAATACATTTCAGAGACATTTTTAAGCTAACTAAAGAACCGTTTTCTTTTTATTGCTTCACATTAATAATTTTTTAACTAATGCTATATTGTTTTTTAAAAAGTCATAGATCAAAATTTGAAGCTATATTTTATCTGTGAGGGGGAGGGGAAGAGGAAACAGTAATTGTACACTAAAAAAACCGTGTTATGCCGGGCTAGAGGGAGGGGGAAAAAACCTGTCTTAAATCGAAAATATGTGGAACAAATTTCGAAAAAGGGAAATTTAATGAAATAATTTTAGAAATCACACTCACATTGCGCGCGTACAAACACACATAATTTTTGGCGTCATGAGGGAAAGAGAAAGCCCGTTCAAAGCCGGGCCATGCAGCTAGTATATATATACATCCTAAATTACGAGCAAAGGAAATAAGCTCAGATTGCATTAAACCATCAACTATAACTGACAAATTGTAACACTTTTACTTAAAATGAAAAACAATCATATAATATTCAAAACAAAAAAAAACATGCCATATTCTGAGTCATATATAACCTACAAAATCTCTTATTTATAACATTTTAACAGGAAATCTACTTGAAATACAAATACATTTTTTTTAAATGGATATTTTTCACCGACACAAACATACATTTTTCGCAACCATTATTTCAAGATAAATTAATCTAATTCTTTTTTTAAAAAAAATTCTGCAAACTGAATTGTTATGCAAAGCACTTTCTATACACAAATTTTAATTTTTGAGACAACTTCAATATACACAAATTTTAATTTTTGAGACAACTTCAATAAACACAAATTTTAATTTTTGAGACAACTTCAAAACAGTAAACAATGATGATAAAAAAGAATTTATAGTTTAACACTAGAACTGTAAATAACATATTTTACAACATTTAAAATGATACCCTATTATTTCCAGGTAAAATAAGTACACAATCTTCTTATTTTATCTGTATAATAATCCAACAACATAGAATATTGCAATAAACCAATGAAATTTTCTTTTCCAGATATATCTGCTTTTTCTATTTTATTTTTTTAAAAAAAATTAAATATATGACTGCATTCCATTACTCTTTTAAATATTTACACAATATTTTAACTTAGGGGAACAATAGCCACTTACCTCGACATGAACGCTGTTTCTGTACTTGAACACTACTGAGATTTCCTTCGTTGTTTTCAGATCACGGCTCCATTAATCAGAAACTGAAGAAAAATACGGCATCTGTTTATTCCAAAGACCAACTTTTTCACTTGAAACTGCTGCAGGACAATTCCCGGGATCCACGTGGTCATCAACTTGAAAATACACTGCAGGATTCTATTTCCTTGTTAAAAATTTTCTTTCAAACTGAATGTCCACTAGAACCTTGTTCACAATTATGTAGTACGAATACCAATCAATTTGAAATATTTTCTTCCTTTAACTTCGGCTCCAATGCATCCCACTTCTGACACCAGTGTAAACTTGTGGATTCTTTTCGGATCGGGTCGTGTTCGAATTGTGAAAAGAAAATAATTGCAGTCAGGATTTTGTCCCTCTGTTTTATTGCTCACCTTCCATGGGACATTTCATAAGAAAAAGAATACATTAAAAGGATCCAAGATTACAATCCACCGTCCCGTCGCCTTTCTTTTCGACCACGTTTTTTCGCGCTCCCGATCTCCTTTTTCTCCTCGTTCGGACTCCTCTCCCCTGTCGTTGCCAGGTCCTTCTCTCTATATCGTGTGTCTCGTTCGACCTATTGCCAGGTGCATGCAGTAGATCCTTACAAAATGATTGACAGATATTGTCGGTTTCAGAACGCATACGCGGTTGCAGTAAAATAAACAAACTATTTGGGACAACGGGGTGCAGCGTTGGTTTAATGGGTAGTAAAGGGATTTTTTTTTTTTTTTTTTTTTTTTTTTTTTTTGTAAAAGTGCTGTATTTTAGAATTGCCATGGAAATGGGTGCGCAATCTTTTTTTTTTTAAAATCCGTGCAAATATTTTGGGATATCCACCAGTGAATGAACAAGTACGTTTACATTTTCTTGGGTATCATAAACATTGCCCATAGGGTTAAGAATAAAGATGGAATTTAGAAAGGAGTTTTAATTTTTGGAGGAAGGATTTGATAGAGACCTCCAGTTTTATTTTTGTAGAGATATCTTTTTTATTTGTCTTAGCGTACTTATTTCAATTTTTTTTTTTGTTCGATAGGTATGTAATAAATTTCTTTCTGCTCATATCTTAGATACAAATTGTATTTGAAATTGCTGTGTAAGAATACTCATCAGGGAAATAATCATTTTCAATTTGAGTCCTTCACAAGAAAATGTTACTTTTCTAAGAAAATAACCTGGAGCAATTTTTTCACAAATAGTTTGTATAATTCAGTTTTCAAATACATCTATTTCTTGTTTTACAAATTAATGTTATTATTTCCGATACGCATGAAAATATGACAAAAATTTTACTAAATTACAGTCGTCGCTAAACCTGAAAAAAAGTTCGCTATTTGAAAAATTTGTGAAATAGTGATTTATCTTTCAATATAGTTTAAAAACCAATTAAAACAAATTTAAAATTCACAAAACTGTAAATTATTATAAAATTAATTGTTCCCACACCTTCTTTTTTGTAACTTAATATCTATTTATTTGACATACCTTACCTATCAAAAAGAATTCGGCTAGGAAAGTAGGGGGAAAAAACAACTTTGTTAAGAAATACTCAGAACTTGCAACTTTAAAAAAGTACTTTTGCATTATGATTAACGAATTTTAATAGCATTTTCAAATTTTAAGCCTACAAGTAATTTTAAATATGCATATTTTATGACCAGTAATTTTCAGAATGCGTGTCCTTCAATTTAACTACTGGTAAGTCTATTAATTTTGTTTAAGTGTTTTCGTTTTAAACAAAGAATGTTTTCTCTCATTCCTCACATCTTTGCAGTGCACAAAATACCTCATCAGGCGTATTTTTTTCACGCAATTCAAGTCTAATCGTTTCAAATGATTTTACTTAATGATTATATCACACGAAGGTCCATAAATATTTCAATAACAGAGAGAGAAAAAAAATCGAATCCCAATAGAGAAAAAGTTCGATAAGGGGAAAATGCACCTAGCTATTTGGAGGTTATTTGACGAAGAAAATCATAAAATGTTCTTGGTTCCAGGAATAAGTTCGCGAAATAGAGAAATTCGCAAGATGGAGGTTCGCAAAATGGAGGGCCGACTATATTATATTCATAAAGAATTAATTTCCAAATTATGCTTCCTTTTTATTACACTTCCTTAAGTTGGTATGGAATTGAAAACCTGTTTCCTTGTTAAATTTTAATAATTGTTTTTATAGATAATCCGAGAAAAAGCATGAATATTGTTAAGTTTGCAAACCTGGAAGAAATATGAACATTTTTAAAATATTAACTTAATTGTTTTAAAAATCTAGCGAGAGTTCTCAGATATAAATATATATAAAACTTTTATAGAACAGATATATTATATATATAAGTATCTTCAAAAAATTTCAAAATTATCTTGAACAGAAAAAAAAAATATTGAATAAGAAACCCTTTCATAGCTTCCAAAATGCAAATCTGAGAAAAACACATTTAGAATTTGTAAAGGCATAAAATAGAAACTGATAATGTAAATTTTCTCAAATTTACATGTAAATCTCTAATTTTTTAATACGTTTTTTTCCAACTGAAGAAGGTTGTAAAATAGCTTGTAATTTTCTATGAGACAAAAATTGTTTTAACCTATAATTATATCATATAGGAGCTAATCTCTGACTGCAATGTAATGGTATTAATAATAAATCATTATTATTGTTGTTACTAAAATCAATAACTGTATGAATCAAAACTTGAATTTTACTTTGCATATGCAGCATAGAATAAGTCTAATTGTCATACATCACTTTGACACTATTGTTTCTGCAATTCATGGTTAGCTGTTCTGTGATTAAGGTGTAATTTTTTTGATAAGTATGTAATTATCTTTTTATGGATCATGTCTAAGAAAAAGGATTTAAATTAATTATTTATAAAGCTTCATTTTTAAAATTGGTCTTTTGAATAAAATAACGTAGTATATATATACATATACATTACATATGTTCAACACATGTATATTAATCACTTGAATTAATGAAATTATGTGCTGATGTATAAAACAACACTTTGTTATAAGCAGATTTCAGCCTTTATTAGTATATATATTTTTATGTTACTAATAATTTTTGAATTGTGCGTTCATTGAAGATATTTAATTAACATAGTAACTCTCTTTTATAAATCAATACAAATTATTGGATTTTAAAAATATGAAGTAGCCAACGAGCTGATTCTTTGCGGTGACAAAAAAGAAGAAAAAATTCTTTGGAAGGAGTAGAAATTACTTTCAAATTTAAAGGAGACACATCGACAGCTAGAATGCACAAGTTTTTTCTTGCATAATGTACGATGAGCAATAATCTTCTTTGAACAGTGAAGAAGGGCAAACAGGTCAAGCAGTCGTAAAAGCACAAATTGGGCTTCTTTCCTTTTCCCCTCCATTGTGGTGAAACCAAGAGGGAGACACCAGATACTTTTTTTTGTCCTCAGTTACTTCCCTAACCAGTTTATGTCGTCTAAAATGGAATTCTTAGTACACAGTTTTGTCCTATTTTCATAAATATTAGAAATAATAACATTAATTTATAAAATAAGAAATGGAAATGTGTTTCAAAAATATAACAATTTATGAAAATGTGCCCTAATGACTATTTTCACAGAAAAATGACGTTTTCTGTTTAAAGACTTGTATCGAAACTTAGTATGTTCTTGATGAGAGTTTCTTATAAGGCAATTTTCAGAAATTCAAATTTAAGTACAATTTATTTTTACCATCTACATTTCCTTAAACAGGATACCACATAATGTAGCCTATTTTCTGAGCTGTTATTGGCTACCGAACATACACACATGCGTAAAAATTAAACAATATGTTTGAAATGAATTTGGAAAGGAGCTAATAATTTTCTTTGAGACAAAAATCGTTTTAACCTACAAATATATTATTAAGAAGCTAATCTCTTACTATTATCTAATGACATTAACATCAAATTATTATTATTCTTACTAAAATCAACAGTGTGTGACTTAAAACTTGAATTTTCATTTACATGTACTACAAAGAATATGTCAGGTGTATTGTTATGCGACACTTTTATCATATAGGAAGTGACCGAAGCTGATTGTTTGGGAAAACAAAAAATAAATAAATAAAATTTCCTTTCTCCCATAAAAATAATTTTTTTTGCTACCCTTTTGTCACATATTGACAATTCAAATCTAATTCTAAGTCCCTTAGCCTCTTCACTAGAGTTTTGGTGGCCGCGGTAGCTTGGTGGTCACGAACTCGTGGCTGGAGTGTCGTGGGTTCGAGTCCTGTTGCCACTAAAGACGCGCCGTGTAGATGAGGTCATTCCTCCTGCTGATGTAGTAATTAGGAAAGAGGGGTGCCAGCTCAGGTGTCCTCCTCGTCACTCGACCTAGGTTTCTGATCAATAGCCCTCTTGTTGCTTTGTAGAGCAACGTTAGACATCAAATGACCATTCCGGATTTTTCACCCACTAAGAAAGTATACAATTCACAACAGTGGTCTTCAAACTGTGTTCCACGGTACATGCCCAGGGGTTCCACGAGTCACAATAAATAAATCGAAAAAAAATTATAAAGGTGTATGCAAAATGGATTCACGTTCTCTATGAAGTTTGTATCCTCACAAGGATTTAAAACTCATTGCTGTCATTAAGAAATTGAAAATTTTATTTCAACATAATAACTTTATTTTGCAATACTTTTTAAACTTTTATTATATTATAATAAAAGATATATTAAAATGTGTTTTATTTATATATATTACCTAATAGATTGTAAAAATTTTATTGTTTACTATCCCGGGTTCCACGAGATAATTGTATACTCGTTAGTACAACGTCTTGCAAAACTAAATAGTTCTCCAATGGAAAGTGCCCCTTTTGACATATTTGTTGGGAAAACACCTACAATAAGGGAGAGGTAAGGACTTATCGACCGATCAACATATTTGATGTCCAAACTCTAAATTTAAGCAAAAATAGCTCCTAAATGTTTTGTTGTAAATTCATACAAAATACTCAGTATTCCTCTAAACATTTTAATGCCATTCATTACAATGTGTATAAGTGAAAAATATTTCTTGGCAGAAGTGGTTACAAAAACCAAGTATAGAAATAAATTATGATTAGAATATGTAATGCGATATTGCAGTTAATTTCAATGGGCTTAGACTCCCAACGGTTTGTGAGAAAAAAATCAAGCACACATTCTAGTTACTATACATAATGCATGAGTGGGTGAAACCTGGATCACAAATTAATATTATTAATAAATGATTTAATTTCGAAAAAATTTAATTTCGAATCGAAAATATTTAATAATCGATGCAATACTTTTTTTAATTGCCTTTACAAAAAAGTGTGTGTTGAATAGGGTTTGACAAAAATACTTTCTACTTCTAGGGACTCCACAAAAAGACCTAGTTCTAGCGCAGTGGTGGCCAACCTGTGGCCCGGTGAAGTTGTAACGGGGGCACGAGAAGACATACTAAAAAATTAAAAGAAATTTGAATACATAATAATAAATAATTTCTACAATTTTATTGAAGTGGGATTGTCTCAGACAAAAGTCTCAAAATTTAGATCAAAATATGTTAGTGTGTGTGTGTGTGTGCGTGCGTGCGTGCGTGTGTGTGTGTGTGTGTGTGTGTGCGTGTGTGTGTGCGTGTGCGTGTGTGTGTGCGTGTGCGTGTGCGTGCGTGTGTGTGTGTGTGTGTGTGTGTGTGTGTGTGTGTGTGTGTGTGTGTGTGTGTGTGTGTGTGTGTGTGTGTGTGTGTGTGTGTGTGTGTGTGTGTGTGTGTGTGTGTGTGTGTGTGTGTGTGTGTGTGTGTGTGTGTGTGTGTGTGTGTGTGTGTGTGTGTGTGTGTGTGTGTGTGTGTGTGTGTGTGTGTGTGTGTGTGTGTGTGTGTGTGTGTGTGTGTGTGTGTGTGTGTGTGTGTGTGTGTGTGTGTGTGTGTGTGAATAAATGTTTTCTGCTATGAACATAATAAAATAAATATTACTCATAACTAGCTGATGTGCACCTATAATAACCTAATTCTGTTAGTATCTGCAAAAGTTAATCCTAATATAGATGACTTGGTAAAAAAAAGGGGGGGAAAAGAGTAATTCGAAAGCCACATTATAAGTAAATGTTTCAAGTTACTCTTTTTTATTTTGTACCTTACTAAATTGAATTGAACCTGTAAAAAGTTTATTAACAATAAAACCTAAGTTTGCCCTTCATCTTATTTTTAAATTTCTTGCATTAAAAAAATGTGCTATTTAGGTGAAAATTCCACAATTAGCCTATAAGTAACATTTTTTTTTTTTTTTTTACGTTTCCGTATTTGTTTGATGGAAATGTTGGAAGCGGCACTCAATATTATTTTTTATCAAATTGTGGCACTCTTTCCAAAAAGATTGGCTACCCGTTTTCTTGGGGTTCTGTGAGTAGGAAAAGGAATAACCCCACTATCAGTGATAAAAATAGAGTTCCCCCTCTCCTCGCATTCCACAGCTGTGTTTCCGGCCATTCTAAAATTTAAGCAAAAACCAACAAACAGCTGATCTCAAGGTCACTTGACCATTGCCTTTTCGAAAGGATGTCTTGGGGGAGTAGTTTCTTGACGTAAGTTTAGGGTTACCTTATTTCTACCCCCCAATTTTCATGTAAAAAAAAAGCAAAATTAGTGTTTCTGAAGTGATTACAGTCATTATTAGTGTAGCAAAATATTCTTTTTCATAAATTTAGTATTATTATTGTGTATGTAAGCAGTCTATGCGGTAATTTTATTCTAAAGTAACGTTTTAAAACTTTTATACGTAGATTACATAAACATGGCGCCATCTGCAGACTTTGTAATAAAGCTTGCCAATTATGGCGTCAGAAAATTCTGGAAGCAAGGATATATGTATTTTTCGTAATTTAAAAAAATTTCTAGACTATTTCTGATATTTCTACATTTCAAGGCGGATTTATATGAGTAATTTGCGTTCTCAGCAAAAGTTTTACGCCTGAATAATGTGATTTCATTGTGCAAAAGTACCCTAACCATTTCAGTAAATTTGGCAGTCCCCTTTAAGAAAATTGAGGGCTTATTGTTTTATGCGAAATACGCAACGATGCTAGGTGAAATGCGAGTACACATTCCAAAGTCTTTAAGAAATGAAATAATGAGAGAAAACTTCACGACCAGAGTCCACAGTAGGTCATTTAGGACGCTTTAAGATTTACCATAAAATATGGGACGTTTGTTATTTCCCGTATATGAGAAAATGTATTGATCAATATGTTTCTACATGCCACATGTGCCAAGTTAATAATTATAAAAACGCGTTACCAGCTGTTCGATTAATTCCGATTATATCAAATTATCCAAATGAGATAGTAATGTTAGATTTGTTAGGTATGTATCCTGTTTTGCGAGTAAGACGTAACCGATTTGTTTTAGTAATTACGGATCATTTCAGCAAGTGGGCTGAAATCATACCCCTTAAAAATGTCTCGGCTCGTATAATAGCTGATAGTTTATTTGATAATTATATATCACGTTATGGAAATGCAGTAAAATTAATAAGTGATAACGGTCCCCAGTTTATATCCGATATTTTTGAAAATTTAAGTAACAAATTAGGCATAAGGCATGTGAAGAGTGTTGTATATAGACCTCAGGCGAATGGAACCGAACGCATGAATCGCGATCTTGTGCAAATGATTGCAAATTATGTGAATGATCAACATGATACTTGGGACCAGTTATGTGAGTTCGCTTATGCTTTTCGAACGGCAGTGAAGGAAACGACGGGAAAAACTTCTGCAGAATTATTTTTAGGTCGAAAATTGATTACCCCTTTTCAAAAATTAGTGATGGTATTGACGGAACTGAGTTTGCCGTAGGGGATATTGAGAGATTATTTGATGAAGCTAGACGAAACACTAAGACTAAACACGAAAAGTAGGCCAAATATTATAATCAACGGAGGCGAGATGTTAGAATAGAAGTTACTGATTGGGTCCTGATGAAAACGCATCCTTTAAGTTCGGTAGCACAAAAGGTGGTAGCCAAGTTACAACCAAAATTTGAAGGCTCTTATAGAGTATTAGAGGTAACACAGAATAATTTAGTAGTTTGAAGATATGGAAAAAGAATAACAGTCAATGTTGATCAAGTTAGACTATATCATCATAGGAAAAGTGACGAGACGGAGATAAGAACCAGTAGCTCTTGTTATTCTTTATTGTAAATAAAATTAGCAGAGTGCAGTTTCAGCATTCATGAGACTTGGCTGTTTTTAAAATACTTTTATTTAAAACTATCGACAGGACATGGTACAAACAGGAACAACGGCAGACACAAAACGAATTAAAATATATACAACTACAACGCGTATGGCGACCAATCAGCAATGCGATGACGTCATTCACAAACAGGTCACACGATGACGTCATTGGTAGTGCAAACCAATTTGCATATTCAGCCTGTTGCGATGAACATGCAAATAAAGAAACATTACGCGACTCGCGTATTTAATTAAATAGATAGTGGACATGAGAAAAGATTTAATTTTCTAACAATGGCCCCCCTCTGATGTCCATAAAAGTAATTCAATTCTTAAATTAGATTTTTCATATTTAACAAATATAGATATATTATACATTTACAAATATTAATTTTAGAAATTTATACAATTTATCTTTGGATAACGGCTTAGTAAAAACATCTGCCAGATTGTTTTTACTACAAATATGATTTAATACAAACAATTTTTCATATATTAAATTTCTTACGAAATGATATTTTATATCTATATGTTTAGTCGTACTATTTTCAATAGAAGAATTAGAAAAGTCAATTGCAGCTTTATTATCACACAGTTATTCACTTTTACTTAAATTAATGGAAAATAATTTAAAGTTGTTACATTCTTCCAAATTACGAATAATCCAAATTAATTCCTTGGAAGCTTCAGTCAAAGTTATATATTCTGCCTCCATAGTTGATAAACTCACACATTTCTGTTTAAAAGTTCTCCAGAGAATATTGGTACAGAATCAATAAATAAAATAATCCCCCCATTGAAATTCTGTCATCCCTATTGGCTGCAAAATCAGATTCACTATAACATTTGATATTGTTACGAATTTAGTCTTATTCTAATTGTTTCTACTCATTTGTGTTCATTTCTACAGTTTAATTTGTCGTATCTAATGTGATTTCAACCCTGTTTACCTGTAATATCATTTCCACTGCATTGCACGGCCCCCATGCTTTAACATTGGTTTAAATGGTAAACTCGCCAAATATTGCAGCTAGCGCCAAGTTGGCGACGGATTTGGCGACTTAATTTTTGGCGCCAAATTTGGCAATATATCGCCAAATGTGGCGATATGTCGCCAAATGTGGGCGATAAGCTTGGCGACCATGGCAACCCTGCTCCTAATAACCCTGTCTGGCAACCCTATCGCGGTATTGTAACCCTATTGTATTGAATGTATTACTGTATTGAGCTTTTCTCGTACGCTCCGGATTTTTCTAGACCTTTCTATTTCTAGATTATTCTGGCAAGTGCAAGAGGTTTCTGACCGAAAGGTATAAAAGGGCCCGGGCCGGCTAGTCAGTTAGTCAGATCTCAGCTTTCATGCAAGTGATACCTCTCTGCTTGAGAGAGAGACGATTGCATAGTGCGTGTGTTATTGCTTTTATTGAGTTATTATTTTTGTGCTGAGTGTTTACTATTGCTTTTGTTAGTGTTTTACATCTGTGTTATCAGTATTTTCATCGATTGTACGTGACTTTCTCGAACTGTTCTACAATTTGTGGAGGACTGTTTTGGCCAAGAATAAAATTGTTTTGGATTCCGCTCTTCGGCTTCAATCATTTCGAACCCCCGAAAACGCAACAATTGGTGTCAGAAGTGGGGTTGAATGCCAACAACAAGAGCGATGGAGGCCCAGTTCCAGACTCTTCTAGAAAAATTGACTGAAATGAAATCGGACTTGACCGCCAGCATGAATGCCAATATGGGCGAAATGAAATCGGAGTTGACCGCCAGCATGAATGTCAATATGGGCGAAATGAAATCGGAGTTGACCGCCAGCATGAATGCCAATATGACTGAAATGAAATCGGAGTTGACCGCGAACAAGGAAGAGTTGAAAAGTGATTTGAAGGGCATTGGCGACAAATTGACGACTATGGACAAGAAATTTGAAGAAATGGAAGGAAGAATCGAGTCGGTGGAAAATAAATTCGAAAACAAATTTGTGGATATAGAGAACAAATTTGAAAATAAATTCGAAGATATGGAGAGCAAACTAGAGAAATTGAAGCAGAAAGTCATGACTGGTCAAGGGGATGAATTTAAGTTTCAAGCTCCTTATTCCAAGCCTTCCATCAAGCTTTCTACATATGACGGAAAGTCCTCTTGGCAGGTGTATAAGACCCAATTCTCCATAGTGGCGGATGCAAACCAGTGGGACTCCCAGACCAAGGCCTGCCAGTTAGCTGCTTCTCTTCGAGCCGACGCTGCTGACATTTTGCAAACTTTGCCGGAAACACAGCGGCTGGATATCGACGCTCTCGTTAATGCTCTGGAGTTACGCTTTGGAGAGAAATGTGTGAAGGATTACAGCAGACTCCAGCTGAAGTCACGGCAGCAGAAAGTGTCCGAAACTCTCCAAGAACTGGCGACGGACGTCGAGAGGCTTTCTCACTTGGCGTTTTCTGACTGTCCGACTGAAGTAAGAGAAGTCCTGGCGCTGCAACACTTCATCGACGGGGTGCGTGATCCGGAAATCCAGAAAGCTCTCCGAATGGTGGATCTCAAGGACTTAAAGGGGGCCCTAGTGTTTGCTATGAAACTCGAGGCAGCCCAGCAAGCAACACGAAAGGACAGACACCCCATACGAGCCGTCAACGAATCGGACACGTCGAACTCAAGTGTGGAGCGGTTAGAGCGACAGATGAGAAGCTTCATGAATAGAGTTGAGTCTTTGATGTCCCAGAAAGCAGACGGGAAGAAGACCCTTAAATGCTGGACCTGCGGTCGAGAAGGGCATCTGCAGAGAAGCTGCCGGGCACGCCAAGGCGCTGAAACTAATAAGCGCCTTCCAGAAGGAGGTGTCGGAAAACTAATTAATGACCATCTCGTGGGGCGGAGGTTGCCAGATTTTGGAAAGCCCCACATTCCAGTGTGTCAAATTTCGACAAAGAGTACCGGTGAGAATGGAATTTTTATAATGGGACATGTTAACGAGCTTCCCTGCAACATGATCATCGATACAGTAGCCAATGTGTCTATCATTCGGAACGATCTGGCTCAAAAATTAAAAGAGAAACTTATCTGGACCCCGCCCCGCGTGGTGCTACAGACCGTGACGGGGGAAAAGATTGATATTCACGGAAAATTAAAAGTCAAGATCCAGTTTGGAGACACTACCTACCAACATGCTGTGTATGTCGCAGATATTGCAGACCCTTTCATTCTTGGACTGGACTTTCTAAAGGAGCATGGTTTCACTCTAGACTTCAACAAGAACGAATTACGTTCCATACACGAAGAAGTCACTATATTCAAAATTGAACACAGGACAGAATCTATTCGACAGGTAACCGCTAACGAGAATATTACCATTCCCCCAAGGACTGAAATCATAGTACCTGGATACATCGGTAACGATGTGAGTTTCAACTCTGGCCTAATTGGAACTGCGGAAAATAAAGCGAATGGATTGCTAATAGCTTCGACGCTAGTGGACCTTTCCAGAAAAACTATCCCGGTAAGAATTTGCAACGTAACTGAAAAACCTAGAGTGTTCCAGAAAGGTGAACTGTTGGCATCCTGCAGTCCAGTAACGTGTGTCTGCAAAAGTTCGAGCTTGCTCCTATCCAACTCGCCTCAACAGTTGACTCCCGACCTTCTAGAAAATGCTGAATTGTCCCCCGAACAGAAAAGCTCCGCAGAAAGACTGTTCCAAGAATTTGAAGACGTGTTTTCTAGAAACAGTAGCGATATTGGCCATACTACAGTGACACAACACAGAATTGATACAGCAGACCATCCGCCGATTAAACAGCACCCAAGACGCTTGCCGTTTGCTAAACAGGAAGAGGTCGGAACACTACTACGAGAGATGCAGGAAAATGACATCATAGAACCGTCTTCGAGTCCGTGGGCATCTCCAATCGTCTTGGTTCGTAAGAAAGATGGCTCCACAAGATTTTGCGTGGACTATCGAAAACTTAACGACGTCACCAAGAAGGACAGCTACCCTCTTCCAAGGATAGATGACACCCTGGATACCCTTTCCGGTCATAAATGGTTCTCGACTTTAGATTTAAAGAGCGGATACTGGCAAGTGGAGATCCATCCCGAAGATAGAGAAAAAACAGCATTCACTTCCGGCCAAGGACTATGGCAGTTCAAAGTCATGCCGTTCGGGCTCTGCAATGCGCCAGCTACTTTCGAGCGCCTGATGGAGACCGTGCTAAAGGGTCTGACTTTTGAAGCTTGCCTTATTTACCTGGATGACGTCATAATAGGAGGGCGTACGTTTGAAGAACATCTTCAAAATATCCGGAAGGTGTTATCAAAATTAAGCGACGCTAACTTGAAGCTAAACCCTTCGAAATGCAAGTTCTTCCAGAAAGAAGTCAATTATCTGGGACACATCATCTCTGCAGAAGGTGTTCGTACGGACCCCGAAAAAGTGTCCGCCGTAAAGAATTGGAAACGCCCTGAAAACCTCCGTGAGCTGCGAAGCTTCCTGGGACTATGTACTTATTACCGAAAGTTTGTGAAAGGGTTCTCTAACATCGCAAGACCCTTGCACAAGCTAACAAAAGTAAACAAAAGTTTCAGTGGACAAAAGAATGTGAAGATTCCTTCCTCCAGCTTAAAGAAGCTTTGACGTCTTCACCGATCTTAATATATCCACAACCGGACAAGCCATTTATCTTGGACACTGATGCCAGTAATGAGAGTGTCGGAGCAGTATTATCTCAGGAAATAGATGGCCAGGAACGAGTCGTAGCTTATTGGAGTAAGTGTTTATCGAAACCGGAAAGAAATTATTGTGTCACTCGAAAAGAGCTACTGGCTATTGTGAAAGCCATCGAGCATTTCCATCACTATCTCTATGGCCAAAAATTTCTTCTACGTACCGATCATGCCTCTTTAACCTGGCTAATGAATTTTAGAAATACTGAAGGCCAGGTAGCCAGATGGATACAACGGCTCAACGAGTATTACTTTGACATCAGACATCGTAAAGGCTCCTCGCATGGAAATGCTGATGCCCTTTCAAGAAGACCATGCCCAGAAAATTGTCGTCATTGTTCCAGAGTAGAGACCAAATATGACTATGCTATACGCCAGATAACAACTTCAACAGCGACGCCACCCGATCCCTGGAGTGACGAGAAAGTTCGAGAAGACCAGATGGCGGATCCTGATATTAAACCCCTTATAGAGTTTTTGGAGTCCTCCAGCAATAAACCAAGTTGGCAGGACATCTCGGCTTATAGTCCTACAACTAAGCAGTATTGGGCCCTCTGGAATTCTCTACATCTCAGGAATGGTGTTCTATACCGAAAATTCGAATCAGAGGATGGAAAGACATTCAGGTGGCAATTAGTACTTCCTCGATCTCGTATCCCAGAGGTACTCAAAGAATTGCATGGCAGCCCAACAGGAGGTCATGAAAACTTTGCACCGAGTTCGAGAGCGATTCTGCTGGGGTAAAGTGAGAGCTGACGTGGAACAGTGGTGCAAGTCCTGTGATGCCTGTTCAGCTCGGAAGGGGCCAAAGATACGTAGCCGAGGGAAGCTGCATCGCTACAATGTTGGAGCACCCTTCGAACGTATCGCTTTCGATATCCTGGGACCTCTGCCAAGGACTGCGTCTGGTAATAAGTACCTACTTGTTGTCATGGACTACTTCACGAAATGGCCCGAAGTGTACCCCATTCCGGATCAGGAAGCCCCCACCGTAGCGGAGGCTGTAGTGCAGCACTGGATATCGAGATATGGGGTACCTCTTCAACTTCATTCCGATCAGGGAAGAAATTTCGTCTCTGCGGTATTGAAGGGGGTCTGTGAACTACTCGGAATTGACAAGACCAAGACCACACCTTTGCACCCACAGTCAGATGGCATGGTGGAGAGGTTTAATCGTACCATCCTGAATAACCTCTCACTGATGGTCTCCAGAACCAACAAGACTGGGACCAGAAAGTTCCTCTCTTTCTGCTAGCGTACCGCAGCGCCGTTCACGAGACTACCGGATATTCACCATCCCAGATGCTTTTTGGCCGAGATCTTCGTCTCCCTTGTGACCTGCTGTTTGGTCGCCCTCCGGATACACCTTCATCGCCTGAGGAGTACGTGCAGAATCTCCAGGCACGTTTTGAAGATGTACACAATTTGGCTCGAGAACGGATCAACCTGAGGACGGAGAAGATGAAGACTCGGTACGACACAAAAGCCACAGGACATCAATTCAAGGAAGGTGACAAGGTGTGGTTCTACAACCCGACTCGACGCAAAGGACTTTCTCCTAAGCTACAATCGCATGGGGACGGTCCTTATACAATTTTAAAGATAATAAACGACGTCGTAATCCGGATCCGTAAGTCAACGAATTCGAAGCCTAGAGTCGTTCATTACGACAGGCTTGCTCCATATTATGGCCATAATTCTTAGTGTGTCAATTATTGTGTAATTTATTTTGACCATGGTCTTGTATAAATAAGTTAGTGTGTAAATAATCTTGTAAATAATTTTGTTTGTTGTTTTGTAAGTGTTTATTTTCTACTATGCATTACGTGTTTATTTTGTACTATGCATTAGGTGTTTATTTTGTACTATGTATTACATGTTTATTATTGCATATTCATTTAATTGTTTTTAATCAATTGCTTTATTATTATGTTAACGTCTGATGAAGGGTTGTACTGCCCGGGACGTGCAGTTCTTGAGGGGGGCAATGTTACGAATTTAGTCTTATTCTAATTGTTTCTACTCATTTGTGTTCATTTCTACAGTTTAATTTGTCGTATCTAATGTGATTTCAACCCTGTTTACCTGTAATATCATTTCCACTGCATTGCACGGCCCCCATGCTTTAACATTGGTTTAAATGGTAAACTCGCCAAATATTGCAGCTAGCACCAAGTTGGCGACGGATTTGGCGACTTAATTTTTGGCGCCAAATGTGGGCGATAAGCTTGGCGACCATGGCAACCCTGCTCCTAATAACCCTGTCTGGCAACCCTATCGCGGTATTGTAACCTATTGTATTGAATGTATTACTGTATTGAGCTTTTCTCGTACGCTCCGGATTTTTCTAGACCTTTCTATTTCTAGATTATTCTGGCAAGTGCAAGAGGTTTCTGACCGAAAGGTATAAAAGGGCCCGGGCCGGCTAGTCAGTTAGTCAGATCTCAGCTTTCATGCAAGTAATACCTCTCTGCTTGAGAGAGAGAGAGACGATTGCATAGTGCGTGTGTTATTGCTTTTATTGAGTTATTATTTTTGTGCTGAGTGTTTACTATTGCTTTTGTTAGTGTATTACATCTGTGTTATCAGTATTTTCATCGATTGTACGTGACTTTCTCGAACTGTTCTACAATTTGTGGAGGACTGTTTTGGCCAAGAATAAAATTGTTTTGGATTCCGCTCTTCGGCTTCAATCATTTCGAACCCCCGAAAACGCAACAATATTGATGTTAGATAAATTTAATTTAAAGTCCTTTGTGTTTTCTCTACATATCCTAATAATCTTAGTAAACAATTCCAATGAGCAAAACCTGGGTTTCCGATTCAGATTTTTTCGTTATCAGAGGAGTCTATTCACTTTTGCTATTTAGGCCCAGGATAGCTTAACACTTTCATGAAAGGAAACTTTCTCTCTAACCTTTTGTTTGCATTGCATATCCTACCACGACACCCTTTCATATTAAGTTGTTTGGGAACACCCCCATAAGCTTCACAACCAAAAGTTTTCAAATGTTTAACCCATAGTTTCCCAAACTTTTTTGTGTCATGTTTTCAGGTTTGGGGTAGACCCCTGCTTACTTAATATTGAATTTTTGCAAATTCATCATAGAAAACTCATGTTAATTTTAAACGTTTATTAATTAAATTAAAATCGCAATGAATTAATTGAGTAAAAATCACAATTAAGTTCAAATTAAAATTCATTAATTTAAATAAAATGATTAAATTAAAATTTAATATCAATTTGTTACAAAAAATAAATGCTTTTAATGGGATGGATGAACCTGATGCTGCAATAATAATTTTTGAACATTTGGCATCAATTTAGTCAGTTTCAATCTTAAATCTCTTCGGTTAGTAATGTCCAGTCTATTTCTTTCTTTTTTTTGTTAGAGATTGGCAACTTCACTGAAACCTTTTTCTACTAGGTATGAGGATGGAAAATCAATTGAAAATTTTCCAGCGATATTATATAATATGGGATAAGTAAGAGGTATATCTCTCTTTTTGAAGCCAGAATTTCTGATATCCATTTTTATCAGGCCTTAAATAAATTATACATACTAAGTAAGTACCTTAGTCAGAAGTATTTTTCTAAAATGTGTAGCTATGTAAAATGAAAATTCTTAATTGAAAAAGTTTAATTATCGCATGTTCGAAATAATCAATTGAATTTTGTACTTACAGAAATTTATTGAAAATAATAAGTAGTACAGATTTTTTTTCAAAGCCTATGTATTGTGTCAGCTTTAGCCCGCATTTATTTGATTTATTTAATGAGAAACACAAACTTTTATCTTTGAAATCTTAAAAAATACTAATATTAAAAAATACAAAATAATTAAAAATTAAAAGCATAATTGCCTGTGGTTATTTCAAGCGAGTAAACTGTAAAAGATGGAATTGTGAGCTTATAAATATATATACTAGAGGACCCGACAGAAGTTGTCCTGTACACACATCTTAAATTCAAAATAAAAGATTTTTGAATATTCGATACTGCGATCGTAACGCAGTCTGCCGGATCCAATGTAAAACATTCCAAGATCAACAATTTATAAATAAAAAATTAATTAAATAAACATTTCTAAACCGAATTATAAATCTAAACCATTCTCGAGTCCACCGGAACAGACAAAGACTTTCATCAAAATCGGTTCAGCCGTGTAGGAGGAGTTCAGTTTCATACACACGCACACACACAGAAGAATTACATATATAAAGATTATTTGAAAAGATATTAATTAAAAACGCTAAAAAGCGTGAATCATCTGCATTTTCGTAACAATAAAGACCGGGTTTGGCCAGTTTGGCTGAAAATCAATTTTAGACGCCAACTTACGTCTTTTTCAATTCCTCTATTAGCTCACGATCTCTATACATATTTTATTTGTTTGTTTATTTATCTTGGTGGAATTTTCAATCGTTATTAAAATACATTTTAAAGCGCTCAATTGAGCTGAAATGTAATGTACATGATTATTTTGGATGACAATACAATAATTTAATTATAATTAATAAAAATTAATTGATTAAAACTAATTATTTAAAAAATTACAAATACAGCCACGTTGGCGACCCTTTTGGCGACTGATGTCAAAATTTGAAAAGGTTTTTTTCTCACGTGTTAAAGCATTCATTTGAAAGGAAATTTTACATACACGATTGTTTTGGATGACAATACGATACTTTAATGATAATTAATAAAAATTAATGACCACTTAATGTGATTTTTCATATGTATATACATATTTATATTAATTGCAACTATTTAATAAAAAGTAGCTAAAATAAATTTTTTCTTGGTTCATCTAAGTAGGAATTGAGTAAAAAAAATTTTTTTTAATATTACTTGTTTATAACAATAGCGTTGTTACAACAATGCAGGTGAATGTTGAGCTGTATTTTTTGAATGTTTTTAATTAATATCTTTTTAACTAATTGCGATATCGGATCGAATTGCGAATCTAAACCATTCTCGAATTTACTTGAACCCACACAGAAAATTTCATCGAAATCGGTCCAGCCGTTTAGGAGGAGTTTAGTGACAAACACACGCACAAAAGATTTTTATATATAGATATATATATATATATATATTTCAGTTGGCCAATTTCTTCGAAAATAAGTCTTTTGATTCTAGAAATCACAACCGTTTGTAACCCTCAAAAATAAAGGAAAACATTTACTGTGTGAGTCCCTACTTCCCAAAGCTCCCCCGTCCCTTTATATTTAGTTATATGACACCGGACATCCTGTGAGCGTTAGGGATGTCCATTGCGACCCCACTCTAAGAATGGGAGAAAGTTGCAAAAAAAGTGTAAACACGTAAACCAGAAATAATTCAATGTTCATATAAATACAAAAAAAAGAAAGAAAGAAATTCTGAAGATGCTGTCGTAGACCCCTATTTACCCTTCATGGACCCCCCAATTTATTTTTCCCTTGTGAGTCGTCATCGACCCCTGGGGGTCCATATAGACCACTTTGGGAATCACTGGTTTAACCGACCACAATACAATTCAAAAGGGGGTTTTGTCTGTGGTTCTTATGACAAATGCGATTCCACGTATAGGTAAAGCATACTAAAGCCTCTGACCAGAACTTCGTAACATTGCTCTAATAGCATCTAAAGCGGTAGAATTAAAACGCTCGCCTACACCGTTCATTTCAGGCGAGTATGTATTGGTTCTCTCCATCTTAATTCCCTGAGTTACAAAATTCTTTATGAATAAATTCTAAGGCGTTATCAATCCTAATGTTAACGACTTTGTTATTTAAAAAATTTTCTGCCCGTTTCTGATATCTGGTAAAACAATTGAAAACATCAGATTTTCTTTTAATCGGGAAAACAGTTACTTTCCTAGAATAATCATCTGTTATTGAAAGAAAATAATTACTACCATCATGAGATGCTGTAGGAATTGAACAGACATCCATATGCAATAACTCTTGTGGTTTTTTAGATCTGATTTTTGAAATTGGTTTAAACAATTTTCGCTTACTCTTACCAATTTTGCAATCCTCCCACTCTACATTGATAGATTTCAACTTTGGTATTCCTCTAATACTCTCATTCTGACTAGACCTTAAAATATATTTACTATTAATATGACAACTCTTTTCCAACCAAATCCAAGAAGTGAAGTGTGAATGAAAGATGCAAATGAACAAATGTTTAAATATCGGTATTTAGAGTAAGCGAGATGGCAATGTAAGGTACTATTTCACAATTGATGTTAGTTTGTGGCAGTTGATGGTTATTACAGTTCGTGGTTCAAGTCTGAATGAGTTTTGCGTGACGTGAATAAAAGTTATTAGTGATCGAATATAGGAAACAGCAAAGTTGCACACCAGTGCATACAAAGACAAGATTGATCGTTACTCCAAGCTAAGGTAGGATTGATTATTTAATATTAAAATCGGAGATTAGGCGGTTTGTTTATTGAAAGTGGTCTGGATTAGATTAAGTCTTAATATAAATATATACATATTGTGGGTGTTGCGTATTTTTACCATCGTAGATTCTCCCCTACTAATTATTATAATCACATTTGTTAAAGGTTTAAGTTGAATATCTTAATAAAGTCATATTATGATAATGTTTGATCCTAGTTTTTTCGCTAACCCTACACCTCTAGCTCACGCTGATACTTCGAGGGATGTACTTCCAAGGGGAGGTACATCACAATGCCGCCCAACTAGGTTTAATCTATATGACCCCGAGATGAGAAACGCGAGAGGATTTAATGTTTGGCCAGAAGTGTACTTTTCTGGGTCGGAGAACGTCACCGAATTTTTGGAAGGTATTGACAATCAAATGAAATTACTTGAGATTTATCGTGTGCTTATTTGAAAGGTCATCTCCTGTGGAGAGCCCTAGATTGGTACCAAATATTCGGATTAGTGTTAGTGCAGAATACCGCCACGGACTTGGCGCAGCTGAAAGCAGCATTGCCGAAGGCATTCCCTGCCATCCAAAATAGGAAAGATTTAGAGACACGTTTTTACGCGTCACAGCAAAGACAAAACCAGGAGCCGACGGATTTTGTTTAAGATTTATTAAAAACACAAAAAAATTAGAACTGGGGATGTCAGAGAAAACCCTTGTAGATCATATTTTGGTTAGACTTGAACCACAAATCCAAGATTACGTAGAAATGCGTAACCCACAAAACATGGTCCAATTGTTGGAGGTCTTAGCTAAATTTGAGGAAAGATATTCATGCAAGGCAACACGGGGTTCGAGAAATAGTGATAATGTGGAAGGACGAGGTTGGAATGAGCGTAGGATGTCTAATGTTGGTAATAATCGAGGAAAATTGGAGAAATTCTGAAGTGGTGCATAGACCGATTAATGGTAGAAATGATTATAGGGGTAACTATCAGAACAGCCGTCAAGGAAATCAGTGGTTCGAGAGCAGGAATAGGTTTCAAAACGATGATCGAAGATTTAACGATAGGGGATATCAATTTAGAAATCCAGGTCAAAATGACGATTTTAGTAGAGGGGACCAAAGAAATAGGGGTTCGAGAGAAAATTTTAGTCGAGGCAGTAGAAAGCAAATGGGACGATTAAATGTTTTGAAAGTGAGTGATATTAAAAATGATCAGACGCAGTCGATAAATCAGTCACCGATTAAACTTTTAGCAATATGTATGTCACCGGTAGAACTTCCGTATGTTCCTATTTTATTAGACGAGACTTTTACAAAAGCGTTATGGGACACTGGAGAGAAGTCATTTATATCGGCGGAGACATACCAAAAATATTTTTTTTGTAAGCAAGTAAAGAAATCGAGTACTCAGGTAATCACGGCACAGGGAGCTAAATGTCGAAATATTGGAGTTGTGGAATTAAATATGCGAATACGGGAGTTCGAAAATTAGAATTAGTCTGAATTAGATTAAGGCTGTTTTCGGTCAATGTTAAAGGATAGAGATGAAACGGCAAAGACATTTGTGGGCAGGAAAAAGCTCCAATAATAATAAAAAATTTTATGGATATAAAGAAAATAATTGTTTAAAGGATAGTGTTTTTTGAATTTTGATTTTTCGGAAAATTACACAGTTTTCAGCATTTTTTCAAAATGAAATTTGACTTTTCTATGTTAAAGTATAGGAGGTGGAAACGCAAAAGACATTTTAACAGAAGAAAACATTTTTTTTAGAGTAGAATTAAATAGTATATAAGAAAGCAAGCTTCCCTCTTTGGACTAGTGTAGCCAGAATTAAGTTTTATGTTTTTCTTAATTAACTTTTTTAAAATTTTAAGTTCATTCTGAATTATTTTTGGCGTAGTTAGGACTATCTTAAACAGATGGCTCCACCATCGTTTGAAAAGCGAATTTATTCTTGGCTACGAATACTTATTTTTGGCGATATATTTCTGAAATATAGTCGCCAGCTGAAATTATGGTAACTTGCAAATTGTGGACAATGGAAAAGGTTTATGATGTACAGAGATTTAACATCTCAAATCTGACGAACTTTCCGATTTAGGAAAGTTTTAAATATTTTCTGCTTGATTTGATTGATTGATTGAATATTAACGTCGCACTGTTCAGCTACACGAGGGCTTTTGGCGACGGACCACGTAATTTTGAACCATGTTTAAGTGACGTGGACGACACCTGAGCTGGCACCCCCTCTCCTAACTACCACACCACACCAACGGGAGGACGTTTCAGCTCTCGACAGATTTAACGTGCATCGCTGCCCTACACGGCGGGTCTTTAGTGGTACTGGGCTCGAACCCGTGACAAAGCAAGCCACGGTCCAATACCTATACCACTCGGCTACCGCGGCCAAAATATTTTCTGCATGTGCTTTAAAAAAAATCGTTTATAATTATACTGCTTAGATTTTTTTTTTGTCTGTTATTGAAGGAATGTCTGTAAGAATATTTAAATTCTGCAAAATGACTTAACGAAGAATGAAAGTATACTTACTTTATACTTGATCGAAAGTTGTGAATTAACTCTAAAGAACACAAATTACTACTCCTTGCTCACAAATTAAAATTTTAATCTAATTATTGTAATGCAATTATTATTATTATATTATTATTTTCTTTTTAACTAACAAAAAAAATTTTCCCATCGATTTTATATTTGACGTAAAACTTTACCATAAACCATTGGAACAATTATTAACACAAAATATTGTTTTCTAATTTAATTAACAGAAACTTATTTTTTCAATTAATTATGTTCAGACTCTAAGCCGCACCCCAAATTCTCAGCACATTTTTGTGAAAAAAAATAGTGTAAAATATATTATCGATATATGATATATTTACGGAATGAAAAGTGGCTGCGATACTCTAGTGGTCAAGGTAACGTACTCGTGGCTGGCGTGTCATGAGTTCGAGCCTAGTACCGCTGAAGTTCTGTCGTGTAGGGGAGCGATGAACGTTAAATCTGAGAGCTCAAACGTCCTCTCATTGGTGTGGTAGTTGGATGGGAGGTGCAAGCTCAGGTGTCGTCCTCGTCACTTAACTATGGTTCAAAGTTACGAGGTCCGTCACCAAAAGCCCTCGTGTAGCTGATCAATATGACGTTTATATTCAATCACTAACTAAACGAAATAAAAAAAATAATAAAGGTGAATTGTTAAAAAGTGAATAATTAATTTACTTTACCAGCATTAAAAACTTTTTTCAGTCTTCCAATCTAAGCTGCACCAGAATTTTTGTAGCCTAAGTATCGGGAAAAAAAGTGCGGCTTAGATTCGAATAAATATGGCAATATCGCGATTTTAAAGTCTCTCTATCTTTAAATTTTTGAGTATTTTCTGTCATTGAACATTTTCAATAACTTGATCAAGTTCTTGACTAAATTTTTAACATAATAGAAGTTGGGATTTTTCTTTGCGCATTACACTTTACACATATAAAATTTATAGAATTAATGTTAATTCAAATTTTATCCATTTTAGTTAAATATATGATAAAAATTTTTAAGTAGTAAAATTTTATTATGAATTCTTTATGGAAAAAGAAATATGTCGGGCATTACGATATGAACATATATTTATTGCTCATTGGAGTTTTTATTTTATTACTATAATTAAAATATTGATTTTTATTACTAGTTCATTTTTGAATTAGAAAGTAAAGCATTCAGAAAAAGATATATCTGCTGAATAAACTTTTAAAAACACTAATTTTTAAAAAATTGAAACTTAATTTTCTAAATAATTAAACGATGTTTTCATTTTTTAAACCCAAATATTCATGATTTTTATAGTCTAGGTTTCAAATTTTCCAATGAAAGGGGAATCTATTTACCATTAAATCATGAATTTTACTTTCAAATACAAGGTCAGTTATTTATTACACAACGGAAATGGTGTGATCTGTATTTATGGTGCAAAAAAGATTCGTTAACTCTGCGTATAGAGGCAAACGAAGAGTTTTGGAAAGGAATTATTCCAAAACTAGAAAAGTTTTATTTTAAATGTGTTCTTCCTGAAATTCTTGATGGAAGAGCACCACGAAATATGCCTTTGAGGGAGCCGTTATATGTAGAGGAATCTAGTAGAAGCAAAAAACAGAAAATGATTGATATAGGTTAGGAAATGAAAAACCTATATATTATCGAATGATTATTTGATTAACGTCAAGCTTTGAAGCTTCACTGGGACTATCACCGACCTCGTCATTTTGAACTTCGATCAAGTGACGAGGACGAAATCAGAGCTGGAACCGCAATCTCCCAAAATTTCCTTCAACAGCAACATATAGTATCATCTACTTCAAACATCTGCTTTGAGGTTCAGCCTTCTACATAGCGGATCTTCAGCAGGGACACCAGAATTCAAACCGACGATGCAACACCACGTCGATCACGAGTTCGTAACCATGAACTCTTGCCTACTGTGACCTCCTATATCTTCTCGAACAGGATACCGTAAAAACTGTCCGTGATATATATTTTTATAATTAAGTATATTACTTAGCCATTTATTTGGATTCTTACATAGAATGAAACTATTATTTTGTTACCAAATATGCCCAAAAATTAAACAATAATGCAATTTTCTTTGATTTAAATATGTTAACTTCCAAATTGAAAAATTGTTATTGACATATATTCATTAAATAAACATAAATTTCTTAGAAAAAATAAAAGCAATGTTTATATATTATATGCTTGATTAATTGTGCTTGATAATTAATTGCCAGCCTATTTTCTCTCCCTTATGATATTTTAATCATTCTCTAAAGTTACAAAAGTAATTTTAATTTCAAAATATCTTTCTTTCTCTTTCTTCCTTTTTTGCTGAACATGAAATAATTTTGTAATGCTTATTTTCATTTACGTATCATTTCTTATAAAAATATTTTTTGAATTTGAAAATTATTTTACAAACATATGTAAAATAATGGTCAAAACCATAATTAACCAGTTTTTTTATGAAATAGCTGCATACATCTTAGAAAAATATCAAAATTGATAACCTTTAACTTTTTTAACATTTAAAACTACTTTTTTAAAGAAAACTCTATTCAAAATTGTTTCCCTTAAACCTTTCATAATGTAATACAGGTGTAAGTGTATACCTAATTGGAAATTTCTGAAATATTTTTTTTGTACATAAGAACTTTATTTTGTAATACTTTTAGAAACATTTATTATTCCATTATAAAAGAATATTAAATCGTTTTTCTTTATATGTAGTGCCTACTAGATTGTGAACATTCCATTGTTTACTGTACCGGGACCAACAAAACAAATTTATTCACGTTAATACATTGTTTTTGCACAACTAAATCGTTTTGTAATGGAAAATGAACTTTTTTTTATTTGTGGATAAAAACACCTATAATCAAGGAGAGCGAACAACTTATTGACATTTTAAAAGACATTTGACGGTAAAATCTATATTAAAACAAGAACAGCTCCTAAAATTTAGATTGCAAAATACATATGATTTTTTCCATAGTTAGAAACGAATAAAGCATTCATAACAAATTATCGGAATCCATGAGTCGAAAATTAAGAAAAAGCCATTTTAGATCTCTCTCATGGTCAAGATTCAACACTATTTTACTCCCCCCCCAAAAAAATGAACAAGTATTTCGTTTCACAGTCGTAAAGACTGTGGCCCTCTTCCCCCTGCAGAGAAAGGGGAGGATTCTATTGAAGGAAGTGCGCTACACACACACAGACACAGAGAGAGAAATTTCTTGACTTTTTTTGAAATCAACCAAAAGCGGAGAGCAGAGTGCACGCGATCTTCTCTTTTCAAACAATTAAATCTCACCAGCAATGACATCCAATAATTCACAAAATAGCTGTAAATTTATGTTTCGAGATATCTTTCCGATTTTTTCGAAATTGTCCATAATTCTGGAGATCTTCATATGATAAGGACCATTATAAATTTAACATCTTCCATCCTCTCAAAAATTGACACATTTGTTGAGTAATTCAGAGTACCACTGAGAATTGTACCTCTCGTGAAATAGGTTGCCAACCCCTGTTCTATTGTATAAAAGTAAAATTGTATCATACTGTTTGTTCATTAAAACGTGAAATTTAATTTTTCATTGCTTTAAATCCACCTATTCTTCCTTTAAAAATCATTTGTTCAGGAAAAATTAAACAGTTTCGTTCTATACATCATTTGATCGACAAACTGTGTTCCACGAGTCCCAATAAAAAAAATGGGAAAGAAAAATTACAAATATGTATGCAAAATGGATTTATGTTCTCATGAAATTCGTTTAGCCACAATTATCTAAAGATGATCTCATAGATTAAAATTAAAAATTTTATTTATACATAATTTGAAAAACTTTTTAAACTTTTATTGTAATATAATAAATGAATTTTAAAACTTTATTTTATGCAGTAGATTGTGAATATACTATTGTTTGCTATCCCGAGTTCCACGAAGTAATTTTATCCTAGTTAGTACAATGTTTTGAAACATTTTACATTTGTGGGGGAAAAACACCTATAATGAAGAAGATAAAAAAATTTATCGACATATGAACAGATTCGATGCTAAAATTTAAATTTAAGCTAGAAGACCTACATTTTAGGTTACCAATTCATGCCATATACGCAGAATTTCTCACACAGCTATGAACATTTTCATGCCATTCACAAAAATGTATGTAGAAAATGAAAAATATTTTTAACGCGATTGGCAACAAAAACAAAATACAAAAACGAATTGAACACGGAATATGAAATGCTGCTGCAGATAATTTCAAAAAGCTTATACGTCGATAGTTTGTGTAAAAAATTGTGAACACATATCTCAGTTACTAAGTATAATGCATGCGTAGGTGACATTTGGATCACAAATTTATATTATCAATGAGTAAATAACATTAAAATTACATCATAAAAGTTTTTAATAAAAAATAAAATAGTTCTAGGGGTTCCAAGAGTTGAAAAAGTTTGACGATTGACGAATGTCCAGAAATGAGAAGTCTTTCATGGTCAAGATTCACTCTGCTGCTTTAACCCCCTCCCCCGAAAAAGAGCTAACATTTATTTTACCAGTTTTATGACTGTCACCCTCCCTTAGCCCCCCGCGTGTTCCCTTTCGCTGAAGGGGAGAATTTCATTGAAAAGGTTACCTGAGAGAGAAATTTATTGCCCATCTTGAGACAAATATTTGTGCCAAAAATTTCGCAATAGCCAACGCCATCTAGGTGTTAAACTAATGGCTTTGATGCCGTTGGTTGAGTTCGAATAATAGCCAGAGATGGAGATAGTACTTATGTTTATATTACAAGAAAATAAATATTTACAGTTAAAGTTTACACTAAAAGGTAATAATGCGGTTAAATGAAAATTACACCCTTGAAGGTGCTGCGGATTGATGCGAACAAGACCTTGCGTCTGTCCGTTGCGTTTCAGTTTACAGAATGTCCCGGTACGGGGTTCCAAAAAGTTTCCGTTGGGGTAGGAAAGCGGGAAAAATCTCGCGCACTCAGTTACAGTTAAGTGAGGAGTGGAAAGTCTGGCGCACTCAGTTACAGTTAAGTGAGGAGTGTAGGAAACATACTCCCACCCTATATCCGAACTAGTTCGGATATATGGGAAGTTTGTGAACAGGTCGTTTAAACACTGAGTCTTGGGTTTTCACAGTTGCAACACGAACCAGCCCGTCGTTGCCTGGATGCACTTGAAGAACTCGAGCCATTGGCCATGTACCAGGAGGACCCTCCTCTTTGATCAATACGATGTCATCTTCCTTCAAGTTTGGTTGTGCGTCCTGCCATTTCTTGCGAGGTTGTAAGGAGGAGATAAATTCGGAGCTCCACTTCTTCCAAAAGCTCCGTTTGATGTTCTGTAGCAACTCCCAACGATCTCTGTGGTTGGAGGTTGAAGGAAGCTCCTCTGGAACTGAAAGAAGAACATCACCTGTAAGAAAATGTGAAGGTGTGAGTGTAGATATGCATTCTATGTCAGAGTCATTAACGTAGGAGAGAGGCCTGGAATTTAGTAATCCTTCGATTTGCGTGAGCAAGGATGTTAACTCTTCAAAAGTTAATATGGTTTCTCCCAATACTCTCTTCAGATGAAATTTGACGGATCGAATTCCTGATTCCCAAATACCTCCAAAATGTGGTGATGAGGGTGGAATAATGTGCCAATCTATTGAAGATTTGGATAAGTAGTAAGAGATGGCTTCATTAGTTGGTAAGGAAAGCCATAACTTCCGTATTTCGTCAAGCTTTCGACAAAATTGGTTCCATTGTCACTATAAATGTGGCGGGGAGCCCCACGACGAGCACTAAAACGACGAAGTGCAGCTATGAAGGAATCAGTTGTTAAGTGTCCGACTGCTTCAATATGAACAGCTTTAGTTGCTAAGCATACAAATAAAGCAATGTAACCCCAACCCTTTGTAGATTTAAGGCCGTATCACACGCAGACTTATTTCAAGCAATTTTTCCTCCTACTGAGGGTGAAGGGTTGCCGTAAACAAAACGACATGCTCTGACGTCATCGCGCACTTTCACCACATTGAAATGTTACTCGCCGATTTTTCTCCTTCGGAAACAACCATACATTATTTTTTTATACCGCTCGAGCTTACAGGATTCCTATTGGCTGGAATTCCAAGCAATTTTTTATTCCGGGCAATTTCTTGAGCTCACTAGCAAGAAATTGCTCTAAAGCGGTTGCTATGGCAACTGAGTAAAAATTGCTCGAATTGGACGAAAAATTGCTTGAAATGTATACGTGTGATACGGCCTTTAGTCCCTCGACCTTTGTTGTATTTAATCAGTACAGGACCAGCATAATCAATACCGCAACTGAAGAAAGGTCTCTCCAGCGTGACACGGTGTTTTGGTAAATTGCCCATCAGTTGTGGTGGATGTTTTGAATTTGTTACACTTTAAGCATTTTCTAATACATTTGTTAATTGATTTTCTACTTCCTACGATCCAATGGGACTGTCGAAGAACGTGAGCTAACAAAGTCGGCCCAGCATGTAAATGAGCGATGTGTTGTTCCTTGATAAGGAGTTCACTAATACTGTGCTGAGAAGGAAGTATGATAGGATGCTTGGAATTGAATCGAAGCTGGGAATTTTGCAATCTCCCTCCCACCCGTACTAAACCATGTTCATCTATGAATGGATGGAACGTAATGGACTTTTGGGGGGCAGAGAAATCTGTTTCTTAATGCTTCGTATTTCTTCCTGAAAGTAGAAACCTTGAACCCAACGAATGATGGTTTCTTCAGCGGTTTTGGTTTCCGAAAAGGTAAGTGAAGTAGTATTAATATGGGATGAACTGATCGATGATCCTTGAGATGCTATCTTCTTACAGTTTTTAATAAATCTTTGGCAATAAGCAAAAATGCGAATTATTTTGGTGAGTGAAGAGTAATGTTCGAATAAACCATGAATTACATCATTTGATGTGTGAGTAAACAGATTGAAGATGGAGACTGATTTTTGTTCCGCTTTTATCTCATCCGAAGCCTCATCGCAACTGAATTCAGCCTTGGGCCAACTAGAAGTTTCTAGCCTTAGCCAGGGTGGTCCTTGCCACCATAACTTGCAATCAGGTAAGCATTTAGGATCAATACCTCGGGATGCAATATCTGCGGGATTTTCCTTAGAAGGCACATGTCTCCAATGCTTTGTAGGTAGAACTTCCATAATTTCAGATGTTCTATTTGCTACGAAAGTTTTCCATTTGCGAGGGTGACCAGACAGCCAGGAGAGAACTATTTTAGAATCCGTCCAAGCGAATACATCAAAGATATAATATTTTAATGTCCGTAAGACCGATTTAAATAGCTTGGATAGTAAATGTGCACCGCACAACTCCAATCGAGGAATGGAAACTTGTTTGACAGGGGCTACTTTAGATTTTGATACAAGTAGTTGAACCTTTATTTTGCCGTTGTGTTTCTGCCGACAGTAGATTGCAGCAGCATAAGCTAATGAAGAAGCATCTGCAAAACCATGCAATTCTACTGTGTTGTCTGCTGTAAGGATGACCCATCTGGGAACAGTGAGGTAGTTGATGGCATTAAAGGCCTTTTGAAACTTAAGCCAATCCTCTGTTAATTGTTGTCCAATCTGTTTTTGTAAGCCAAAGTTTTTGATAAAAATCTTCATGAATACTGTACAAGGTGAAAGAAGTCCTAAAGGATCGAAAATTTTGGAAGATTCAGGTAAAATACGTCTTTTTGTGAGTGGTGGTGTAAGTTCAAGCGATGGTTGGAAACCAAAAGTGTCATTGGATGAATTCCAAAATAAGCCTAATACTTTGGAACTTTCATTAGAATCTTTGGAAAATTCAACTCGAGTATCATGAGAACTATGTTCTGAAAATTGAGCGAGAAATTCGGTGGAATTAGAATTCCATTTTTCTTAAATGAAACCGCGAGTACTCAAAACATGAGCAATGTCCTTGCAAATGGAGATTGCGTTATTTGGCGTATCTGCCCTGATAGTAAATCATCCATATAAATATCTTCCTGTAAAACTCGGGAGAGGTTGGGATTATCTTTATCATCGAGAGCGATTTGCTTAATACACCTAGTGGCCAAAAAGGAAGCTGAGGCTAAACCGTAGGTGACAGTTTTTAGCTTGTATGTGCGAATGTGTTTTCATTAGAGTTATTTCTCCACAGAATTTGTTGGTATTTCTGATCTTCATCAGCTACTAAAATTTGACGGTACATTTTTTCAATGTCCGCTGTAAATACAATTCTAGGAATTCTAAAATTAAACAATATTTCAAAAAAATATCCCTTTGTAATTTGGGACCTACTCCTAGCAGAGAATTTAATGACGTACCATTTGTAGTTTTGCAAGAGAGAGAGAGAGATGCGTCAAAAACTACTCTTAACTTTGTTGTAGTGCTGGATGGCTTGATAACGGCGTGATGCGGTAAAAAATTCTGATCTTTGGAAGTAGGGGATCTGGAATTTACTAAGCTCATGTGACCTAGCGATTCGTATTCGTTCATGAATTCTTTGTATTGTTTTTCAAAATCTGGGTTATTTTTAAATTTCCGCTCCATTGCTAATAAGCGAGAAATTGCTGCGGGTTTTGAGTCTCCCAATTCGGAATTTGATTTATAAAATGGGAGTTTTACAACAAAGCGTCCATCGGAATTACATGCATAAGTATTTTGAAAATGTGTTTCCACAAATTGCTCTTCAGAAGTTAATAATTTATCTTTTACGTTAGGAATTTCTTCTAATTCCCAAAATTGCTTTAATTGATTGTCAATATTTGTACCATTAATGTGAAGATTTAGCATTGAATTTGAGTTTAAAGACTCAGTTAATTTGCCTGAAATTAGGAAACCAAAAATGGAATTTTGAGCGATTAAATTACTTTGAGAGTAAGTAATTTGCCCAGGAAGCAAAATAGAAAAAGTAGTCGGATCCGAGAATCATATCGATATTGTTTGAGATAAAAAATTTCGGATCCGCTAAGCAGGCATTTTTTAAATGAGAGAAATGTGTTTCGTTTATTTTTTCCGTTGGTAACGGAGCAGTTAGTTTTTCCAAAACATATGCTTTAACTGGTAGTTTGATCTTGGGGTCATGTAACGATACTAAATCTATTTCAACACACCCTCTAGTCATCGCGATTTTAGAATCTTGCAATCCTTTAATTTGAAATCTAGCGTTTTTTCTTTTCAGGCCTAGCAGTTTTAAACATTTTTCCGAAATGAATGTTGATTCTATTCCGCTGTCCGCCATAACTCGAACTTGACAGTGTTCTCCCCCAAAATATTTTTAATGTTAACGCTTAAAGTTGGTAATAAAGAAAAACATGTTTGTATAGAGTTAACGGAAGCTGCAACTTCTTTGTTTTGATTAGTATCATTTCCTGTCTGGTTTTGACCTTCAGCACGATGAGATTTATTTGCTGACATTGCGAAATTTTTAAAATTATTATGTAATAGCGAATGTGATGCTTTTTCTTACAATAGTGGCAAGTAAAAGTTGAATTACAATGTGACTCAGTGTGCTTATCAGATAAACAGTTCATACATAATTTTTGTTTATTAACAAGTTGTATACGCTCTTTAACAGACATTTCTTTAAATTTAGAACATTTGAAAACAAGATGATTCATTTTACAACAAGAACATTTTAAACTATTGTTAAATTTCGATTTATTAATATAAGGTTGTTTTTCATGAGTAACGCTAACATTATAAAGTTCTAAGTATGTACATCTGTTATTTAAAAATTCTATAAATGCTTCAAATGTGGGAAAATCAATATTATTTGAAAATTGCGCCCATTCTTGGCGCGTTTTAGGATCAACCTTTTGTAACAAAATGTAAATCAACCATACATCTCTAGACTCTGCTTTAGTATCAATAGATTTAAGACCTCTAATTACTTCGTCGGAAGTGTCTGCTATGTTGCGTAAGTTGTGAGAGTTAGTATCGTTAAAAGAAGGTTGTTCCATGAAGGTTTTAATGAGCGAAAAAATGATTTGCTTCTTTTTATCATAACGAGCTAATAATTTTTCCCAAGCCTCGTTATAAGCCGTTTCAGTAATGGGAATATGCTTAATTATATTTGCTGGTTCTGACAGCAATAAACCTCTAAGATATTGAAACTTTTGTATATTCGATAAACACATATTATCATGCACTAATGTGATACATATAAATCCTTAAATGAAGGCCAATTTTTATAATCATCAGAAAAACGCTCAATATTAATTTTTGGTAACTTAAAATTTGATTTCATAATTGAGACATTTTCAAAGACATCAGAATTATCATTATATACATATGTTCTCACAGATAAATTTTCTAAGATATTCTGTAGCTTGGCTTTGGTTTCGTAATATTTTGTTTCGAATTCTTCCATTTCAGAGGATTCGATAGGTAAAGCAGCATCCGCTTTATCAAATTCCGTATAAGTTAATTCAAGTTTCTCTAACTTGTTGCGTATATCATTTTTGTCAAAAGTTTGATCATTTTTATCAATGAAATTTATAGTTCTTGTAAGTGCAGCCTTCGCTCTGCCGCGAAGCACTGTAGCCGTTTCGGCGTCCATTAATTGATAATACGAAATATGGACGGAATGAATCAGCAAGAGAAACCAAAGTCAAACGTTGAATGAAAATATAAAATAGTACATATCTCTTGTTTCTCTGAATGGTTGACGAATCTCGTCGGTGCCTCCACATGATGCCGTTGGTTGAGTTCGAATAATAGCCAGAGATGGAGATAGTACTTATGTTTATATTACAAGAAAATAAATATTTACAGTTAAAGTTTACACTAAAAGGTAATAATGCGGTTAAATGAAAATTACACCCTTGAAGGTGCTGCGGATTGATGCGAACAAGACCTTGCGTCTGTCCGTTGCGTTTCAGTTTATAGAATGTCCCGGTACGGGGTTCCAAAAAGTTTCCGTTGGGGTAGGAAAGCGGGAAAAATCTCGCGCACTCAGTTACAGTTAAGTGAGGAGTGTAGGAAACAGGCTTATTATAAATATATACATATTGTGGGTGTTGCGTATTTTTACCATCGTAGATTCTTTCATATTAATAATTATAATTTAATTTGTTAAAGGTTTAAGTTGAATATCTTAATCGCCGATACTTCCAAGGGGAGGAACATCACCCTTTTTATCTCAATTCTCTCCTTCTTAACTTAGGTGAGTGCATTACATGATGTAAAGTGATATTATCACTACCAAAATAAAATTCTACACTCCTACAGCAAGTGACATAGTTGGCTCGTATGAAACAAACATTTTTTTGTTATTACAGAAATGAGTTGAGGCTGCAGTGTCAAAAACCCACGTATAATCATTAGTATTTACGTCCTGATCAATACAAGCTTCAATTTTGAAATGGTTGTCACTTTGATATTTACCATTTAATTTTTCCTTACAATTAAATGACCCATTTTATGACAATTAAAACACTGTCCTATTTTATTCTCAGATTTAAGTTTTATATTTTTAATTTTATGAGCTTTTGCTTTAAGATCAATTCAGTTTAAATCTTTCTTACATTGCTTCAGCCTACTCTCCTCAGCGAGGAGCTCCGATAATACGTGTTCAAATTTAAAGTCGTTATTATCCCAGCGATAAATGGATTGTAAAATACCTTGGTAGCTTTCAGGTAAGTACCTGATTAACTGAAAAAAAAATGCTTGGTATAAGTCTTCTAGAGGATGTCCGGCATCTCCCAGCTGAAATACGATGGTTCTTAAACGAGCAGCATACAGTCCTATTTCCTCCTCTTCTAATATTCTGCAGTTGAAAAATTCATCCAATAACGCGTGCCCGAGTATGTGGCTGAAAATGATCCTCAAGTTTCTTCCAGGCAACTATAGGATCGCAGGTATCCGAAATCAAGTTCCTGTACTCCTTCTCGACACTCAGATAAATTGTTGAATATGCCCGATCCCATCTGGATTCGAAATTACGTTTTTCCTTGGCGGATGCACCGTCGTCGGGTTTAACTTCTTGTCCTGTTATGATCCTCCAGCTATTTCTGTCCATCAATAAAACTCGAACATCTTCTTTCCAAGTGTTGTAGTTGGTGGAATTAAGCCGTTCAATCGAAGGTTCCATTTGAACTGCGGTCTGGCCCCCCGTCGATAGGATTTTCTTAAAATAACTCACAATGCTGACTTCCAAAACTGCATGAGGCCCATAACCTTGTTATTCTTTATTGTAAATAAAATTAGCAGGCAGCAGTTTCAGCATTCATGAGACTTGGTTGTTTTTAAAATACTTTTATTTAAAACTATCGACAGGACATGGTACAAACAGGAACAACAACAGACACACAACGAATTAAAATTTAACAGACACACAACGAAGTACAATGTGTACGGCGACCAAGCAGCAATGCGATGACGTCATTCACAAACATATCACACGATGACGTCATTGGCAGTGCAAACGAATTTGCATATTCAGCCTGCTGCGATGAACATGCAAATAAAGAAAAATTACGCGACTCGCGTATTTAATTAAATAAATAGTGGACATGAGAAAAGATTTAATTTTCTAACAATTCTGATAGCAATAGTTCAAGCTATAAATCGATTAATTTTGAAGGTATGCAGCCTAGATCAAATGAGTCGCAGTATAGTAGGAAGAATGAGTTGGAGGGAAAAGGATCTCAGGGTGAGAGGCACACGAGTATTGCTGGTATTCGCAGACCACTTGTCAGATCACCACCCGGCTCTTGGACAGAGAAAAATAGAACAAAGTGTAGAAAGGAGACTTTAGGATTAAAAGATCGTGGCAATCTGAATCTGGAGAACCAGAGAGGAAGTATAGGAAGGAGCCGAGACAGCAGGGTTCTAAGCGAAAATTTTCGGTAAATACTCGTAGTAACGATTTATCCTATTTTAGAAAAAGAGGCAGGAGAGATGAAACAGTGATGCCAAATACCGGCGGGTACAACTTAAAGCCAAGAAGAGGTGCAAAAGTGGAGTCCCGACCATCCAGTGCAAAAGGACACAACAAGGAGGACAAGTTCGATCCAGAGGAAGCATGGAGAAACAACCGTACAGACCCTACGCCGAGGAGCAAAGAAGGTCAAGCAGCAGGAATACAGCAGAATTAGGGATTGCCAGGAGAGAAAAGGAGGAGCGGACAGCAACAGATCCCTCTCCCTGGAGGTCCTAGTAGAAGACGTCAACTACAAGACATTAAAATCAGGTTTATAGTTTTAATTATACATTTTTCTGACATGCAGTCAGCAGAATTATTGAAAACACGAAAGTCATATTGGTTCTTTAAAAAAATTTTTATAAAAAAGGCAAAAGTTGACACTGCAATGGGTGCATTTTTCTAGAAGATTGAAAAAGGAACTCTAAGTTTCGTAAAATTTTTTTGAGAAACAACTGTATATGTACACTTGTTTACTGCTTTGTATGACTTCGCTTAGATGCAATTATTCTTTGGATTGTTTGTTTTAAGTAATTATTGAAAAATTTTTTGTAATTGTATATTATATATGTATATTGCTGTACTGATTCATATTAATGTTCATCTCTCTTAAGAATGGTCAAGGTGAGAGGCACACGAGTATTTCCAGTAATCACAGACCACTTGTCAGATTATCCCCGGCTCCAGGACAGAACAAAATAGAAGAACATAGAAGTGTAGAGAGGAGACTTTGGGATTTGAAATATCGGGGCAATCTGAATCTGGAGGAACAGAGAGGAAGTATAGGATGGGGGCCAGACAGCGGGGTGCTAAACGAAAATTTTCGTTGAATAGTAACGATTTACCCTATTTTAGAAAAAGAGCAAGGGGAGATGAAACAGTGATGCCAAATACCAGGGGGTACAACTTTCCGCCAAGAAGAGGTGCAAAAGTGGAGCCCCGTGAGATCCGTGAAGCATCCAGTGAGAAGAGGACTAGTTCGATCCAGAGGAAGCAGGGAGAAGCAACCGTACAGACCCTACGCCGAGGAGCAAAGAAGGTCAAACAGCAGGAACACCAGAAGCACAGGTGGTCAACAACAGCATTGCTAGAAGAGGAAAGGAGGAGCGAACAGCAACAGATCCCTCTCCCTGGAAGTCCTTGTAGGAGATGTCAACTACAAGACATAAAAATCAGGTTGTTTGGTTTCATAATACATTTCGCTGACAGGCAGTCAGGAGAATTATTGGAACATGAAAGTCATATTGGTTCTTTAAAAAAAATTTTATAAAAAAGGGAACAGTAGACACTGCAATGGGTGCATTTTTCTAGAAGATTGAAAAATAAACTTTAGGTCTTGTAAAATTTTTTTGAGGAGAAAACAACTCTGTACGTGTTTACCTTTGTATGACTTAGCTGAGATGCAATTATTCTTTGGGTTGTTTGTTTTAAGTGATTATTGAAAAAATGTTTGTAATTGTATGGATTCATATTAATGTGCATGCAGTTTTGAACGTGGTGTACACAGATTATTAATAATATAACACTAACAGCCCTGCACGATTAGAGGGGAATTTTATTTAGAAAACAAGATGAGGTGAATTTATGAAAAATAGATGTATATAAAGTATTGAATTTGTAAAATGTAATTGTATGGCGAGATATTTAGAGTTTTTCCTTCAGGGTGGCTCACCCTGATGGTTGCAGAAAGGAGGATTTTCTTTTTAGGTCTGAAGTGTAAGTCTTAGGAGAAACCATGAAAATACCTTGTACAGATGAAAATTGAAATAGCTTTAGATATATTTAAAAATGTAAGTTCGGTATGTGTATGGTCCTGGTTTTTTTAACCTGAAGCTCCGTGGTTTTTTCCCCCGGATCTGTTACCCGAATGGGATACATCTTAATAAATATGTAAAAGTGAATCTCAGTTGAGGAAAAACGTATAAATAATAATCTTGGTATAATTATTTGAGGGAAATTATTGTAAATATTGAGAGTTAAAGCTTAAGACAAATATTGAAAGTTAAAATTTCAGAGGAATGTTTAAAGTTAAAATTTCAGACTAAGGTAGAAAGTTAAAATTTTAGAGTAAGGTTGAAAGTTAAAACTAAGATGAATAAAATTTAGGCATGCAATTTCTTAAGGGCCATTAAGACCCTCGAATAAATCACGTTTTGAATCTTGGAGGGGATTTTGACGGTCTCATCGGGTTTCCTACTAAAAAATTCTTTTGGGTTCTTTGGGGCCCAAAAAGGCAAACTTTTTTCCAACCAAATCGTGAAGCGCAGCGTGAATATGCAAATTAGAAACCTTTTAAATATCAGAAGTTTAACGTAAGGGTATGACCTATTGGGAAGTGATTATGCTAGTCTGAGTTTAAGCGGCTGAACTGAAGGAAGAGAAGAAAGCCGTCATTGAGTGTGAAGCTATCCGTGACAGAGTGACCAGGACAAGGTGGATACTATTCCACGCAAGATAAACAAAAAGATATTTAGGATATGAGAGGATTGCGGTAAAACAAGAGATTAAAGTAGGATAATTCTGTTATTTATTAGGACTGTGTATAAGTTGAGATTAGGAATAGGCGGGAATATAGTGATTGAAGTCACGCTTATTTGGTAATACGTATTGCGTGTTTTCTCACCGCAGATGCGCTAAGTTATAGTATAAATATTATCATTTTTAGTGATTAAGTTAAACGCCTGGTTCTTCATTCACTTCCACACCTCTAGGTCACGAGGATAACTTAGAAGTAAGGTATCACCCACGGGCGAATAC
Source organism: Trichonephila clavipes (assembly GCA_019973935.1). NCBI lineage: Eukaryota > Metazoa > Arthropoda > Arachnida > Araneae > Nephilidae > Trichonephila > Trichonephila clavipes. The sequence continues at coordinate 278,952 of BMAU01021194.1, forward strand.
CTTACACTTCTTTTTCCGTCTTTACTACTGACTCTTTTAGAATTTCTTTTAATGATTCCGTTTCTTGATTTTCTGATACAGATGTTTCAGTTGGAATTGATTCGGACTCTTTCGATTTTCGTTAGAAAAGTATGTATATTTTTCTAAAACTTGGTAGATAGAAAATTGTTTTTTCTTCGTCCGTTAAATCCTTATTATGGTGAATGTTTTTCATGCGTTGATCAAGTTCGGATAAGTGTTCGGCTACTTGAACTCTTTCTTCGGGTACTAGTACAAATCTTTTGCTAAATTCCATTTTGAATGAACGAACTGATGACAGAAATAGTCGCTGATAATAAAATAGATAAGAACTTTTCTTTTTTTTTAATTAAAATTTTCTATATAGAGGTACTGATGCCCCAAAAAATTTTACTGAAAAGTTAGAAAAAGATGCAACAGAAATGGATAATATTTATAAAAAACCAACACCGTTATTACCTCTTACCGAATCAGAAAAGCAATTGTATGATAATGCTAAAAATTCTTATGTTTGTGAACAAGCCTTTCGTGAAAACAATATCAAGGTTAGGGATCATAATCATGTTACTCAAAAATGTAATGGTTCTTGTTTTAATAATTGCAATTTAGCAATGAAAACCCCTGAATTTTTGCCTGTTTTCTTCCATAATCTTTCTGGGTATGATGTCCATATTTTTATTAAGGAGTTAGGACATGATAAAAATGAATTAATTTAATTCCAAACACTGAAGAAAAATATATTTCCTTCAGTAAAAATATTTCAAATGATTTTCAGTTAAGGTTTTTAGATTATTTCAAATTCATGTCTTCTACTTTAGAAAACTTGATAAAAACACTAAAAAAAGATGAATTTAAATATATGAAACATTGTTTTGATTCAGAAAAAAATAAATTTACTTTTAAGGAAAGGAGTTTTTCCATATGATTATTTTGATAGTTTTGAAAAGTGTAAAGATTCTTGTTTAATTCCTATTAGCAAATTTTACAATTAATTAAAGGAGATAAGAAAAGGTCAGATTTCTTATATAAAATATAATTTTTTTAAAAATTTTGTTATATTTTTTAGAAAAACTTTCTAATATTAATTCAGATTTCAGGAGTTTTTAGATCAATGTTTAACAAATAATTTGTCACAAAAATGCTTAAAGCATGATCTGATATATTTTTAACATTTGTTGCAGTCATTGAAAATAGTCTTAAATTAAACTTTGAAAGAGAGAACTATCTTATGGGCTATTTGTTTCCAAAGTAACTTTTTTTTTTATCATTAACAAATTACAGCCATTTTTACAAGATTTAATCCATAAGTAGTAAATGTTTGTATTAAAAAATGGGCTCAAATAAAAATTCTTAAATAAAATAAAAAGACATTTAATTACACTAGTATGTACACATACAAATAAAAGAAGAGAAAATCAATCTTTGGCATCTCCAACTCCATCAGCATTGATAGCGAACATGGCCTCAGCCTCGGGTAAACACGGGGAATCATAAATTTTACAGATGCGAGTTTCCCCTCGTCCTTTACGCAAGTACAATCTGATTGAGAGAAAGAATTGTGTTAAGATAAAGTGAAATTTTTGAATAAACAAACCACGATATAAATAATAGGAACACCCATTTAAAAATGAGCCATTCTTCGACTGTCCAATAAACAGCCACCATGTGTCTCAACAGTGTGCCACCTAGTGGCACTGAAAGGGAAAGTATCAATTAAGCATTTGACAGTGTGAGAGTTGAATAGAAAAATTCTGTTCCTAGCAAAGTGTGATTACGTCCAACATGTTGGAAATGAAGAGTCATTAATTGGAGCTCGCCTCGCTGGAGCATCTGTGTTCAGAATAGCCAACCCCTTGGGTGTTTAAAGGACCACTGTTCAAGGGTTATGACAGCCAACAAAAGCCTGGGTAAGGTGTCTTCTGCAAAGCACAACAGTGGGCTAAAGTTGAAGAACCGTGATAGAGACAGGTGTTGAAGAAGATAGTCACCCAAAAATGCAAGACTACATGTAGCAGATAACATCCAAGATTAATACCCACCTTCAAAACCCTGTATCAATGAAAACTATTCAACAGGAGGTGCATGCTGTAAACATTCGTGGCAGAGCAGCTATTCCAAAACCGTTAGGTCCCTCGTGGAAAGCTATGAAGAGACTACAGAGGTGCCAAGACCACCTAAACTGGACACAACTAGTAGGGGAACAAGTTATCTGGTTTGATGAATCCTCATTTACATTATTCCAGACCACCGGACATGGGTTCGTCTGGCGAACACTGGTAGAAGCATTTCACGTTGGCTGCCTGGTTCATGAACATGGAGGTGGTTCTGAGATAGTGTGGGGCACAATATCTTCCTGTGAATCGGACCTCTAGTTGTCTAGAGGGGGTGATTACAAAGGTGACCATTATCCAAGCATTCTAGATCATTTTCACCTTACGCTTCAAACTCTCTTTCCGGCACATCCTGTGTTCCAAGATGACAATTCCCTTGTTTACACATCTTGTAGTGTTCAAACATAGTTACATGAGCATGATGATGAAGTCGAACATCTAATGTGGTGTCCACAGTATCCTGATCGAAACATCATTGAGTGTTTGTGGGTTTTTTTAAAGAACAAAGTCCACACTCAGTTTTCTCCTCCACGCACACTATCTGAACTCCAGATGGCCCTGCATGAGGAGTGGGTGCAAATTCGGATGAACTTTGTTCAAGATTTTTATTTGTCAATCCCATGTCGAATGCAAGCTGTAATTCAGGCCAAAGATGGCCCCACGCCTAACTAAAAATTTTTTTTTCATTTTTTTCACAGGTGTTCCTATTATTTTGTCTATACTTGTATCTTGAAAAATTTTAATCTAATGCATAATTAAAAAAATTTAGGGAAAAAATATCAATGTGAATGTTCTCAAACTCAGAATTATTATTAAATAAAGAAAATAAAATATTGTCAATCATTATATATAATAACTTATTTTTAAAGTAGTTAGTTTCTTATTATAATCAATAGGTAGTTTATTCAATGGCTAAAAAAGGGCTTGCTTTTTAATTAATGTCACAATGAGCAATAACATAAGGGCTATTGGTGACAGATCACATAACTTTGAATCCTGTCAAGTGGCCAGGACAATTCTTGAGGTGGAAACTCAATGTTCACAAAATTCTCCACAAAAGTGACAGCATTGAGCCTTGACTGATTAGAAATATTAGAAGCTTGTAAAACTTGCATCTTAAGCTTTTTCATTAAAAACTCAAGATGTTATTTTCAATTCAAATTAGTCAGATAAAAATTTGTCAAGTATGATTACAACAGCGTATTACTACATTTTCTCTCTTTTTAAGTTTTATTCTCTTATTTTTTCTTTATTATATCTTTTAATAGTATAAATACTCGATAAAATGATTTAGGGACCACAAAACAAATTGAAGATTGAAAAAAAGATAGGAAAAATCAATACAAATTTCTACATAAAATTAAGAAACTTACTTGACAATATCTTTTAAAGAAAAAAGTAGCTATCTTTAATACATGATTTATTTTTTGAAATGTTTTAGAGCATTTAAAACCTTAAATAAATATTTACAAGAATGTCATAATTACATGATACAGATCATGAGAAGTAATTAAAATTGTTTTTGATAAATGTTCTTTAAAAGCAAAAACTGGAATTTTCCATGTGCGAAAAAATAAATTAAGGGAAAAACTAATCAAACAATTATTAGTATAACGAAATATGCAAATACACTTAAAAGAAAGCAATAAAAATAAAACAAGAATTTCAAATAGTTACAACTTGCCTAAACATCAGTAATGCATACAATGTGGAGAAAATCAAACCAAAACCACTCCTCACTGATGCATTAAAAAAATTTTTTCACGATAAATGTTCCTTTCGAATAGATTAATAAAAATGTGACAAGACTTAAAATATTACAATAGGAAATCTTAAACTTTATTTAGGAATAATATGTATAGGTGACATAAAATGTACCTTGTTGTGGAAGCATGAGCAATTATATTTCCCCCAATGGGTTTCTTAGGATCAGAAGCAAACATTGCTGCTCCATCGACTTGAGATACTACTTGATTTGTGATAACTACGGCCACACCAAACTGTTCAAAATAAGTTTTTACTATTATTTGATATCAAAGGATTTAAATGGTTATAATTGCAAAAGAAAGAAACATTAATGAAACCAAATACATTTTTCTGCATTAGAAATCACTCCAAAAATTTTTCCTATGATTTAGCTTAAACATCACAATTCCTTAAAACTTGTACAGTAAAAATTACATCTTATGCACTGCAGATTCAATTAAACATTCGGCTTTTTCCAAGTCCCTTTGCTTTACTTCAAGCAAGTTTGTCATTATAAAAAGTTTCAGTTTACTAAGTAAGGGAGAAAATCTACATATTCAATTTGTAATATCTAAGTGACAATTTTAAATATGCATTATTATTTTTTGTTTTATTGAATAACAATTGACAATTTTTTGAAAAATCCAAAAATACCAGGAAAATTTTAAGACTTTCACAATAGTCTTACAAAAAATTATGGTATTACAAGAATTAAAATCAATGGAGGGAAATAATACTGCTCTTATTAGATAAATATTTATCAATTTTTGTTAAATCTTTTATCTAATAAGAGCAGTATTATTAGACACAATTTACTTTTAAAAATCATCACATATCAAGCTGTATCAAAGTAAGAACTGCACATTAAACAAATTACAATTATTACAACAGTAACAGGGTGTTCTCCCTCAAAATTTGGGTAGAACCAAGCCAAATTGCAATGTCACCTGTATGGTGCTCAAAGTTACAACAGGCATACATCTGGCCTTTAGCCATGATGAATTTTGTGGGCCTTGATCTGACACATTCAAGATCAGGTGGTATCAGAAACTACAAAACTTTTATGAAATAAGAATACAAAATATAATTTTACTAAGAAGTAATTATGACTAATTTTTTAAACATTTAAAAAATCAGTCATGAACTTTTAAAATATAGGGGGGAAAATGTTTACTTCATCTGCAAGCCTCAACAACATTCTCAGAAATTTAGCCAAATGCATTTGCCTTGCTGAGAGTTCACCCCTACCAGAATAGTCAGTACGATAAAGAGCTGTAGCGCTATCCACTATAAGAAGAGCATATCTGCAAAGGACACATGTATTTTTCAGACACATAACAATGTTGCATATTGCTGTAAAATTATATTCCACATAAACAGAATTTACTAATAAATGTTCAAATCTAACTTCAAATATAATTTTATATAAAAATACAATTTTAAGACATTGAAAATCTAGTTAAATAAAATAATTTTTTTTAAACAGAAAAACTTATGCTTCATATAATGCACTATTAGAAGTTTTAATTTTTGTATTCTTTAATATTACACAGTAATTTTAATCTAAAACAAAATATTTCCTTTTTGTAACATTCATTTAGAAATTTGTTCTATCTATTTAATTATTTAACCATATCCAAATCAATATAAAATGCAAAAGATTCCTTAAAAAATTCGGTGCTAGTTTGATATCGGGGGTAATAGCGCAGAGTTGTTGTTTATGTTCACCAAGATGGGCGATAGCATTACAATATGGTTACCTTAATATTTCTATCGTCTGTCGATGTGGTTGCCATGGGGATAAGTATATTAGAAATAACTTTTATTGTTTTCCCGCTGTAACCCTTTTAATTTCAGATAATTTTAATAAAAATTTCTAATTTCTGTAAAAAGTGAACCATTTTCAGAGTAATTTTTCTAGTGTTTGCGTCTTCTGTATAATTCTGTGCTATTTTCGAATATGGATATTTCTAAAATGAGTGAGTACTAGAATATTTTTTTATTAGAGGAATATGTGTTGTGCTTTTAATTATCGCTACAAATCGTTTACTTTCGTTTTATTTTACATTTTAAAAATGTTTTTTTTACGTTCTTTGTTTGATGCAATTCATTGAAGAAACTTGCAGTGCAAGTTTCGTATTGCAAACTTTCACTACTTTGTAATTAGAATTCTTAATTAATTTTAACATACATTATGTAATTATTTTATTTATAATTTAATAGAAAAATGCAATTATTACTTTTTAAATAATCTAATATTCGTTATTTATAACCGTTTTTTTAAACATTTATTTATAAATATTGTTATGTATTTCCTTATTTATTTATAATTAATATTTATTTATAACTATTACTGTTATTCATTTATAATTATTACATTATTTATTTATAATTATTTTTGTTGTTTAATTAAAGCTATTGTGTTATTTATTTATAATTATGTAATACGAGTAATCTTATGTGTTATTTTTATTTTTTTACAATTCGCCGATTATCCTTTTTTAAAATTCCTATTAAATTTTATTATATGATTATTATTTCTGATAACTGTTATTAAATTGCACTATATGAATATTATATATAATTACGATAAAATAATATTATAAGATTTTTATAATACTATTCTTAGTACATGTTAATTTTTATTACATATTATTGATATTCATTATTTATTGATTGATCTAGGTTATTCTTAATCTCTTCCTACATACTTTATTTGAAATATATTTCAATGTATTTCAAAACAATTCTTTAAAATTATTGCGTATCATTAAATTAACGTTAGGCCGCCATATTGGATTCCATTCTAACTACAGCAAATGCTGCTAGGCGCGATCTTATCGTGCCAAGCAGCGCTTGGCGCAATTACCCCCGTTATCAAATTAGTTCCAAAAATTCTTTTATTTCTTTTGCAATAATAGCCCTTATATGACCCACATGGTGTAATTTTTAAAAAGTTTCTTGTTGAATAACATATTTATTTCACTTAAATTATAAAATTTGAGAATATTTTCAAAAAAAGTCTAACAATCATTTAAAGAATATACTTAAAGTATTTTGTAATGAAAGCTGTGAAGAATTATATTTGGTGAAAAATGTTACTTAAGACATATACAGGTGAATTGCAATTTAAATTAGGCAAGTACAACATATCAATAATTCAACTAAATTAAAAAACAAATCAATATTTTTAGTTGCCAAAAAGTAAAAAAAAAATATCTTAAATGTAAAATACAAGATTTTATTTTAGCATAATAATTCTTCAAATTAACACATTTAATATTATATTGCATTACCTACAAAGAATAAAAATATTTTAAACACATGATGAAAGGAAACAAATCTACACTATTAAAATTCGTAGGTAAACAAACGTATCTATGTAGGTATATAGGAATATAGCCCAATTTTCTCACGAACCACAAGATGCAGAAACTAGCCGAAGGTACCAAAATTTCGGGAATGATCCGAGAAATCCGTTTTGACCATTTATATTCCGATTAGTTAAAAAGATATTAATTAAAAACCTTAAAACGCATAATTAGTACCATTTCTCACCGCCAGGGGAAAATTCAAAACTTATTTTTTTTCAGAGGTTTTTAAAACACAATCTAATTTTTTTCATGAAACTCACACAAAAAATAATTACAGATTCGTAAAGATCATTTATTTCGCCACGATATGCTATAATTTATTTTACAAAATAATTATATTTTGTATTTTTTACAATTTTTTAAAATGAGTCAAAATCAATACTTTATGAATAAGATTTCTAAATTGTTCCGCTTGAACTTTCTTTTGCGTTAATGAAAAAAATATTTTAACACTAAAAGAATTCATGCTTTTCTCTTAGAACCAGTCATTTAAAAAACTTAATGTCAAAAACTATTTTTTTTACGATTTTTCAAAAAATACTCAAAATTTTATTTAAATACTTAATAAATTCTTTACTAATAAAAATAATCTCACAAAACTTTTTTTCCGTGTGTAGAACAATATTATACGTAATCTGTACAAAGATTGATAAAATGTCTTAAAAATTACGGTTTAAAAAAAAGGTGTTTTCCAATTTTTTCCCCTTTTGCAATAAATATGTAAGCATTACTTTTTTTTAAAAAGTTTTTTGTTTAAAAATTACCGTTGTTTGCAATCGATATATGAAGTTTGAAAGCATTAACTTAAAAATGAAGTCCGAAATTTTTTTTGTACTTTAACGAAATGGGATAAATGGGATGCTGAAAAATTATTTTTTTTTAAAGGTATTTTTACTGTTCTCCCCGAAGGAGAGGATAGCCTGATAATTTTAAAAATCACTCACATTGTGTGCGTACAAACACTTACACAGAAATGCTGGTGTCACGAGAAAAAGAGAAAGCCCGAGCAACGCTGGGCTAAGCAGTGGAGGGGGTCATTTTGAAAATGAGTAGTAGAAGTGCTGATTTTGTGAAGAAAAGGGAAAATTTACAAAAGTAGAGATAGCCCGTGCAACGCCGGGCCATGCAGCTAGTAAAATATGAATTATTGTCAATGGATAATAAAAATGAGCAGCACAAGAATTAATACCATTAATCCATTTAATTAACCATATTATTAACAAATTAAACATAAGATCTGCATCATTACACATGTACACACAAAACTATATTTTGATGACTTACAGTCACAAGGGGAGGGCACGACTACGGAAATTCATTTGGAGATGAGACTTAGTGTGTAACAGTAGTACTCCTTTGGGGGATTCAACCCTCAATGTATTAGCGCCAAATGGGCAGTAAATTCGGAGAAAATAGTCTCCGAAATTCATACTTAGCTCTTATACAATTAAGTTTTAATTAGCGTCAGAGATGCAGTGGCATAGGTGGTAAAGTACCTGCTTATCATACAATCAGTCAAGGTTTGAGTAGTGCGATCAGTTTGTTTGTTTTACTTTTCAATTTATTTAATTATTTTTACAATTATATAAAATATCCTTTATTAATAATTATATTTATAAAATACAGTATAAATATTTATATAATTACAGTAATTATTTTACTTTTTAAAATACATAATAATTATCTAAAATATCATTTAATAGTTAATAAACCTTTTTTAAATAAATTTTTTTAACTGTAAAAATAATTAAATGAATTAAAAAAAATAAAGCAAAAAAATTGACAGCGCGACGGGAGCCTTGGCCAACAGCATGGTAAGCAAGTACTCCTACCACCTATGCCACTGCATCTCTCACGCTAATTAAAACTTAATTATATAAAAGCTAAGTATGAATTTCAAAGGCTATTTTCTCCAAATTGACTGCGCATTCAGCACTAATAAAGGGTGTTTTTTAGAGGTATAGAACTTTAAATTGCAATAAAACAACGATGTATTATTCGATTGACATGAATTTTTTTTATTCGAAAGATAATCTTGTGGCATTACATTTTAAATATGATTTCTGGCATAGGACTGCCACGGCTGGCTCGGATGGAGTCCAATCTGGACGTCCAATTTTCGATGACTTTTTCCAACATTTGTGGCCGTATATCGGCAATAACACGGCGAATGTTGTCTTCCAAATGGTCAAGCGTTTGTGGCTTATCCTCATAGACCAATGATTTTACATAGCCCCACAGAAAATAGTCTAGCGGTGTTAAATCACAAGATCTTGGAGGCCAATTCACAGGTCCAAAACGTGAAATTAGGCGGTCACCAAACGTGTCTTTCAATAAATCGATTGTGGCACGAGCTGTGTGACATGTTGCGCCGTCTTGTTGGAACCACAGCTCCTGGACATCATGACTGTTCAATTCAGGAATGAAAAAGTTAGTAATCATGGCTCTATACCGATCACCATTGACTGTAACGTTGTGGCCTTCATCGTTTTTGAAGAAGGATTCCACCAGCCCATAAAGCGCACCAAACAGTCAGTTTTTCTGGATGTGACGGTGTTTTGACATACACTTGTGGATTAGCTTCACTCCAAATGCGGCAGTTTTGTTTGTTGATGTAGCCATTCAACCAGAAGTGCGCTTCATCACTAAACAAAATTCGCTTATGAAAATCGGGAACAACTTCAATCTCGTTTTGGGCCCATTCGACGAATCTACGCCTTGCTTGATGATCGTTTTGATGAATTGCCAAACAAAACTGAGAATAAATCACTTGACAGCTGTTAAATTGGTCACCATCTTGGAAAGTAATGCCAACTTAAACTTCTATACCTGGAAAAAAAACACTCTTTAGATTGAGGGTTGAACATTCCAAAGGAGGACAACTATTACACAAAGTGTCGTCCCCAAATGAATTTCGTTAGTCGTGCCCTCCCCTTGTCAGATTAACTAAAATATTTCATGAATAAATTTTCATTTAAATAAATGATTTCAAGAGTTATGTAAAACCTCTTAGGGTAATAAATATGACATTTTGGGACAGTTGTCAAAGGGAAGGAGGGGAATACCCAGTATTTTATTACTACTGTTTTGAAAGATAATAAATACAAACATAAGATAATTCACTTTTATACATAAGAAAGAAACTTCTGAGAAGACTTAAAACTCTATTTTTATTCAGAAAATATTGATTAGTTATCTTTTTCAATAAAATTTTTAAAATCCAACAGAAGATAAAAAAAAGTAGTTAAGTATTAGTTTTAGTAAAATGTAACTATTTAGACCTCCTTTACCTTGATTCAACCATCATAGCTGCTGCTTGTACAAGTAGTTGTGTCTGATGATCTGTGTTGTAAGCTCTAGCACATGCTATATTTTCCAAAACATCATCAGGATTTAACTGGTATCTATCAGAGAAAAACAAACTTTAATGAAACCTAAATTCACACATCCTTAAAACATTTCAAGCAACTAAAATAGTTCCAAAGTTGATAAGCATGCCTTATTTCTCCTTAGAACATTTTAAAATACTTTAATAAATACCAATTCAAGCTATCTTTTTAAAAAAATTAAATACCGTTAACTTTATACAACTAATGAAGAAAGAAATTCTGTACTCAGGAAATTTAATACATCTACAGCCATCAATAATTCCATTAAGAGAACTGTATTTTTTTTTTAAGATGTGTAATAAAATACCAAGTAATACCAGCAAAACATATAAGCTATACAGAATTCTATTAAAGTTATCAAATGGAATTAATCATATATCATGTTTACCACCATCTAAAATATACATTCTGATAAGAATTAGAAATAAAATTTATATATAGGAAACACTTAATTTTATACATAAAAAAAGTTTATGCTTGATTTTAAATTTTACAAAACTCAAAACAATGGTCTGTTCATCCTTCCTCTCTCTGTTTTGGTTCGGTTTGAATCAACAACTTATTTTGCTGCCTTTAGAGTTAATAAACACACATCCAACTCTTTTTTTTTTCATGATTTTGAAATAACATGGTAACATAATTTTAACAAATGTTTTGTTTTAGCACAAATCTCAAAAAAAATTGGGGATTTGTGCCCTTTGGATGAGGATGATTTGATAAGCATTTATGACAGGAAAGCCCCGTTTACATGGAACCCAGCATAATACCAGCAATTTCGAAATGCGGATGAAAGCCGGGATTATACCGGTATTTTTTTCGGCCCGTTTTCATAAGAATCTGGTGATTGGTTGATAGATTCACATTATAAAATGTAACCATGGAAACAACTAGAATTTTTAGCACCATTATCATGAAGAGGACATGTGATTATGTTTTCGTTTTTTTACCGCCAAACATTTCTATGCTCTTGCACATTTAAACTATACCCGCTAAAATTTCATATTTGACTATACGTGGTTGCTCAATTATACTAAAAGTCGACTGTCCGAAAAAAATCTCTTTAATATCCCGGTAAAAATTCGAGTGTTTAGTAAACATGGATAAGAACGACATTTGTTTTCAATACCAACCATTTAGAAACCATCGCCACCAAAAACCGAACTCCCTTTCTACTATTTTTGTGTTCACATAACTTCTAAACAGATCGAATCGGCTAGCGATTTTGTGTGTTATGTTTTGGAGTAGAAACCCTACGATTTGGCAAGAAAAAACTTGGCGGGATAAGTGGCCGAACAATCCAATCGGATTTTGGATAGATGTCTACAGGAATGGAAAATTGTTTATTTTAAATTAAATTGTATAGAGAACATACATAAAAAGGTAATATATTAGGTTAGCTTAAATTTTTTTTATTTGTTTTACACATCTTTAGAGTAGTTAAAAGAGATATTTCTGTATTTAATTATCTAAAATAAGAACACAAAAATCTGATATGTTATCATACCTGTCATATTAAAACAAGTATATATATATAATTTATACCACTTTCAAACATTAGAAATGAAAATTACCATTTGTAAAATTATATATAAAAAAATCATGTAACATTTTGAAAGTCTGTATTCGCAGTACTATTTTAGTAAAAAGATATAATTTATCAAGAATTACATTCAGAGTGTGGTAAAAAATTAAGGCATTAAAATGTGTGTGTATTATAGAATATAAAATTGTGTGCATACATTGAATATTAAATTCCTGTTCTCTTGTACATGATCAAAATAAAAAGTCATTTTTAAATCCATAATTCTTTTAGTTAAAAAAAAATTATTATTAAATATTTGTGTGGTATCTATTTATTATGTGAGGATTTCTTAACACATTTGTTTTCCAGAATTTGACTGATACAAATTTTTCTCCCACAGATGTACCTTTTTTTTACTATGGATAACAAATATGCATTTATTGGTATTTGCACAATTAAAATGTAAAATTCAATAATTTTGATAAATTTCATATAAAGACTTTACACTTGTTATTGAAATATCAACATTGTGTGTTAAAAAAATCTGCACCCCCAGCTGAAAAGTGTATTAAGCATAAGAATACTCTGGATTTTTTTACATAAGTATAAAAGTCTAAATGCTAATATATATTGATATTATCCTGCTAATAAATTTAAGACCTAAATAAATTTGTCGCATTGAGTTAGTTACAAATATTGACCCAAGAAGTGTACTTAAATCAGTTCTATATTTATGGGTTGATTGATTGATTGATTGAATATTAACGTCGCACTGTTCAGCTACACGAGGGCTTTTGGCGACGGACCACGTAATTTTGAACCATGGTCAAGTGACGTGGACGACACCTGAGCTGGCACCCCCCTCTCCTAACTACCACACCACACCAACGGGAGGACGTTTCAGCTCTCGACAGATTTAACGTGCATTGCTGCCCTACACGGCGGGTCTTTAGTGGTACTGGGCTCGAACCCGTGACAAAGCAAGCCACGGTCCGATACCTATACCACTCGGCTACCGCGGCCACTCTATATTGATGGGAAATTAGGATCATGAAACCAAATACGACTTTACAAATAGACATTTTCTGTAGGATGGTTACTTTCTGAAAGCAATGGAAATATTCAGAATTTTAATACAACCTTTTTCAACTCTCTATTTACCCTTAAATGAATAACTTGACGTTGTTTACAATAATCTATATTCATGAAGAATTCAGTAAAAAAAGGTAATTTCAAAGAAATGTTTTCAAAAATAAGTGTTTCATCATCCAAAATCACTGATATTTTTGTGTAACATATGCTTACGGGACAAATTTGGGGTGCTTGTATTGTATAATATCGACAAATTTCTTAAAATAAAAAACCGCCAAATGCTGCGATATACAGCCAATAGTAGAAACTGTCCCTGATCACATTTGCACACAGTAACAATAATAGTGATGTAATTGTTGTTTTTTTAAATTTGTTATGTCTTTTTGCTTGGCGAAATTAGTCGGCTGTTTAATGCATGTTCCAAAATTTGTGGAATGGTACGAGTACTGATTTAGCATTTCTTAGAGAAACTTTGAAGTAATTTAATATTTTGCTCATGTGTAATTTGGGAAACTGAGAAGTTTCATGAAATTTAGGAATACCCTGGTAAAAGAATCTTGCTTACAATTAGTACACATTGTGATTAATTTATTAATGATAAACTTTGGTAACTTATCGAATTAATAATGATTGTTATTAATTTTCAAACATTAAATTTCAGATTGAGAATTCTGAATCTTTTTTTCTGATGTTGTTTCATCTTCCATTTTTTTTAAAGTATTAATGTAATATATAAAATGATACTTCAGTTGCATATCAATGATAATGAAATAACATGTCATGTATTTGTTTCTTTTATTCAACTTCTTTCTATAAGTTGCATGATTTCAGTATTCTAATTTGTTCTATGTAAATTCTGAAAGTTGACTGTATAGAAGTGGATTTTATAATTCTGCCAGTTTGTAAGATCTGAAATTTCAAAATTCTTGTGATATTTCATTTAATCTAGACCCATACCATATACAATTTCTCAAAAAAACTATGAAAAGTTTTGTAGCTTACCTATATACAAATGTTATAGGTTTTTGCTTTCTAGTTTCTGGTATATTTCACACAGTTGGCTGACTAAAAGACTAGTTTTTGCCATTAATTTCTTTGAAAACAAGGGGAAGACCATTTCAAATCTTACTTTTGTAAATTTATTGTATCCAAAAAAGAAAAAAAGCATTAATTTGATTAAAATAGTTTTGATAGTATTGAAATTAGAGTAAATAAAATTCGCAGAAACTTTGAAGAAAAAAAATGTTTTTATAATTTTTTTTTTTTTTTACTATTAATTGCCTAATCACTAGGTGTCTAAAAATTTAAGTTTTTATGTCATAAACCTAAAGTGAACATTTTAGAAATTCTACGTAATTTGACCTTTTTTATCTATGAAATCTTTGATTTAGGAGATAATGTTCTTTAATTTTTTTTGTTTCATTTTATTTGTTTGGGTTAATGACATTTAATACTCTTTTGTAAATATTTTAAAAAATTAATACTTTTTTGTTGTAAATAAATTGCAAAAAGCCATTCATAAGATTTTCAGAGAATTTTATTAGATATTAGGGCTGGACGATGCATCGATACATCGGTAAACACCGGTGTAAACGCTACATCAAAAAACCGGTGTTTTATTTCTATCCAGAACGATGCATCTCTAAACCAGTGCAGCCATAAATACCATTTCGATGTAGCCATACACCGAAGATTCGATGTAGAGCTGAGCTTCATTTCGATGTAAGTTTGACAAAACCGAGGGAGGAAAAACCGGTTTCGTATCAACTCGCGTCTGCAGAGAAACCGAAAATCGAGAGATGAGAAATCGAAATCAGATTTTTGGTGTCACGTGGGGAATGCTGGAGACAAGCCTTTGCACCCGGTCTAATGTAGATGTACAGATGAGCTTCATTTCGATTTAGGGTTTTCTTAGCTGCTCGACTTCAAACCGATGAAAAATAAATCGATTTGACGTTCACCGTGTATCACGGTGTTTGGTGTTGTGTTGCATCGCTTGTATCAGCGCTTGGTGAATAGTTAATTCAGTCCAGCGACCGATGTACAAGTCTGCAGTCCAGAGTGGAAATATTTTGATTTATTTGCAAACATCGCCAACTGTTACTATCATTACGGTAAGCATTTTTTATGTTTTGATTAAAACCTTTCTGATATTTATTAATGAAAAAAAGTTTATGTTTGATTAAGATGTTTAAGGGGAAAAAATGTATTACAAAATAATCAATCCCGCGGCAGATGTTATTTTAGAGTAATTTTTTTTCTTTCTAAAATTATCACGTCTGTCACATGTGCTTTTTCAATAAATGAGTTTTATTTTAATATTTAAAGCAAACTAGATAACTTTATTTTTATGGGAAAAAGTATTGATCAAGGAATTTCGTTTTCGGTTCGGCCCGTAGGCAGTATCAAATGTAATCTTTTTTTGCTAATTTTTTATAATTTTGTGGTTAGATATCTGATTTAAATTGAGTGGATTAAAACCACAAATTTTTCTAAAGTTTGCCTAAATAAATAAATAATCCGAGCTAAACATTTTCGCAGGCTTCAATTTTTTTTACAAATATTATCTTTGATATACTTTATCATAAAAATAATCTTCAGAGTAATTTATTGAGTGTGTTTCCTTTATTTGTAGAGGTACAGTACAGCATAGATAATCGTCATGACCGACTCTATGCCGGAAATCGATTTTTCTGATTATGGGTGCTATTGAGTAAAAAAAAAAAAAAAAAAAAAAAAAACGGCAATTCGCAAAAATCGATGTTTAGTTAATGGAACCTCGAATACTTAAAAATAAAGACGGAATTCCTGAAGTATTGAAAATAAAAATACGGTATGAAGTCCGAAATCCGGATGTCTAATATCCTGAATGATCAAATTATATTACCGGACATTTTTTTCCAGAGGCAAAGGAAAAAAGGGATATTCTATAACATTACAATGGGTAAAATTGATTTGCTTGTGACATCTGTATACAATAATTATCAATTTAATTCTTTTGTAGGAATATCCTATGATAAAAGTTGTGTGAATGAAAAAAGATGTCAGTTGCTCATCGAACATTAGAATGCCCAGTATTTTCTCAACTGCTTCCAAAGAAGAAGTCAAAAAGTCGAGCTTGGGAACATTTTGGGTTACCAGCAAATGAAAGCGGACAAATCGTTTCTGAAGATATAGCAGTTTGCAAACTTTGTGGTTCTCCAGTTTCAGCAAAAAGTGGAAGTACATCTAATTTATTTGGTCATCTCAGGCTTCATCATCCATTACAGTTTTCTGAAGTCTCTAACAAAAGTAAAGTAGTCACGGCGACAGTGCAATATTCTCCATTTTGTGCTGCTGTTGATGAGTCAATTGATGAGCCACAACCACAATCAAACATGGCTGTATCTAAATCCAATCAATTTAACTTTGTTGACAATCATAGGCACAAAAGACAAAAGTTTATGACTGATTTTCAACGCTTGGATGACCAAGCCTCTAAACGTACTACTGACTCAGTAACAAAATTTTTAGTGTGCACTATGCAGCCATACAACCTTGTTGATCGAAAAGAATTCATAAATATGGTGAAGGTCCTTAACCCTCGTTATAGCTTACCTGGATGAAAGCACTTTACTGCTACAGCAGTTCCAAAACTCTATAATGAAGTCAGGGACAAGATTAGGCAGGAACTATCATTAATTAACAAAGATACAATTTCTGTAACAACTGACTGCTGGACATCTATAGCCAATACACCATACATCACTATTACAGTACATTTTATCACATCAGAGTGGGCACTGAAATCAGCATGTCTAGCATGTGCACATTTTGATGACGATCACAATGGTAAGAACATTGCTGAAGTTTTGAGGAGTATTTTAAATGATTGGGGCATTGATGTCCAGAACATAATGTCAATCACTACTGACAATGGGCGTAACATCTTAAAATCAATTGAAGAACTCAATTTAGAGAATGCTCATATTTCTTGTTTTGCTCACAATATAAACATAGGGGTTAATCACTCTTTGGATATTCCTGTATTGAAGAGAGCTATTGCACGGCTTAAAAAGTTGCAAAATGCATTTGCGATGAGTTGGAAGATGAAGAGAGATCTCCACAAAGCCCAAGAGTTACTACAAATGGAGGTAAAAACACTTCCCTCTGCTTGTCCAACTCGATGGTGGAGCACTTTAAAATTAGTGAAACGATTTCTAGAAAATCAGCTGCCAATTTGCAAAACCCTTTTAGAGTACTCAAATAAAAAGCATTTGATGCTAGAGGGAAATGAAATTTCAGCCTTAGAAGACTTCACAACAACGACTGAGTTATTAGAGGACATAACAAGTTCCTTGAGTGGCGAACAATATACAACAGCGTCAGCTGTACTACCTTTATATATGAAAATAAAAAATAATCTTCAAAACAAGGATGAAGACAGTTCGCTACTTAAAAGTATCAAATCAGAAATTTTAGAGTCCCTAAATAAGTATGAATCTCATCCCATGTCATCAAATTTACAGTTATCAACCCTGTGTGATCCAAGATTCCGGGTAAATTTTATAGAGTCGAAGAAGTAAAGAAATTAGCTGTTGCAAAAATGAGGAACATTTATACAACACAGAAGACATCTAATCCTGATAATTTTGAAAATATTGAAACTAGGACAAAAGAACAAAACAAGAAAGGATTGGCTAAATTTTTTATGTGTTCGGTTCAAACAGTAATTCAGAAAATACAAGGAATCCTTCAGAGGAAGCTGAGAAAGAGCTCAATGAATATTTATCTATGCCAAGAGTTTCATTCGAACATGATCCAATCGATTGGTGGAAGGTTCACGACGAATCTTTCCCATCTCTGAAAGTTCTAGCCAGAAAATATCTGTGTATTCAGGGTTCAAGTGTGGCCTCGGAAAGAGTTTTCAGTTCAGGTGGAAGCGTTATAACAAGACAAAGAGCTTCCCTTCTCCCTAAACATGCAGAGATGCAAATTTTCCTTAGTCATAATAAAAAATATTTTTAGCATTTTCAAATTGTATAGTTTTTTTATGTACTTGAATGCCTTTTTTAATTCTGTTACAGGTTCATTTTTATGTTTCGACCTGTTTCTGTTAAATTATCTTTCAAATTGAAAGTGTACCATTTTTAATTATTTCACTTATTGATAATTTTTTATATGGTCAATCATTTTATTTTTTTAATATGTACAGAAAGCGGTGGCACATTATTTATGTATTTTTTTTTATTTATAAAAGTTTTACATCGCGATACATCGTAACATCGCGATGTAAAGTTGCCGATGTATCACGATGTAGAGATGTCTACATCGTCCAGCCCTATTAGATATTATCAATAAGATAAAAATTGAGATGTAATAATTGTACATGATATTATGCATGTTGGATATTGGTAGATAGATCCTCGATTTTTCCTTATAGTATAATGTTATTTTCAGAGAGTGTGTGTGATTTATATAGCAGATCATGAAATGCTGTATTTACTTATAGTGCATTCATGTAATGTTACAATTAAGTGTCAATAAATGATGTATATTAAAATGAGTATGATTACTAAATAAAACTGTATACGAGAAATTTTCACGAAAACAATTTAATTTGTTCTACTTTATAATTTTATTAAAAAGCCTATTTCTTTAAACATGTTTCTTAATTTATTCAAAAACATCCACTTAATTTATTTCAGAATGTTGGAGACAGACATTTTTAAAAAAATTCAAACCTTCTGAAGGGTAATAATTACGAAGGAAGTCTGTATAAAGCATATCAAATGTTAGTTTTTTATAAGATTATTTCAGATACCCAAAACATTTCAATGATGTTAAAAGCAATTTTATTTCCATCTCAGAATTCCTAGTTGTTAAACAAAAACTTTCATATTAACCAACTTTAATTAAAAAGCTAAATTACTATTTTTGTTTGTAAAAGTGTGTATTTTCTTCGATGTGCAATGTTTTCATAAGAACTTGTTCATAGTATGTTTTATAATTGTGGGATTATTTAATCCTTCGAGGAGAAAAAAGTAGTACTTAGCCTACTTTTATAAAATAATTTTGTATATAATTGTGGGATTATTTAATCCTTCGAGGAGAAAAAGTAGTACTTAGCCTACTTTTATAAAATAATTTTGTATGTATATGTGTATAAAGAAATCTCTTTTGGTAGAGTAAATCATGGTTTGCTTTAATAACAAAAATTAAATGGTTAAGTGAAAGTGGATCAAAACTGAAGATTTTAAAAAAAGAAATTTTCTTTTTAAGTTCTTATCCTCATGAATTTAAGGGAATGTTAATATAAAACAGATCATTCTATTGGTTATATCAACTTTCACAGTAAAAAAATTCAATTACACTTTATGGAGTTATTTAGTTACAAGATATTACTAATTTTTTACTTCTTATATGGAAACACTCAATTAGATAAATCAAGAAAAATAACAAAAAAATGCAATTTTTTTGTGTACATTCAAAAGAATTATATTGTAATATTTTCAAATCAATCTCAAAAACTGTATTAAAATATATGTATCATCATCATCTTATTCAAATATTGGAAACATACATGCTGAACATACTAAATATAAATTTATGTACATCCTTCCCTGTACCTGAATGGAATATAATTTTTACTGAAAAATGGGCACTTGTAAACTTCCGAATCCTGGACAGTTGTATCCAATTCGTTTTGGTCTCCCCAGATGTTTATGAGGGTTATTATTTATTCTGTTGTCTAACGCGAGCTATCCAAAACAGAAGCCATCTTGAATAAACGAATCTCTGGCGCAATGCATCATGGGAGAATTAGAAAACACTCTCCTTTTTACCCCCAAAGTTCCTAGTCGAAAGAGGGAACAAAAAATAGACCTGCATTCGCCGTGTAAACGGGTACAAAGCTGATTCATTCCGGCATTTTTCGTCCATGTAAACGGGGCCTTTATGATAATAAGGAGGTCGATAATGACAGATCTGAAGGTGAAGTTCAGCAATTAACAGCCGATTTAATTAGCGAGGGCTTGAAATTTGTTACAAGTACGTAACAACATTTTTTAACTCATGATCCTGATATAGAATGTGTGCATTGTATATCATTTCCACATAATCATAAGTTTTGTACAGTAGGATATCAAGAATTATATAAGCAACTTGAGAGGGGAAAAAAGCACCTAATAACAGGTTTTGTAACAAAAGACATTAAGGTAGTAGTCCGGTGTGACGGCTGAAATTTGATGTTTCTTTGTGCATTTTTTTAAACAAGAAAATAAAATGCTATCATTTTGTAATTTTTACATGTTTTTTTTTTTTTAGTATTTTAAAGTGTACACATTTTCCCCCTTAATTTTACATTAATTTGTTTAGGGTGACCCTGCCAGGAGCGAACTCCCAACATACTTCACCCATTCCAAACAGGAACACCCTCCAGCCACAATGAGGCAATCAGCAGGACTTGGGAGGGCCCCAGTTGTCTACGTACATGAACAACTCGATAAACAGGCAAAGACTAAAGAAAGACAGCCCCTTTAGCCAAGTTAAGTCCCAGAACTATCTTACTGGAGAAGTAGAGAACTTCTTCTCTACAATGTAGCTTGAATCCTTTGGAGAAACTCCAGTCTATTTCCACTTCAACTTGTGTTTACCTGTCGTCAAGAAAAATTTTGTCCCTAGCCATCTTAGACATTTAGCACTGGAGATCATTAACAGCATCCCCAATGATGCAATTAAGATTTATACTGATGGTAGTAGAATATCTAACCAAATTGGTAGCGGTATCTTTATTGTTACGCCCCAGGAAAAATTGCCTCTGAAAAAACGCAATCCAGATTTCTGTTCAGTTTTTGGAAGTGAACTAATAGCCATTGACGGGGGACTTGAGACCATTCTATCTAAGAATTATGGGATCTTTGGATTCTCTCCGATAGCCGTAGTTCACTTCAACACCTTTACAAATGGTTTATTGTTGGCGACAAAATCAGTGTCTCCATCTTACACAAACTGAAACATATATCGCTGCACCATAATATTCATTTTTAGTGGTTAGTTCATAATATTCATTTCCCATTTTTAGTTCATAATATTCATTTCCCATCTCACGTCGAACTATACGGCAATAAAATGGCGGACAAACTAGTAAAGGAGGGCTGTAATCTTCCAATTTCCTTCTCATCCATCCTTATCTATCAGGAATTACTTTCATTGAAAAAACCCTCAAAATGTGGTGGAGTGGAGGGTGCCTCCCACTCACCATTGATGCAGGTAATAGACCCGGTCCGGCCGTAGCCTTAAGAGTGACAGATGCTCCCAGACTACATTCTCTCGTCTTGTTAGTAGTCACATCAAGTGCCTCTCATTCTCAGTGAACAAAAAGGTCTTCTCAATCTGTGCAAGGTGTCAAGATCACCAGGTTTCCCCCGAACACATAATGTGTTGCATGGATCTCAAAAGCAAAGATATCTACACTGATGCCCTTATTGTGCTGGACCCTTTGAAAGTCAACAATTTAATGGATTACTTCGCCAGACCCTGGAGGATTAGCAACAACAGTAGCAAGTGAAAAAAATAACAAAACATTTATTATAGAGAAGTAAATATTTTAGGCACATATATTGTAATTTATTTTATAATTCTCTAATATGAAAATAATGCTCTCAGTGTGTTGAAAAAGAATAATTTATGTTAGCTACTTATGTTACCAATACCAACCAAACTTTGTTAAATATAACTGAAACCCTTTTTTGTAATAATTTCTATTAAGATTTTGAATGCTATAATATTCGACCTAATAAAGTTTGATCTCAAAAGTAATAATTTAGTTGCTTTTTCAACTGTTCTAGAGAAATGGTTAACTTACCGATTACAAGTTGCAATTAATCTCTCTGGTCTCAAAGTACCTTCAGTATCGATGTACAAGCACTTCCCTTCACCTCCATTGTAATCAATAGGCAACTGAAAATATTATATTGTTACCAATCCTAATATATATTATAAACGTGAAAGTTTGTGAGGATGTTTGGGAGTCTTTCACGCAAAAACAACTGAGAGAGAATGGATTTTAATGAAACTTTACAATAGTATAGCTTATTACATCAGAATAATACAGGCTATAATTTATAGATATTGTGTGAAGTGTCCAAAATATAACAATAATTGTCAAGTAAGTAGGAAAAAATTCTGCCATCTGCAAAAAAGCCCGCGACAGCAAATATCTATTTTTAATGTATGAAGCTAACCTTTGCATTTTGTTTTGTCTACGCCAGGCACCAGGAACTGCGAAAGTTTGAACAGGCTGAGTGTGAGGCTGATTACAATTTTAACATAAAAAAATGCAACAAAAAGTAATATTAATGTATTACACTTCCAGATATAAATTATTTATACTATTTTAATCGAAAAAATAACATTGTTTATTTGCTTATGATTTTAGAAAAGTTCGAGTATGTTACGTTCGCCAATTTTTAAATCTTAATATTTACGGACTGTGCAATATTAATTAAAGTAAAAATTCACTGAAATTCTAAAGACAAAACACAGACAATTATTCTACAAAAATCCTAGCAAAAACGAATACGTCTTGAATCAGTCGACCTGAAAAAGAAGGCATTTTGAACCAAGATTGATTTATGCCGTTTTTCAGAAAAAGCTTTTCACTGTTTTTTAAATAGTGCTATATAGTTTTCAGTTACAGTAATTTAAGGTCGCTTACACAGAATTCGAAGATTCTGTGTACTTTTCGATTTACACATGAGAAAAAACGATATTTGATAGTTTGAATGACGTTAGTGAAATTATTTTGTAAGTTAAATATTAACAGAAAGAAAGAGGTCCTCACACTCAATAAATGTCTTTTAAATTCAACGTAAGATTGATTCTCCCATTTGAATGCAAAGTTGTAACAATAGTTTCCATTAAAGAAGGCGATAATTTAAAATATAAATACTATTTATAGTGGATAAAAAATATTAAAACAAATTTACAGCTCAAAAGATAATATCGAAATAAAAAACAAACTTAGTTGAAAAAGGCCAAGTGTAAGACACCCATTTCCCTAAATTTGAAGAACGGTGGATAGTTAAGGGGGAATATTATAAACCTATAACAAAACTACAGTAAAATTGATGCTGGATGTATATCGAAGGTTTTACAAGTCTGTCAATGCATAATTCTAAACCTTTCAAGAAAGTGTAATAATAAGTATTATAATAATTAGTAAAAAAGGTAGTTTTAATATTTTAATAAAAATAGAAGACGAAGTAACATTTTTATTCAACTGAGAATTACTTAAATAAATTTTAATACTTTATAGTATTTTATTTTTTTAAAAAGCTGCATCAGTTAAAATATACTCAAATTTTAAATATTTAATAACTACTTATCAAATTCAAAATTTTTATAACTTCTTCATTTATAAAAATAATTGCATGAAACTTTTTTCCGTTTATCGAACATTTCAAAAAATGCCCACAATTTTAATTCAACATTTAATACAGTTGGGAAATTTTGTAATTATAAAAATTTCTACTTTTCTGAACATACCACTATTTTTAAAAAGGTACATTTTCATTTTTGGGTCCTAAAAAGTTGCAAAGCGGGTGAGTGAATATTAAGGTCTCACTGTTCACTTACTCAAGAGATATCATAGCAAGATGGGAAGGGGAATTTCCATGACAATGTGTTATGCATTTAAAAATGTTCAAGCAACGCCGGGGGGTAATAAACCTGTCTGACAGAAAAGCAAAAAAATTTCGAAACAGCGAATTTTAAGTTATACACTCGGAAAAAGGCCGAGCAACGCCGGGCTAAGCGCAGGAAAGGGGGTGGGGTGAAAGTCATTTTGAAAAAGAGTATTAGAAGTGCTGATTTTAAGAAGGAAAGGGAAATTTTTTTTATAATAGAGAAAGCACGAGTAACGCAGGGCCATGCAGCTAGTTTAATATAAAGAATACTTAAAATAGTGTAAATAATTTATATCGGGATGTGTAATACATTTTATATTACTCTATGTTGTATGTGTAATATTCGCAAGCAACGCCGTTCCTTACATTTTAATAGCGATTCAATGGAAATTTGGCAAAATTTTGGTGATAGAGCCAAGTTGGCATCATTTTGGCAACCATGTTAGTGACAATTTTTGGCAAGTTAACAGCTCTATGGATTCTTTTGGAAATTATTGGAGAAATCTACTAATATCACAATCTATGACACAAGCAAAGTTTTTGAGAAAAATCCGGGAGGCCTATAAATAGGAGTTGCTTGTCAAAACAGAGTTAGTCTTGTTTTGACCATTGTAGAGTAGTATTGATTTAACCGGGAAGAGTAAAACATCAATTAGTTATTACTTCGGCTGCTGTGTAGGACAAGTGAGTGCTTGTGAATAATCATTTGCATACTTGTATTTTAGGCACTGATAGATGTGTCTGAATGCCTTCTGAGATTTATTAAGCGAATTTGAGTATTGTATCCTGTATTTTAAAGATTGGTTTTCAACAATAAATTTCCCATCGCTCCTGAAGAACTGTCTTGCTTTTCGCAACTGATTTGCATAAAATCCTCGAACCCCGGGATCTACATAACAATATACTTATAACGTATACAAACATATGTATTTATACTGTCCCAATGTAATGAAGATTCTTATTTTCAAGAGTAATTCTCATTGCATAAAACATTTTTGGAATAAAATGGGAAAATAAAATGATAAAAAAAGCATATAACAATTTATTAATATAGAATTCCTTGTAAACATTTGTATTACAATAAGCTTATTAAAAAAATTTACTATAAGAGCAAATATTTTACTTCAAATTAGACATGAATTTGCAAAAGACATTTCAATCAATCCTCTTGCAGTTATATTGTTACGTAGATCTGGGTTCGTGGATTTCATGCAAAACGATAACAAAGAAAATAAACAGTTTTTTAACAGCGATGCGAATTTATTATCAAAAATCCAATCCTTTAAATACAGGATTCAGCAGCAATATTCACAGAGTAAATCTCCAAAGGTCTTCACACCTTCAAAAGCACTCAAACACAATTGTCAGTGCTTAAAAATACTCAGTCACTCAAGCTTCTCAGATGGAATGGCGGTCTCTGTGACTGGCTTGAGTGGCGGCCTCCAATTTCAGGGCATATAACAGTGCAGATTTAAGATCTTGGACATCTGCCATTCTTACAGCCTTCTGAATTTCCCCCTCCTTCAGGCCGTCCACGAAATACTGTAAAGAGATTATTTCTCGCGTGGTTTCTGGATGGTCGGAAAAAGACAAGTTGGTGAGCCTTTCTACTTCGGAGGCATACTCCTGCAAGCTTTCTCCGGTTTTCTGGGGTCTTGTTTTCAACTGCAGACGTGTGTAGTCCTTGGAGTATTTCTGGCTTAACCGAAGATCCAGAGCATTATATAGGGAGTTCAAATTCAGTCGCTCTGTATCGTGAAGTCTGCAGTACTTTAGCAGCTTCTCCTCTAAGGGATGCTGCTGGCTGACATGCTTTCACCTCTTCAGTCCATCCATTGGCTTCAGAAATTATACAAAATTGAGTCTTGTACACCTCCCAGTTGGTTTTACCATCATAAGTTGACAGTTTCACTGATACTGGTGAGGCAGGCACAGGTACTGGAAAAGCAGGCACTAACTTTCTTTCATTTCCCAAGCTAAAAGCTTCTTTTCAAGATCTTCTACTCATCGGCTAAAATTTCCAGCCACTTCTTCAATTCTTTCTTCATCTTTCTCTTTAATAATTTCTATTTTCTCTACAACTATCGTGATGTCTTCTTCTACTTTCTTTTCAACTGCTCTGACTCTTTCTTCCACTTTCAATGCTATTTTCTCTTCCACACTGTTGATTTTTTCTTCAACAGTGTTGATTTTCTTTTCTAAAGAATTCTTTAGATCTTCTTGACCTTTCTCCATTCTCTCCTTTAACTCATTCTTAGTTTCTTCTTGGCTTTTCTGCATATCTTCCAGACCTTTCTGCATTTCTTGCTGGCTTTTCTCCATTCTCACCTTGATCTCTTCTTGGTCTTTCTCCATTTTTTCCTTCAACTCATTTTTAGCCTCTTCCTGGCTGTGTTTCAAGGCTTCCAACAGTGCCTTCAAATGATCATTCATCGCTCTTGTTATTGGCATAAAACCCCACTTATGAAACCAAACTGTTACGTGGATCCAGGTTCGTGGATTTCATGCAAAACAATAACAAAGAAAATAAACAGTTTTTAACAGCAATGCGAATTTATTATCAAAAATCCAATCCTTTAAATACAGGATTCAGCAGCAATATTCACAGAGTAAATCTCCAAAGGTCTTCACACCTTCAAAAGCACTCAAACACAATTGTCAGTGTTTAAAAATACACATATGTAAAAGATTATTCACAAGCACAGCCGAGCTAATCGCTAGTCAAAACAATCCTCACTCTTCACAGGTTAAAATGAGACTGACTCACTGCGGCTGGCAGTGCTCTATTTATAAACCCGACAAAAACTTCCACAAATATAAACGCTCGTGTCATTGAGTGTGACGTTAATGGAGGGATCTACTACTTTCTAGAAGAATTCGGAGGGTTCGAACTCGCCAAGATTTCGCCAAGTTCTCGTTGAATCGCCATTATACCGTAAACGGTGGCTTTGCTTGTAAATAGTACAATTTTAACATAAAACGAATATAACATAGAGCAATATAAATGCATTAAACTTCCAAATACAAATTATCTACACTGTTTACACAAAATTCATAACAATATGTACCTACGATGTATTTTATAATTGATTACTTCAAAAATATTAAAAGACAGTGAATGTTAAATTTTATAAAATTATATGAATAGAAACCTACTTGACAAGTGACAGCTAAAGTGTGGCATAATTGTGTTTTCCCTGTTCGGAATTCACCAAATATTTCTGTGATGGAGCCTGTTTCAATACCACCTAAATATCAAACACAAAATATGCACTCAATATGTTCTGATAGATTTTGCAGTCTTTCATTGTTTAAAACACTTTGTAACATACATGAGTCAAAAATAAAAATTGGTTCATATTCTGATAGTATTTTACATTTAATGAATATTTAGTGATACTTGTAAAAAAAATTTTTTTTAGTCATTTAGACGAGTATGTTTGATTTAGAAGATTTGTAGCAAATAACGGACAAAAAAATTAGTGCACCAAGAAATAATTGCGGAATCATGAAGATACATGTCAAGGAGATATTCGAATGTTAGAAATGCAGCATGAATGTGCATTACATAAAGGGCATTTAACATCGTTCTCAGTGGAAAACAAAACAGGTAACCAAAGCTTGTTTGAGTGTGTTGAATCATTTACAAAGAAAGAGCTAAGGTAGACATGCCAGTGCATCATTTTCGAAGACAATATGAGCAGCTGTCGCAGTTTGAGAGAGGGAGAATCATCGGCATGATGGAAGGTGGGTGGTGAGCTAGGCGAGTAGCTTGTCAATTAGGCCACTCTGATTATGTTGTGAGGAAGTGTTGGGACCAGTGGATCCGAGAGATGTCATTTAGACGAAGACCAGGCTCGGGACACACTCAACAGACCAATCGCCGAGAAGACTGCCACATTGTGTTATTCTTTATTGTAAATAAAATTAGCAGAGAGCAGTTTCAGCATTTATGAGACTTCGTTGTTTTTAAAATACTTTTATTTAAAAACTATTGACAGGATATGGTACAAACAGGAACAACCACAGACACACAACGAAATAGAATATATACAAGTACAACATGTACGGCAACCAATCAGCAATTTTGATGATGTCATTCACAAACAGGTCACACGATGACGTCATCAGCAGTGCAAACCAATTTGCATATTCATCAGCCTGTTGCGATGAATATGCAAATAAAAGAAACATTACGCGACTCGCGTATTTAATTAAATAGATAGTGGACATAAGAAAAGATTTAATTTTCTTTCAATGGCCCCTCTAAATCAAGCAGTTTACCCATACACTGGCAATTCCAACAACTAATTCAGAACCACAGTACGCACTATATATGCAGTTACCACTGTGCAATCACTTGCACATAAATGATGCACAGCACCACACAAAATGAATGCTAGTCTAAATGTCTTTTATGCCTTCCTACACTGTTCATGCAACTGCGAAGAAACTTTGGGGAATGGTTGGATGCATGCACGCAAAGGTTTGTGAGTTAAAATAAAATTGACCCCTAAGGGGTATTAGATATATATATACCTGTTTTTGGACTACTAGACCTACAAACTTAAAATTGGGTTGGCATATCCCATTTAAGGATTAGATGTCAGCTGCAAAAGAGGGTTTGGAAAAAAAATGCATCCCAAGAGGCTTAAGTGGTGTTATATATAAATATTCCTATTTTTGAACTATTGGACCTACAAACTTGAAATTTGATAGGCTTGGTCCATTTATAAAGTTGAGAAGGGGTTTTACAAAAATTAAACTCCAAAGAGTGTCACAATGGCTAAAGAAGCGGTAATTAAAAATATTTGCATTTTGAACTATCAGACTTACATGCCAGAAATTTGGTAGGTCCGTTCCTTTCATGGAGTAGAGAGAGATCCCCTACAAAAAGGAATCAATCCGAAAGGTTGTTGAGAGGGCTTAAGGGGTGTAACAGATAAATATTACCATTTTTGAACTTTTAGAAGTACAGAAATTTTGTTGGCATGTTTTTTGTTGTTGTTGAATATACATCTGCTAATAACAGATTATACGGAAATTGACTCACATTGGGGGAGGGGGGGCTGCGACTTATTCATAAAAAAATGTTCGTTATCAAATTGATACTTACTGTAATGAAATTTAGTATGCATGTTACTTTTTTGTTGAATGGAAATTCGCTAAAAAATGAATTTTGCAGAAATCAACTCCTATGGAGGAGAGGTAATCTTTTGCATACATATTGATCAAAAAACACCAGTCTTCGAACTATCAAAGGGTTTTTCCAAAAATCAACTTTTGAAGGTGGTTACTAGAGCTTATTGATAAAAAAATTCCTTTTTTTGATCTATTACATTTAGATTGGAAATTTGGCAAGCCTGTTTATTTTATTGAGTACAGAACCATTAAAAATGGGTTTCGTGGAAATCCACTTGGGTGAGTGAAGATTAACGTTGCACTGTTCAGCTACACGAGGGCTTTTGGCGACGGACCAAGTAATTTTGAACCATGGTCAAGTGACATGGACGACACCTGAGCTGGTACCCCCCTCTCCTAACTACCACACCACACCAACGGGAGGACGTTTCAGCTCTCGACAGATTTAGCATGCATCGCTGCCCTACACGGCGGGTCTTTAGTGGTACTGGGCTCGAACTCGTGACAAAGCCAGCCACGATCCGATGCCTATACCACTCGGCTACTGCAGCCATGAAATCCACTTGGGAGTTGGTAACAAAAGCGTAAAAGATAATTCTATTTCAATTTTAGAAATTTTTAGGAAGTTCTGCCCTCTTTAAATTAAGAACAATAAGAATATTTTTCAATACTATCAAATTCTTAATGCGAAGATATCAATAATTTATATAAGCATATGAACAGTATATATTCATATAACATCATGAAATACCCAGCGAAGCGGGTGGGTAATGGCTAGTAGATACATATTAAACTCGTTTGTTTATTAACATTGCTTTAGTGGCTGTGGTAGCCTATTGTTTACAGTCCCGATTGATTGATTGATTGATTGAATATTAACGTCGCACTGTTCAGCTATTTGAGGGCTTTTGGCGACGGACCACGTAATTTTGAACCATGGTCAAGTGATGTGGACGACACCTGAGCTGGCACCCCCTCTCCTAACTACCACACCACACCAACGGGAGGACGTTTCAGCTCTCGACAGATTTAATGTGCATCGCTGCCCTACACAGCGGGTCTTTAGTGGTACTGGGCTCGAACCCGTGACAAAGCAAGCCACGGTCCGATACCTATACCACTCGGCTACCGCGGCCACATTTACAGTCACGAACTCATGGCTGATGGGTCATGAGTTAGACCCCCTCCCCCCGCCTTAGAGGGGCTCAAAGTACTCTTGTTGGCACAGAGTTTGACTAAGATTCAAAATGACATGTCACCAATAGCCTTTGTGCCATGGAGAAACTCAAGGGGCGATGAACCTCCTATTCATTGAATCACAGTCAGGTAACGAGGCTATGAGGCTGACAACTAAACCAGTGACTCTACTCTCCAAACTTCCACACTACACCTTCATGTCTAAATAGATATAACATGCTCTTTAGCCCTTTTACACCTTGGGTCTTCATATTGGGTCACCCCAAGTATATTCATTTAACTTCATGAAATACCCAGAGAAGCAGGCAGGTAACAGCTAGATGATAAATATAAATATATGTAATTTAAATAAATACTTCATAATTTATCTATATTGTTTTCTAATCTTAAAAGAAAAATGTAAATGTATGAAAAAATTATTTTGCGATTTCAGCAATCAAATACTACTCCCTACCCCAAAAATTTATGCTCATCTTTGCCGAGAGAAATTTAAATATTTGATTTTTCATGATTGGAGAAACTTATACATTCATTTATTTACATATTATTTTCTCCTTGAAATAATTATTAATTGTAAAAAGTTTTATTTTTTCTGAATAATTAAAAAAACTTTTTCGTACCTTTGTTAAAAATATTATAAATCCAAAGTATTCAATTTTAAGTATCCTATTTACAACTACATACCAGTATATTCAGCAACAAATTTTCCAACCATTGTAATTTTATTAAAAGGATAAATTAGGCATTTTTGATTTTGGTAAAAGTGTAGAAAAGGGGGTACCTTGGTGCAGTTGGCGACCAGAATCGGTTGCCAAGCAACTTAATTTAGCAATAAGTGTTCCGTGAATTTACAATGTGGAATTTTGCAATGAAAATAAAGTATTAATGAGAAATGAAAAAAAAATGCTTAAATATTTATAAAAAGTTGCTTGGCGACTGATTTCGGTCGCCAGAAAATTAACTGCATCAATGATCCCCGATTCTACACTTTAACCAAGCATACATGATAGAAAAAACTTAGATATTTTGCATTACAAGGGAAACTATAAAAGGAATATCTAAACACATACACACAAAAAAAAAATTGTTACTATAAATTTTATTTAAAAAAAAACAAGTGTTACATTACAATGGACAAGAGAAGCTGAAAACAAACAAATGAGGAAACATAACATAAAATGGCTGCATATTTATGCACCTTTTTAAAACCAAGTTGCTTGTTCGATAATAAAATAATTTGAACATTACTTTCATGAGTCATTTTTTAAAAAATTAAATGCAAATCTAATGAGCCCTAAATGACATAGAAATATTTTGATTTTAAAAGAACATACCTCCTAAAAGTTTATCTAGCTCTTTTGAACCAGTTGTGATTTGGATAATCTCTGATCGTTTTAGATGATATTCTGTAGCTGTTGTGAAACCCATTGGTACAATCTTCATGGCCTCTGTCTGAAAAATTATAATCCATGGAATTTATGATTATTTTCAAGCAATATTTTATCAATCTAGATTAAGTTTTAAGAGAACTTCAAAATCAACCATTCATTTACAATTAAGAAATTAAATGGAGTGATACACCTACACACCAATATGTAATTTATAAAGCTATTTAAAATTCAGAAAAAAGACAAAATGGGAGGTTTTGTGAACTTGGTAAAAAAATCTATGGAAGGTTATAGAAAAAGGATAAACATCTCCTTAAGTCTTGCAAAATATTTTAAGAATTTTTTTTAAATAATTCCTTTTATTATATATATAAACTTTGTATTTTGAACAAAATAGAACATTTACTTAAAGTAAGTTTAATTTTTACACAATAAATATTACTTTATTGCCGTGCATATAGAATTTTTCAGAATAATAATAAAAGAAAACAAGCAGAATGTTCATGGAAAGACATACAGTATTACAAAAAAATGTTGGTTATTTTACAACTATGCAAAGACATTTAACTACCAAATATTTGTTAGAAACATATGTTCTGAGCTTATATCTTCAGCAACAACATCTATCAGGAAATCAAAGATTAAAAAATAATTGCAATATTTAAAAAAATTGAATTTAAAATTATATATCAATATACATGTATATGTAATATATATACAATAATTTTGAAATTTCATATGGAGCAGCATTTATCCAAATGTTTATATTTCCTAAAATAAAGATATAAAATGAATAAATAATTTCATATAAATTATTAAAAAATTAATGAAAGAGCTGGTTTAGTATAAAGACCTCTTAAAAAAACTTAGCAACAAGAAACTCACCAAGGGAACCATAAATTTCCAAAAAAAAAGGGTAGTTACATATTACTGCAACTATTGGTATCATTACATGAAATGAAGCACATAGTTGGCAATTCAGTGTATATAATGCATGCGAAATCTAGGTTGCCAATTTGGCGAGTTATCATGAGAGGTAGCAAGGTGTTAATAATATGTAAGTACTAAAAATTCTCAATGACGTAAAAAATTTCTCTCCCCAAAAAGGAAATGAAAAACAAAGTTGTGCATTTCTACTTCATCTTCGTTGAAGTAGCAAAAGTAGAGTAAAGGAACAGTTGATAAAAGCCTTTATTTTCATGCATTATGTGAACATTTGAAACATAAAAAATCTTTTAACAGCAGATAAAAAAATTATATTTGTAAATATAAATCAATCTATGTAAAATAAATCATTAGTAACAAAACCACATCAAAATCAAGCACAAAAATGTATTTTTAAGTGATTCAGTACTGTTATGAGTATAAATGAAGCCTTAATATTCGACGATCACAGGGCCCCCAGACATTACTTATATTATCACAAACAAAATATAAAGGATAAAGTAGTATTAGCATAAACTTTGAGTGGGTGCATACAAGCTAGCTTGGCCCGACAGGCAATTTACAGGAGCTAAAGGTAGGTAAAAACAGTACTCGCATTTCTCAAAGTCTCAGGATTGATTTTTATGCATGGTTTAAAACATATTGTTGAAAATTAATAATCAACACTGCAAGATACATTCCATTAGTAGCAACTTTTAACAGACACTTAAAAGCTTCCAAAAAAATAATGTTATTTTACTTTTAATCTTAAAGCTTGATTTTTATATATGATACTCAGTGAACTATTTCAATATTTGTTGTAAGCAACCAGACCAATCGGATGAGCCAAACATCCCCCCCCAGACACACCTAAAGGATCGTTATGCATTTGAGCGCAGGCATGATATAGTTTTATAACAAAGCCTTATAAAACTTGTATTATTCATAGTCTAATAGAAGACCAATAATAATTAAGTACTATTTTGATGCTTAATTATAACATCATAAAATATAAGTTCATTTGGACTGGTAACATATTTATATAAAGGAGAAAAGCAACTTACTCATCACATCTCCAAACTTGAAATTTGATACACACATTCCCTTCATGTAGTTGAGATTTGCTAAGAACGGATTTCACAAAAATCAAACACCAAGCGGCATTGCAGGGACTTAAGAGGCGATATAGATAATTAATTTACTTTTTAAACTATTAGACGTGCAGTCTTGAAATTTGGTACCCTGAAATTTGTCTGCTTGAGAGTGAGATATATCTCGTCTATTCTCCCTCCTACTCTTTATGTGTGTGCCAAACCAATCTACCAATAAGATTCAACAGTTTTTTAAATAATTTGATTCCTGCAATAATGTACGCAGAGTTAAAGGATAGAGGTCAATAATACAGGTATTTACAGTTTTATTACTGTATTTTCCTGTATATAATCCGCAGCGACGTATTATCCACAAAGCCTTTTTTTCGAGTAAAAAAAAACATTGTATAATCCACGGCAGGTTTTACGGCGAATAATCCAAAATATAAACTGTTAATAATAAGTGTCACTTAAGATAAAAAATACACAATAATTAAAAATAGAAGTAAGAAATTGTCCAGAAAACAAAATTTATTATGAAACGTCTTTTTCATATACATGATAATATTTTTTAAGATTATCTCAATAAAACAAAAAAATTCTTTGCTACTACCATCTATGATTTGAGTTGTTAAACAAAACATTGCACGCGGAAAAAAAATCTTTTTTTTAAATTTAGCATGTTAACAGCAAAAAAAAAATTAAGGAGACTGCTCTCTCATAGTCTTTTTCTTTTAAAATCCATTTATTTATTTCTTCCTCTAATTCTGGGCAGTGAGGTTTTCCATGACGATCGGCTCTTTAACGTCGATCACAATTTCGAAATTGGTCTTGTTTTTTCTCCACAAACGAATATTCGATTCATCAACACGTTGAAGAATCTTGCAGCTTTCCAATTTCGGTAGCTTTCTCTATAGCTTTTTACTCGCTTTTGCTTCAACATGATGAAAACTTTCAAAGGACGTAATAGCTCTAGTCAAGAGAAAATTGGAAATGGCACCAGCAACCAGTAACTGTTTTTTTCTTCCAAGGAACCAAATTTGTTTTTGAACAAAAACTAGTTATGACTGAAATACGTCAGCCGAAAAAGTGTCATTTATTATTTAGTTTATAAAACATAAACAGCATTTCTTTCAAAACTTTGTTAGCTTTTCTGATAGAGAATGTTTTTTCTCAGATAATCTGCGGTGGTGTATAATATGCACAACGAAATTTTTAACACATAATCCGCGGATTATATACAGGAAAATACAGTATACATTAATTTTGCATCATTTTAAGATATTTCTTAACATAAAAATAAACTGCAAAAAATATAACTACTTTTTTCAACAAAAAAAGTAAGTAAATGAATAAAATTTACATATATTACATATTTTTAAAAATATGTAATAATATTTACATGAATTACTTTGAAATTTTTAATAAAATTTGTATTCTTTTGCTTCTTACCACAGCCAATAAACTATTTTATTAAACTGATTGCTGTCTAAAACCATAAATTTTCTGAATATCACCAATAAAACGCATTCTTCATAAGTCAATGTCGGTTTGTTTATAATTATTACTAGCCATTATCCACCTGCTTCGCTGGGCATTTTGTGATGCTGTATAAATATATACTGTTTATATACACATATATAAATAGTTGATATCAAAATCCTAGCAATAAAAATTCAATTCTATTGAAAAATATACTTATACCTGTAACTCTCGCTTCTTGATATAAAAAGGACAGAACTTCTAATTAATATTTTCTAAAATTGAAGTAGAATGATTTTTGTGCTTTCGTAACCCAA
The DNA here is from genome assembly GCA_019973935.1 of Trichonephila clavipes. Taxonomy (NCBI): domain Eukaryota; kingdom Metazoa; phylum Arthropoda; class Arachnida; order Araneae; family Nephilidae; genus Trichonephila; species Trichonephila clavipes. The sequence goes on from BMAU01021194.1 coordinate 314,412, forward strand.
TAGCCAAGTGGATTTCTGCAAAACCAAATTTTCAATGGATCTCTACTCCGTAAAATAAACATGTGAGCCAAATTTCAATTCTAAATCTAATACAGCAAAAAAGAATTTTTATTATCAATACACCATGTAACCCCATTGAGAGTCAATTTCCAAACGAACCATTCTTGGCATAATTTCAATCCAACAAAAGAAACACGCAAACCAAATTTCATTATTATAATCCTAGTAGTTTGAAAACAGAATTTTTTTATATGCATGAGTAATCCATGATCTTCCTCAGGAGTCGATTTCCGTAAAATCCATTATTAGTAGATCTCTATTCAACAAAAGAAACATCCTTAACAAATGTCAAGTATGTGGATCTAACAATTCAAAAACAGGAATTTTTTCTATAACTATCCTTGACCCTCGCAACCCCCTGTGTGTTGATTTTTGCAAAACTCTTTGTTAGAAAAACTCTACTCTATGAGAGGGACATGCCTATCAATTTTCAAACAGGTAGGTTTAATAGTTTAAAAACGGAAATATTCATCTATTACACCCCTTAATCCCGAAATGCCCCTAATCTGCTTGCTAAGTTTCAAGCCTGTACTTTGAAGAGTTTAAAAATGGAAATAATTATCTGTAATGCCCATTAATCCTTCGTAAAAGCCCTTGTTGGTCGATTTTCATCAAACCCTTTTGTAGTGGATATTTACTTCATGAAAAGAACATGCCCACTAATTTTCAAGCAGGTAGGTCTAATAGTTTAAAAACGGAAATATTTGCCTCTCAATCCTCTACAACGCTAACTGAAGGCAATTTTCACAAAACCCAATTTGTAGCGGATTTCTACTCCATGCTGCTCAGATGTTGTCCTCATCACTTGACCACGGATCAAAATTACGAGGTTCATCGTCAAAAGCCCTCAAGTGGCTGAAGAGTGTGACGTTAATATTCAGTCAATCACCATTCCATGAAAGGAATCTGCTTTCTAAATTTATAGACTGTACGTCTAATAGTTTAAAAATTGAAATAATTATCTATAATGCCTCTCAACGCATCTTGGGGGTAAATTTTCATAAAAACCGTTTTGTAGCAGATCTCTGCACCATGGGAGGAATACGCGTACCAAATATCAAGACTGTACATCTAATAGTTTAGAAATGGAATTAATTATCTGTAATTCCCTTAAAGTCCCCACAATGGCACTTGTTTTTGATTTTTGCAAAATCCGTTCTTAGTGGATCTCTACTACATGAGAAAGGAATGTGTGTACCAAATTTCAAGACTGTAGGTTTAATAGTTCCTGAGATATTGTGATGAGTGAATCACTTTTCTTTATATATATAGATTACAAGTCCAAATGTACTTATATTTTATGATGCAATAATTACTGTTATAATTAAGCGTGAAAATAGCACTTAATTATTACTGAAGTCTTCTATTAGACTATTAATAATACAAGCTTTATAAAGCTTTGTTATAAAACTATCTAATTATCATGCCTGTGCTCAAACCCATAGCAATCCTTAAAGTGTGGAATGTTTGGCCTATCCGATTGGTCTGGCTGCTTTCAACAAATATTGAAATAGTTCACCGAGCATCATGTAAAAAACCAAGCTTAAGATTAAAAGTAAAATTGCATTATTTTTTGGGGTTTTTAAGCATCTGTTAAAAGTTGCTGCTGATGGAATGTGTCTGGCAGTATTGATTATTAATTTTTAACAACACATTTTAAACCATATGTAAAAATCAACTCTGAAACTTTAAGAAATGCGAGTACTGTTTTTACCTACCTTTAGTACTTGTTTCCCTGTAAATGGTCCCTCGGGACAAGCTAGCAGGAATGCACAACTCTAAGTTTATGCTATATTTTATTTGTGTGAATACAAGTATCATCTGGGAGCCCTGGGATCTTGGACTGTAACAATAAACACTCACATACACACACACAAAAAAAAAAAAACCCAGTAAACATATCAAACATCAATTCATTTAATTATATATATTAAGAAAAAAATAGTACTTATGTATTAGCCTAAAAGCAACAAAATTTGTGCCATGTGAATCGTGTCATATTGAAACAAGAAAGATTCTTGCATGTTTTATCTGAAAAAAAAAAATTCTCATAGTATAATTTTAACTGTGGAGACACTAATACGCATGTACCAAAAAATTAAATAGTAGCACTAAACATATCAAAGATTGTCATAAAATGAGAAAGAAAAGTACTTGAAAACAAAAAATATAGTTTGAATCTATAATAATAAATTTTAAAAAGGGTAGGAATCATACATTTCAAGAATTCTAGCCCTGAAAAAATTTCAAGTAATATCTTTACAGCTAAAATTCCAAGAGTGGAAAGAAGGATGTAGGATCAAGAAACAAGAAAATCAATGAAAATAATATTCTATGCAATTAACAATACTTTGAATAGAGTAATTCAGCTGAAATCTTTACTGTTGAAACAAAACTTATTTAAGCGATATATATTAAATTTGATAAAGCAATGCGGTTAAAGGGGGAGGAGGCCCTTGGCATCAAGCAACTTAGTTTATTGATAGGTGTTTTTGGTGACTGGAATCGATAGCCAAGCAACATAATTTAGCGATAAGTGTTCCAAAAATTTACAAATTGTAATTTTGCAATAGAAATAAAGAAATATTAATGTGAAATATGAAATATTTATAAAGCTATCAGTAATGCATAAAAATAAAAATTGTATATGTTTTTTTTTTTTTTATTAAGTAAAAGGAAATCGTAAATTAGAATATTAAAAAAAAAAAAAAGTTTACCTGCATTCAGGAAAGTTCTAAAAGAGGGTAAATTTCTTTCACACACATTTCCATACATACCTCTCGACAAAAACTCATCCAATCAGTGTGATTGTTTTTTTTTTAAACATTAAGTTTGAAAGAAATGAAGTTACAGTTTGACTTTTGCACCCACATATTAGTCAACATCAGAATCTCAAGTATACTCGGCTTATTTTCTTTGAACAGCCATTCTTCTTCACAGATCTTTTTATACTATGCATATTTGCTCCTTTCTTTTGGCCTTCCCAAATATATCCATCGCTAAAATCCTTTTTAATAAAACATACAGAGGACCACAAAAGTGTTTGTACACTTGCAATTTCCAATAAAATGTAATGTTTTCAACTAGAAAAAATTAATATAATAGACTTGTAATTTTTTTATGATATCTGCAGCTCGTTCTTAATTGAATGACATAGTCAATTTTTTAAGAGTAGTATAACTATTATTTTTAAAAATTCATAATCAAAAAGCTACAAAAATCTTTGTACACTTAACAAAAATCTCAATATAGCTTTAAATATTGTATTTCTTTCTTAATTTGGTACTTAGTAGGATATCTTTTAGAGTCCACAACAACTTTTAAAGGTCTTGGAATAGATTTAACCAGCTTTTTGTAAATTCTGCATCGATTTTCCTCCATGCATCTGTGAGTATTGTTTTTACTTTCCATTATGTGTTTATATGTTATGTTTTCTTTTTTTTAAAATGAAATTCTCATTAAATATGTTCTACTGGGCTAAATAAAGTGATTTAGAAGTGTTTCCAGATTTTGCGGACATAGAGGCACCAGCAGCGTATATTGAGAACAGTGCGCTTGGTGTAATTATCTTGTTTAAAAAATGAAGTCATCTCCAATATCCAAATTTTGGGAGGATAATTTAAAATTTCTTTCTAAAATATTTAAATAGAGCTCATGCTTTATAATACTATCAGAAAATAACAAATTACCTAATTCTGAAGCCGATTTACACTCCCACACAGGAACACTTCCACCTCCATGGTTCATTGAACTGAAATAGATTCTAAGTTTCAGAAAATTCAAAATTGTCAGCAAATTGATTGGGATGACAGAAAAAATTCAACACTTTTGGTTCTGATGGGTGTATAATAGTTTGTAAATGATAAAATGGGGTATTTTATCCCATGAATTTATGTGGAACTGGTCCTCCTGGTGGTGTTCTAGTGTGGTGTAAATTGGTTTCAGGATTAGGTAATTTTGTATTTTTTGATGGTATTGAGAATCATGAGCTCTATTTAAATATTTTAAAAGGAAATTTTTAATTATCTGCCCAAACTTTGCATATTGGAGACAACTTCATTTTTTAACAGGATAATGACGCCAAGCACACTACTCTTAATGTACACTGCTGGTCTATAGCTGTCCCCAAAATCTGAAAACACCTCTAAATCACTTTATTTAGCCCAGTAGAACATATTTAATGAGAATTTCATTTTAAAAAAAAAGAAAACATAACATATAAACACATAATGGAAAGTAAAAACAATACTCACAGATGCATGGAGGAAAATTGATGCAGAATTTACAAAAAACTGATTAAATTTATACCAAGACCTTTAAAAGTTGTTGTGGACACTAAAAGATATTCTACTAAGTACCAAATTAAGAAAGAAATACAATATTTAAAGCTATATTGAGATTTTTGTTAAGTGTATAAAGACTTTAATGGCATAATTTTTTAGTAGCTTCTTCATTATTAATTTTTAAAAATAAGTTGCAGTTACAATAAAAAAATTACAATTCTGATATATAAATTTTTTATTAGTCAAAAACTTCTGTGGTCCACTCCAGCTTTCTTGCAAATCCAACATTCAGCAATCAACCTTTTTTCATGCAGCAGGATAAATGGAAGGAAAAAACAAAAAACAGGAAAGTCAAATAATAAAAAATAGCAGAAAAGTTCAAAATATCCTATTCGGATGAAACCCAAGAGTGAAATGAAAATTAAAATGGAATTTTTATTTTGAAAATTGTCTGCTCGTGTTGAAAACATCTGCAATTTTTTAAAATTAACCAATAGCAATTTTTTCAAAAGAATATGTGACCTTATATGCATAAGACCACATATCAAAAATCAAGGGTGACCAAATTATACAGTGTGCCAGAATGAATTCTTTATCTCACCATGACATCTAGATAAAAATCACCAAATCCAAAAAGCCCCCCATATTCTACACTTTAGTCAGTACACAACAATAACAATACATGTAGGTATATCTAAGAAAGCAGAAGAAAATTTAAGTAAATTTAGACTTATTTCTGAAAGAAATAATTTTCTTTTCAAATATATAAGTAATGAAATAAAAATAATAATTTGAATAAGTTATAAAATCATATAATGTTATCTTACCATTATTTTGTCTGCTTTTGCCTCACTAATTCCCTTGATAGCTAGAAGGCACTTTTTAGGGGTAAAAGCGACTGACTCTATGGTATAAAAGCCAGCCTCCTGTAATTTCTTAATATCTGAAGCAGATATTCCATTGCCCTAAAAAAGAAACTAGAGCTTTAATTGATTATCATTTACGAATTAGATCTTTTTTTCAGTACAGCCCATTATTTATTATCAACTTTGCAAATCATTACATTGGATAGAAGTCCAATATAGAAAACAGAGAGCTGCTGATACGATTTAACACAATTTTCCTCTGTCACTAAAGATATGAACTAAACTAGGATTTTATTTTATGTTAGAAAATTGATAAATAAATAATGTGCTTCACTGAAAAATGAATAATATATTTAAATACAAAGCATAATAGTTGTTACTAAAATTTCTGTTGACTTAAGCTAAGGCAAGTCAGGCCAGAGCTACTAATAAATAAAAAAAATTAATATTTAATTTATTTCAAGACAATGAAAAAATGAACACTTGCAACTTCCTTAAGCTGTAAATAAAACTATTTAAAAAAAATCATAAAAAATAAATTAGCACGATTAGAGAACATATCTTGTATTTTTACAATGTAATCAGATGAACAATAGATATAACACTTGAAAAAGCGACTTTTTAAACATTTGATATGATAAAACATTAATTTGTGAAATCTTGAAAATATAGAAATTATAGCATATGTAAAATCTGCTGAATATTCTATCACTAAATTACAAAATAGGTAATTCAATTACCCCATTATTGGAATCAGTATATGCTTAGTTACCTCTAGTTTATTAATTCTTTGAGGCCCATATTCAACATCTTCTTCAACTGCAGTTTCTTGTACAGTGAGAGACATGACTTGTCATAAAGAATGAGATATTTCAAATAGATATCTAGAATAAAGCAGGTTTATATAAAGTTAATTATTAACCAAATTGGTTCAAGTGTAGTATGGGAGACCACTTCGGATTTGACGATTTTCACCTAAATGTCGTGGTGAGGTATTGAATTCATTCTAAAATAAATAAATAATTCCGAAAAAGCTACCTTAGCGACCACTTTTAGTCGCCAAAAAAAAGGACTGCGCCAAGTGGCCCCCTTACACTACACTTTAACTAATAAATTTAATGGGATTCCTTTAAATTTCTTACTTTTTTCTCTATACTAACATTTCATCAATTTTAACAGAATAACTTTATGGCATTAAATAAATAAAAATCGAAAATAAGTAATCAAATACATAAAACTAGGAAAAATATCTCTGTATAGATATAATTTCTGGAAAAAAAATTCACCTCTTTACATATTAAACGGTTTATAAATAATTATACGTAAATCAAAAAAAAATTCTGTTAAATAACTTACATAATCAAATTTACCCGCTCTAGTCAACTTTATTCAGTTCAGTTCAGTATAGTACAGTGATACCACTGTAACAGTGGGGACTTGGCCAATGCCTTATGCTCCGATATAATTTGGTTTGTTTTTAACTTAAGTTGTATCGTACAGCCAGTGATTGCACTGTCCATCAGTAGTTTTAATTATCGCCTTGTGATTCAACTGAAATTGATGGAAGCAGAGTATTGAAAATCTATTAGCTGGAATTTTAGAATCTATTGTGTGTGGTTGATGTCAAAAATTCTTCAACTTTTTGAACATGTTCTATTGTTTTACATTTCGCTATTGAGGAATAAGACCATTCTCCGTGGTTGAAGATAAAATTTTTCAAAATTTCACGCTGCTATTTGTATTTGATACAATTTACAGTCGGTCGAAAAAATAGTCAAGCATAAAACAAACCAAATATGGTGGGTTTTTTTCAATGTTCTGATTGTCAAGGTGAATACTCATTTGTTACACAATCATTTTTGGACAGACTCGGCGACATGTTCAAATCCCCTACTTCTTTTTATAGACATCTCGGTAGATGGTACAACACTCTCGTGTCCTGTCCTGAATGTCAGGAGCAAATGACCGTACGTCACTTTTATAGTAAACATGCAGCCCAAAAATATAATCTGGACTGTCGTAAACAATGCCTGTTTAGTTTCGGAAGAAAACATTGGCCTTACGGGCAAAAGAATCGTCTCGAAAACGTAAACCATGTCACGGCATGTTTGCAACGTTTCGTAGAGGATGCCAAGATACATGAGGAAACGGAGGAAGAGGAGACAGAGGAGGAGGAAGTAGTGTGTGGATGTAGACACTTTCGACCCGTGCCTCGTTTAATGCGGGGTCGTTGCAAAGACAGATTGAGCGATTACGTAGGGTTTTACGATTCACTGTTGGAAAAACCCGAAATGTGGGAGGAGGGGATCGAATTTCAGAATGGCTTCGGAAAAGATGTGTGGGGGATTGTTCAGCAAGACTTGATGTAGTTTCACATTATAGTAAAACATGATATTTTTGATACATTTCGTAAGGAGATGGAAAAAATTCGGGATCAATGTGTCATCTTGCCCTTTTGGTGTCTGTGCGATGGATTGGTGAATGAGAAGGGCAAAATACAACATCGACACATGATTCTGGCGTGCGAACAAGAGAGTGTGTTTGAAGACGTGTGGAAGGGAAAAGTGCGTTATGAATTTTCAAACAGTGGTCGGGCCAAGAAATGCATCAAGATTAAAAATGCATTTCATCTGGTGTGGACCATAATGTACGTGAGACAACCGAAATCCCCGTGTGACAAGGACGAGATTCCTGACAATTTGATGGATTCGGTAAATTTATCGCATTTTCACATCAATCGGCCCTTGCACCCGCATAATATTGCCATTCTCTGTACCCTATTTCCAGGGGGTATAGAAAAATTATTGTTGGAGCAACTGGGCAATAAAAATGTATCCAGTTGGTAAAAGGTTGCCAAGCGTGTACCGGATCCATGGTATAATGTGAGAGGGGAGGTACCCATCCACGTGACGGGCTGGAAGCTTTTAAACTGCGTAATTCTCCTTCATCCGCGTGACGAGGAGGAATTGTATTTGCATCTATACGGTAACAAAAAATTGCATTTAAAGGACCACGAATGTTCGTTTCAATGAATTAGAGACGAAATGTACGTATTGTCGCGCAAACAACAAAATACGATGAAGCAAATTAAGAAAGTAAAAAAAGAGTGGGCCATGGACCAAAAGGTGATATTAAAGGCCAAGCTCAGAGAGATGAAAGCGAAAAATGACCTGATTCGAAGGGAAAATGACGTCTTGGAAACCAAAGAACAAGAGTGGAAAACCAAGGAAAATGAGTGGAAAACCAAAGAAAATGAGTGGAAATCTAAAGAAAATGAGTTAAACTCTAAATTGCAAGGTACGTCACGCGAAAATAAAATATTGAAAAGGGTATTACAGGGGGAAAGAGTGGACAGAATCTCTTCCGATCCATGGCGTTGTAAGAGTCGAGTAAAAAGATTATCTCGACCTCCTTCAGCTCTCTCTCAACTTTCTCGTTCAGTCGCAAATTTTTCAGACTGAACAAACTTGGTGGCATTCAAAAATGACATGGAAAGTGATTACAACCTTAAAAAAATTTTTTTTTAGTATTAAAATATTTTTTGACAGTAGAGTTTAAAACATTTCTCTCATTTCATGATACTCATTCCTGCAAAAATGAATTCCCCAGACTATGATGATTTTATTGACATGTTCAGTGTGCCAACACCATTTTCACCTTTGCCACCGCCTCCAGTGGCTTCTCCATCCCACGAACCATTTCAAGATGTGATTTATGATTCGTTACCACCCATGGAACAATCTGCGGTTTCCGGGTCACCTTTGAAAGATTCCGTGGATTTTAAGCCACCACTTGTTTCTAAATCGCCAATTGTTTCTAAATTACCTGATCCACCTGCAAAAAGACCCATGTCAAGAAGGTTGATTCCGTCTTTCATCGTTCTCCGCGATCCAGGGAAAGACGGAATGAAGAACGAAGGAATGAGGAAAGACCGAATGAGGAACGAAGGCCACGAGATCCCAGGTTGTTTAGAAGACCCGATTTAAGACCCCCGTGTCAAAGGCCCAGAGTGTTTCGGAGGTTCCTTATGCACAGCAATCGATGCCCACTTTCCAGAAAAATACCCAAGTCTTTTTCCACAGCCAAGGTTTGGCCGTGTTGTGTATTAGAAACAGTGGTTTCACGCTGACCAACGGAGTCGTCTCGTATGCCATGGATCGGGAATGTCCTAACGAACTGTTTAAATATTTACAATATCTCAATGTCGGTACCATTTGTGTCACCGACCAACATTCTAAACAAACATGTAAGAAAATCCAAGCGAATTGGAGCTCCTCGAGCCCATTCAAGCGAACCCCTGTGATACTTTTAAATTCAAATGGACGTGAGCTAGGGCAATGTCCGTTTTGTAATCAGACCACATGTCATCGTTGGATTGCCGTGCAAGGCATGTGTGCTATTTTGCATCAACCCATCAATCCCATTTTTCATTCGTGATTGGCTACTGATGGCTCATCATCCGTGATTGGCTACTGATGGCTCCGCCCACATCCTGTTGAAAAGTATAAAAGAAGACTCGTCTCGACGCTTCACATCAGTCCAGCACGATGGACCAAATCGATGCCTTCCCCGAGCACATTTCCACGACCCTGATGCCCGTGACGCTGCCTGAGAAACCAGACACATTGGAATATGCAGCTCGGCAGGGGCAAGTCCGTGCTTGCATCATTTATCAGGAGCCCAAAACGAAACGAGTTTTTGTCTTGTTTTGTAAAGACAGTTGGTACCAAAAAAGACGCTGGTGGATAATTTCAAGCGTGCCATCTTGGAGGCAAAGCACGTGAACGAATTCAGGCTTGACGATGTCTTGTGGGAGAAAATCTCCAAGGGACTTTTGAGAAATCCCGATCAACCCCTGAAAAATACCGACAAGAGGATGGTGTACATTTATAACAACATGTTTTTTGTGAAAAAAGATTTTACTTTTGGCTTCCGAACGGTAAAATCTGGCGAGATTCACCTTATTCAAACGACCAACGTCCCCATGCTAATCTATGAATTTCCTTCTTCCAGTCTCAGGTGTCGAGCCAATCCCAATTTGTTTAGGAGGAGCTTTGAGCCATATGATCAGATGCTCTATCATCGAATGGTGTTGGAACCCCACACGGCGTACCCGATCCCGGCTGGAACCCGTTACATCTTGTTGACGGTTCAAAAGACTGTGTTTGGTTTGGACATTATCCCCGAAATCATTCTCCCCCAGCTCATGTAGAATGGATTTAACCTGGGGGATTTTAGAAAAATGAAACGGTTCGATCAAAAGGCCTACAAGCTACCTCCTTCTACCCCGGCTCATGTACCTGCATAGACAAACAAACGACCTTTGGAACAACAGCCAGGGCCTTCCTCCAAGAAGAATAGAGTGTCTATCACACCCGTCATCAGACCACCTATGGCTCCTGTGTTGATTGCCAGACCTTCCACTGCCTTCTCCACCCCTCAACCCGTGAGTATTCCAGAGCCTCCTGAGCTGACGACACCTCAGATTCTTCTACCAGATCCACCTTGACTACAGATCCCAGATCCACCTGCGCCGATCCCACCTCAACCACCTGTGCAGATACCAGTGACACTTGAGCAGACGACATCTCAGATCCTTCTACCAGATCCCCCACCTGTGCAGATACCAGTGACACTTGAGCAGACTACATCTCAGATCCTTCTACAAGATCCACCACCTGTGCAGCTCCTTTTACCAGATCCACCCCCTATGCAGATACCAGATCCACTTGTGGTCGAGACTTTGGAGCCGAGCCTTACGGACGACTCTTCAATGGATCAAATCATGGTGTCCGTATTTGGAGATTACTCGCCACAAGAGATTCCCCTGGCCCATACCCAAGAACCCCAGGTGCTTGATACTGTACCTTCCCTGTTTGACGAGAGTAATGATCTCATCTCGTTCTTGGATCATTTTGAAACAGGGTTGGCCATAGAGCAACAAGAAACGTCCATGGACTTGACCATGCCCCGAGTGAAAAAGAAAGTGAAAAAAACTACTGGGTTTAAAGTGATTTAACCATTGGATCTGTCTGTACGCAATTAATATTGCATGTAATTATTTTTTTGTAAATATAGTAAATATTATTTTGATGTAAATATTGTAAATATTTTTTTGTAAATAAATTTCATTTTTGCCTGAAACCCGTCTCATTTTTTTGTCCAAAAATACCAAGCTTGGAGACAAGAGTATGTAAAAAAATGGTTTCGGTAACAAATTTATTGGACCAGTGTCAACATCGCAACACTATTGTGTTAGGAAATCTGGGTCGGTGGCCGTATCGAGTCACGTATTACGAGTATGACCATCCTTATACCATCATTTTTGAACCCAACTTTGGTGTGCACATTCCTCGGTCGTTTGGAAAATCGGTCATTGTGTTTACGAGTCATTTGGACCTGACCTGGGACAAAAGGGTCGAGTTGAGATTTTTTCAAGTGGGTCGTCCTCCCTCTCACCGTGTTTGGGATGCCCATCAACCTCGAATTACGGATGCGTATATTTTGGATTTTGCAGACTGCACTCGAGTCGCAGACGTGTACGTGAAATGGTTGACGTGGTTGGACGATTGGAAATGCATCGAGACGACAACGTGCCTTGGCGCATGGTGGGTCTCCAACCTTGGAAGCGGACTTTGGAAAAACACGTGCAGCGCTCGCATGAAAAGGCTTTGGCCAATGGGATTCCATCTGACGTCACGCTCCTCGAGCATATATAAAGCGAGCAGCCAGCCGCTAGAATCATTCTGCTTTTCTCAGATATGTCTGTCTTGAATCAACCAGCCTATTTTTCTCATGCCAACGTGTTTCATCACGATGGCAAGCCAGTGCCCATCAAATTGTTCATTGTCACGATTCCCAGGGATGGCAGCGATCCCGAAATCATTTGCATCCCCATGAATCATGCCGGGCAAACTTCCAAGCCCAAAAATTTTCGATCCAACTGCCAAGAGAATGCTCGTCTTCGTCTGGTACACCACCCGTTACCCAAGAGTGTGCCCGTGGAATACCTAACTTTTTGCGTGAGGGGCAAGTTTAGTCAGCTGGTCTGAGGCAACAGGGGTCTGATGGTGGTAAAAGGAGTGGAGCAACAAAAAAATGTTCAAGAGCTCGGACTGTTTGCCATGGCCCTGGAGAACCTGACGAAATTCAAAGACATTTGCGATGGAACCTTTCCTAACCCCGTGCATGAGGGTGTGCACGAGGAAGAGGACATTTCGTGCTGCACCATGCTAAAATCTTATCGATTTGCCAAATACCTTCAGCAGTTTAATAAGCTGCATGCTGAATGGAGCTACAAAGTTACGGTACAGTAAAAAAAATGGACATTGGCCCGGAAAAAGGGGAATTGAGTCGACACAAGGGTCGACTCGGTCCCCCTTTTTTCGGGCCAAATAGTGTACCAAGATTGGAATGCACGTTTTAAAAACTTGTGCTGAATCATGCTGTTTGATGCACCAAGATAGGATTCATCTGTATTTTAAAAACTTGTGCTGAATCGTGCTGAAGGTGCTGTTTGATTCATCTGTATTGTGGAACCTTGGCGCTGAATGAAAAGATTTCTTTCATCGGTGTCTGGTGATTCAAGGTTGGAAAGCATCAGCCAATAGGAATCCATTCACGTGACCCAGAAGAGTATAAACGGTGAGCGCTCATCCACCAGAGACATACTCACTCAGCAACATGTCTCACTTAGCCTTTTTCGCCCACACCAACGTGTTTCACCATGGTGGCCTGCCTGTCCCTATCGAATTGTCCATTGCCAGCATTCTGGAGGATGGCAAAGATCCAGAAATGATTTGCATCACGGTGGATCACTCCAACCTCCTCACGACCGCCAGAGACAGCCGAACCAACAGATACATTAATGAACGGCTCAGCTTGAAAGGCCACCTGCCCGGATCCGTGCCTCTGGAATACCTGGCATTCTGCGTCCGGGGCAAGTTTTGTCACCTGGCCCAAGGATACAGAGGCCTCATCGTCGTCAAGGGATCAGACCAGCGGGAAAATTTTGAAAAGCTGGGACTTTTTACCATCAACCTGGAAATGCTGACCCATTTCCGGGATTTGAATGACCTCACCTTGCCTGACCACCTACACGATGAGTTGCACGAGGACTTTGACATTTCCGAGTGCACCATGGTGAAATCTTATCGATTTGCGCGATACCTGCAGCATTTTAACAAGCTGCAGGCTGAATGCAAAAGACAGACGGCCCATCTAGTAAGTAGAGTGAGTGAAAAAAAATTTTACCGAAAAAAGGAGGGATCGAGTCGACACAAGAGTCGACTCGGTCCCCCTTTTTTCAAGACACACAGTATGCCAACGTTGGAAAGTTTTTAAACTTTATCACAACATGCACCAGCCAATAGGAATCGTTTCATGTGACCGCATTAGAGTATAAAAGGCCAGCAGCCAAAAATCAGAATGCTTTTAAATGCATGCTAAATGTTTTTCGTAAAGACTGTCAGGATTTGGAGTGATTAATATTCTCAGATTCTGGCATCGGCAAATGTTTTAGCCAAAATCTTCAAGTCCGAAAATTGGGGGGCAATCCCCCTTTTTACGGGTCAATGAATACACCAAGATTGGAATAATATAGATTAGACTTACCTGTTGTCATCTTCACACCCCCAGATTGGAGGGCTTGTCTCGTTGAGTTGGCATGTCCCACGTTTTCTCACCAAGATGTGAGGGCTTGTCTCGTTGAGTTTCCCCGTTTTCTCACCAAAATGCATACATTTCATTTGACCCCTTCAAGATGCCTAAACTTCATTTGACCCCTGTTTAAATTTCATTTGTGGATGACCCCTGTCTAAATTGTCTCTCTGGGATGGAATAAAATATTTTCTCTCGTTCCGTGATAAAATATTTTTGGGAGAAATCTGAAAAATTTTCGAAAAGTATTCCAACTAACGCCTCCTTCATTGCTTTAAACAGGAATCGAGACCCTAAAGACAAATTTGGGATAAAAATTAGGTGAAAAATGGACAATAGTCAGACAAAAGAGCCATTTTAACTTTCCTTTTGGATTGAAACTTTAAATACAAGTTTTGGATAAAAAGTAGGTGAAAAATGGACAATAGTCATGTAAAAAGAGTCGTTTGAAACGAAAAGGTGGGAACAAAAAAAAAAATACGGTGTTGAGATGGTTTTCTATTCAAATGAGATGGTTTTCATTTTGAATGAGATGGTTTTCATTTTCAATGAGATGGTTTTCATTTTCAATGAGATGATTTCCAATTCAAATGAGATGGTTTTCATGATTAATTTTGAGTGAGATGGTTTTCATGATTAATTTCAAGTGAGATGGTATCAACAAAGGTCATTTTACATTTCCAATCATTTTTTGAAAGGGTCGTGGTGCTCAACTATTTTTTCGACCGACTGTAATGTAAAATGTTCACTAGTTTCTGGTACTTGACAATCTGCACACAAAGGAGAATCTGTTTGTTTAAAAAGGAAATATATATATTATTTAATGGTAGTTTTTTTAGCTCGCAACTTATTGATTAAAACTTCTGTGTTTCTATTTTTTGCTGCCTGTCTATTCCATTAGTCAAGATGAAAAATATAAAAATAATTTTCATGTCTGTTCAGTGTACGTATAAATGTAGAGCGCCCTCTAGCGCTCAGAGTGTCTTACTATGCTGTGTAACCTCTGACTCCACCGAGTAAGGAGTCGAAACGAGCAAGCTGAGCAACAAGTAATAAAAACTACAGTCCACTTACTGAGAGAGAATTCTTTTATGAGTTTTTACTTGTGTACCCAACATTTTGATCCGTCTCAACCGGAGCGACCTATGTATTGAAAATACGAGGTATGTGCTGTAGTTTTTTGACTTTCGTTAAAAATCGAACTTTAAACTTTAACGATGTTTAAAGGAGCAAAAAAGAAGACTTGAGGCGAATCGCTTCTGAATTAGAGTTGTGTGTGAGTGATAAATTAACTGTTTTAGACTTCATGGATCTTATAAAAACTGTGATAGATACAAAAACGATCCTGATTCAGTGCATGAGTTAGCAAATTTAATTATCGAAGAAAGAAAGTATGACGAAAGTCAACAATTAGAGTTAGAAAAAATAAGAGAAAAGTCTAAGCTTGATTTAGAGATAGCGAGAATACGAGCAAATGATAAAGACAATAATACTGAAGTTAATTGTAATGATTCCTTTTCTGTGGATTCTTTAATTAAAAGTATCCGCACACTTACAGTGAAAATTCCCGACAAACCTGAGGGATGGAGTTTCTTTTTTATCATTAGAACGTGCATTTGCAGCCAAAGTGTTACTGATAAATTTAAGCCTGAGATTTTGTTAAATTTATTAGGAGAAAAAGCTGCAAATATCATTATATATCTGAACGATGAGGATCTTAAAAATTATGATAAAATAAAGTCCATAATACTCCAAGAATTTGAGCCAACTCCTCAATCGTGTTTAGAGAATTTTAAGAAAGAAACACGGCAAAATTGTGAATCCCATGTCCAGTTTGCGAGTAGATTAACAACAAATTGGGAATACTATTTAAAATTGAGAAATGTTTCAAATTTCGAGGTATTAAAACAATTAATAGTTTCAGACAAAATATTTAGTACTTTAGATAAAGAAACCGCATCGCATATTAGTGTCAGACAAGCAGATAAATGGTTTGATCCTTTAACGTTGGGAAAAGAAATTGATTTATTTTATTCATCGCGAGGAAAACCACTGAGTGAGAATATTAATTATTGTCGCAAAAAATCAAAATTCTAAAAATATGTCTAGAGTATTTTTCTCAGATGTCAAGGGAAAAAAATGTGTTTTGTGTCAATCTGATAGTCATTTTTTAAATAAATGTCCTCAATATAAGCAATTATCAGTAAATAAACGGGTAGAACTTGTTAAAAATAATTCCTTGTGTTTTAATTGTTTAAATTTGCATAGAGTCAAGTTTTGTAAATCTAAAGTTCTTTGTAAATGCTGCAAAAAAGCATCATTCTTCCTTTGTGTTTCTCTGGAGACCCAAATTTTACGAGTGAAAGGGTCATTCAACCTTCTTCATTGGGGGGCAGAAAGAGCCGGAAACAGAGGAATCCTCGATGAGTCAACTTTCAGCGAAGGCGTCTGTGTTCAAAACCCATAAATTACATAGGGGAGATTTCGAAAGAGTCTCAGGGTGTAGGAGATCTGTTTACTGCAACGAGTTACGTAAAATCGAAATCCGTTTTACTTGCAACCGCGATTTGTTTCATTAGAGATTCCTTTGGGAAAATGCAGGAAGTCAGAGCACTGTTGGACGGTGGTTCAACAAGCAATTTTATTTCGCAACAGTGTATGAATAGACTCAATTTAAAAAGAGAGAAAATAAACATTTTAGTTTCAGGATTAAATAATTCAGAGTTAACGATTAAATCGCGCGTTAATGCAACAATTGCAAATCGAGGAAATAGTTATGAAACTAATGCAGACTTTTTGTAGTGCCGCGAATTACGGATATGATTCCTTCTCAACCATTTAACGTTAGTTTGGGTAATTTCAGTAGAGAGAAATTAGCGGATGAAAATTTCAACATTCCGGGAAATATTGATTTATTGTTAGAGCAGAAATCTTTTATGAAATTCTTTTACCAGGACAAACAAATCTTTTAAATACAAAATTAATTTTTCAGAATACAGTCTTCGGCTATATTGCGAGTGGGAGTATTCCAGTTTCTAGTGAAAATAAACCTCACTGTGGGTTAATCAAAGATAATGTCGATTTAGAAAAGACAATGAGGAGATTTTGGGAAATCGAAAATGTTGAACCTGAGACAATAAAAAAATAAGGAAACGATAATTTGTGAGGAGCATTTTCAAAAAATCATACTAGAGATAGTACGGAAGATATATAGTATCTATGCCATTTAAAAGGATCCAAATTGTTTAGGCCAGTCAAAAGATATTGCCCTTAAAAAATTAAATTCTTTATGGAATAGATTAAAGCGTGAGCCTAACTATTTAAAATTATATAGAGATTTTTTAAAAGAGTATAAAGAGCTAGGCCATATGCAAGAGGTAGACGAGAGAGAGGAGTGTGGAATGTATTTCATACCACATCTTGGTGTTTATCGCTCTGATAAAAACAAGTAAATTGAGAGTAGTTTTTAATGCGTCGAGTGCAACTACAAACGGTTATTCTTTAAACTCTCTACAATACAATGGGGGAGTTGCTCAAAATGACCTTTTTTCAATAATGGTTCGCTTTAGAAAGCACATATTTGCATTCATTGCGGATGTGCAAAAAATGTATCGAATGATTTGGATTAATCCAGATCAGCGTAAACTTCAGCGCATTCTGTGGAGAGAGAACATGGACGAACCAATAAAAACGTTTGAGTTGTCAACTGTGACCTATGGAACAACGAGTGCACCATTTTTAGCGACACGTACGCTAAAACAATTAGCCCTAGATGAAGCAGGGAATTTTCCATTAGGTTCTTCAGTTGTGATGAGTGACATGTACATTGATGATGTACTTACCGGTGCAGAGACCTTATTAGAAGCAAAAGAACTGAAAAATCAGCTGATCAATATCTTCGCTAAAGGAGGTATGGTTTTGCATAAGTGGTGCGGAAATAATACGGAATTGATTGAGGTTTCCGAAAATTATGATTTTTCAGATTCATCAGAGATAAAAGTGTTGGGTGTTTATTGGAACCCCAAGCATGATTGCTTCTCCTTCAGAGTAAAAATAGACTTGCACGAATTAAATACCAAACGGGATGTTTTGTCAACCATCGCCAGGATATATGATCCTCTAGGTCTTTTAGGTCCTGTGGTGGCGAAGGCGAAAATCTTCCTTCAAAAATTATGGATGTTAAAGATTGATTGGACAGATTTGCTTCCAGATACAATCAATAGAGAATGGCGACAATTTGTCGAATCACTTCAGGTAGTAAATGACATCAACATCAATCGATGCATTGTGGTAGAGCAACCGGAAGTGATCGAGCTGCATGGATTCTCCGACGCGTCCCAGTCAGCATATGGAGCTGTCGTCTACTGCAAATCCATAACCTCAGATGGAAAGATGCTTGTGCATCTTATTGCCAGTAAATCCCGAGTTGCGCCTACCAAGCAAACAACGATTCCCAGACTTGAGCTATGTGCCGCTGTGCTGTTAGCAAAATTAGTGCATCGTGTCAAGCAAGCTTTGAAATTAAATGTGACTAATACTTTTCTTTGGAGTGACTCCATGATAGTTTTGTCATGGATAAGGAAGGAGTCATATCAACTAAAAACCTTTTGGCTAACAGGATTGCTACAATCCAGGAGATGACTTCCAGTGAGCAATGGCGTTATGTGGCAACAGAGGACAATCCTGCCGACTTCGTTTCCAGAGGAATGGATTCTCTAAAACTTAAAACCTGTGAGTTGTGGTGGAATGGTCCTAAATTTCTGATGAGCAACCAGTACCCACAACGACAAATTCCTGTTGCAGTGATCAAGGATCCAGGTGAACTTAAAAACTGTAGTGACTTTTCTAACTTTTCTTGATTCTGCTACTAACTCTTTTGTAAATAATTTACTTAACCTTAGTAATGACTATTTTAAAATTAATCGTGTCTTAAGTTTTATTTGTAGATTTGTTTATAATTGTAAGAGCAAAGAGAGCAAAAGAATTGGGCCTCTAGATTTAGGAGAATTAAAAAAGGCCGAACAGCTTTTATTGAAATTAGTACAAAAGGAAGAGTTTAAAGTAGAGATGAATGGTATTCAAAATTCTGCCATGGTACCTTCCAACAGTCGAGTAAAAAACACTCAATCCATTTATTGATAGTGAAGGGATTTTGAGAGTTGAGGTCGATTGAGAAATAGTGATATTAATTATAACCAGAAATTTCCAATTCTTTTGCCTTCGAAACATAAATTGACTTATTTAATAGTTGAGTATTTTCATAAAAAGTTTTTACATAGTGGTCCACAATCCTTGTTATATCAGATCAGGCAAAATTTTTGGATATTGAATGGCCGTAATATTTGTAGAAAAGTTGTTCATAATTGTGTAATTTGTTGTAAGGCCAATCCTACTTGCACTGATCAAATAATGGCTGACTTGCCAAAGGATAGAGTTATCAAAAATTATCCATTCAATGTGTCAGGTGTGGATTTCTGTGGCCCCTTTTACATTAAGTATAAAGGGCAGAGAAAGGTGTATATAACAAAAATCTATGTTTGTATATTTATATGTTTTGTTTCTAAAGCTGTGCACTTAGATATTGTGACTTATTTAACCTCTAATGCATTTATTGCTACACTTAAGCGTTTTATATTTAGAAGAGGTAAATGTGCTAAGTTGTATTCTGATAATGCAACAAATTTTGTGGGTGCAAATATAGAACTTAAAAAAATGTTTAATTTGGTGTGTAAACCTGATGAGGCACTTGCAAGTTATATGGCCTCTGAAGGAATAGATTGGAAATTCC
The DNA here is from genome assembly GCA_019973935.1 of Trichonephila clavipes. NCBI lineage: Eukaryota > Metazoa > Arthropoda > Arachnida > Araneae > Nephilidae > Trichonephila > Trichonephila clavipes. The sequence continues at coordinate 334,067 of BMAU01021194.1, forward strand.
CCCCTAGAGCCCCAAATTTTGGAGGTCTCTGGGAGGCAGGCGTTAAATCCTTTAAGTTCTATTTAAAGAGAGTAGTAGGTAACATTAGATTAACATATGAAGAGTTTCTGACCGTGATTATCCAAATAGAGGGGGATGTTAAATTCTCGTCCTCTTGTCCCATTATCTTCTGACTTAGATGATTTAAATGTATTGACTCCTTCTCATTTTTTGATAGGTAGATCAATTACATCAATTGTTGAGCCTGATTTAACTGATTTAAATGAAAATAGGTTGATAATTGGCAGAAAATTACAAAAATAATTCAATTAATTTGGAAAAGATGGAGTGTAGACTATCTAAATAGTTTGCAGCAGAGAAATAAGTGGCATTTCGAGAAAAAGAATGCTAAAATTGGAGATATGGTTATAATAAAAGAGGATAATTTACCTTCATGTCAATGGTCATTAGGTAGAATCAACAATATTTATCCAGGAAAGGATTCTAAAGTAAGAGTAGTGGAAGTCAAAACCACTAGAGGTATATTTAAGAGACCCATTTCGAAACTGTGCATTCTACCAATTGAAACAGTGTGTGTGTGAAGTAGCATATATAACCCTTCAGATAGTAATGTCTGTGTGTAGAATAGTAATTTTTTTTTAATTCTGTGTGATTTATCAATTGCTTATACATTGTCTTCATTTGTATGTTGTTTTGTTTGTATTTTGAAGTATTGTATTTCTGTGTGTTATCTTTATGATTATGTTCTGTGTAAATCTTGCATGTTGAAAAACATTGCAAGGCCGGGCGGCATGTTCAGTGTACGTATGTAAATGTAGAGCGCCCCTCTAGCGCTCAGAGTGTCTTACTATGCTGTGTAACCTCTGACTCCACCGAGTAAGGAGTCGAAACGAGCAAGCTGAGCAACAAGTAATAAAAACTACAGTCCACTTACTGAGAGAGAATTCTTTATGAGTTTTTTACTTGTGTATCCAACAATGTCTTTTGCTCTTTTTTCATATTTCTTCGCTTTTATTTTTGTGTTGTTTTTGAAATGTGTATGTAGATCTTCCCAAGTATTCCAAGAAATAATATTCCATGGCTCTGGAGAGGCTTTAGCTAATTTATCAACCTCTTCAATAATCTCTATTCCCTTGTGAGCTGGTACCCAAATGAATGTAACTGATTGAGCTATTTGGAGACACTCATGTAAAGTTGAACTTAAATTTAATACTATCGTATTGGATTTTCTATTAATATTTTGTATACTTTTTAGAACTGATAAGTTGTCCATCAGGATGACATAGTTTTCTGTTTCAGAAACCCAATTTTTTAACGCAGTCCATATGGCTGTAGCTTCAGCTGTGAAAATTGAAATCATTTCTTTCAGTATGAAACTTCGTCGGACTTTTTTCTTAGGGTTCAAGATTCCTATTGATGTTTGATGAGTATTTTTTGAACCATGTGTTGCTATTATGATATAGTTATTAAAGTTTGACTGAATGTAATCATTAAACATATTTTTTACTATGACATCTGGAAGATCCTGGTTTTGAAATGGAAGTTCATGAGTATAGATGTTTATTTTGTGATTTTCGTAGATTGGAGTAGGAGGGATCCATTGAAGAATATCTACTTTAGAGATACGTAGTTCTTGGAGCAGGTTGATCGTCTTTTGAAAAATACTGATATCTTTTTCTCTATATTTATAAAATATGTTATTTATAACCCAAAATAATCATGCATTCGGTGACCAATTTTTTAATGCAATTTGTTTTGTTATCAATTTTTGGCAAAGGAAATTATAATGATTATTAATACTTCCATTCATAGACTCTGCTCTTAATATATCTAACGGGGTGTTTCTTGGGAGACCTAGAGCTAAACGCAAGGCAGCATTGTAAATCGGTTCTCGTTTCTGTCTGTTGCTATTGCTAGAAGAGGAAAAAAGTTGACTTTCATAGTCAAAGATAGAACGGATTGTGGCATTAATGATATTTAAAAGATGATCAGATCTTGTTCCTATTTTCGTAGAAGATAAAGCTTTAAGGGCATTTAAATATTTGAATTCTTTCTGACGTAGGTAATTAATATGATTTTTCCAGGTGATATTGGGGTCGAAGATTATACCAAGGATTTTAAGTCTCTTCACTTCGGGAATAGGTTTGTCGCATATTTTAAGAAATGGAGGTATTGTGCTTCTTTTTCTGGAAAAATTGTTAGACTGCTTTTTTCTGGAGAGGTGGACAATTTCCATTTTTTACATCAGACTGAAATATTATTTAAAGGTTCTTGCCTTTCGCCTATTGTTTTATTCCAGTTTGTACCGCTATTGTATAGAATATGTCTCTGCATAAACCAGAAGATGACTGTCGTGCTGAATTTCAAATATATCTGCCGTATAAATCATAAAAAGGAAAGGACTTAAGATACAACCCTGGGGTACACCAGAATTATTTGTAACGATTTTTGAAAAATTGTTCCTCCATTTAATTTGAATTGTTCTCTGATGTAAAAAGTTTTGTATCCATCGAAGCAATCTACCAGAGAATCCAACTTTGTTTAATTTAGAAACAAGACCACTTGGCAACACTGAGTCATATGCTGCTTTAATATCTAATGCTACCAAAATAAAATATTTAATGCATTCTCTAGACAGTATAATGTCATGATGTAATTGAAGTAACGAATTAATGCTGCTTCTGTGAGGGTAAAAATATGATGATTAACCTGAAAAATTTTATTTTGAAAACTGAAATCTAACATTCTATGCAGAATCATTCTTTCTAATAATTTGGCAGTTACTGAAGTAAGAGATATAGGACGGTATGACGAAACTTCCTTGTTATTTTTGTGAGGCTTTATGAAAGGTAGAATAATTGCGTGAGTCCAATCTTTTGGAATTTGACTTGAAGACCAACTGTCATTAAAGGATTTCAGGAGAAGATTTATTGCTTTGATGGGGAGATCGTTGATTGTTTGGAGAGAAATTTTATCATGCCCTAGACTGCTGACCTTTTGATGAGATATTGCTATTTCTAATTCTTTTAAACAGAAAAGTTTATAAATATCTTGACTATTGTCCGGAATAGAGATATTTGGAATATTATCGTTGTTTTGTTTTGCGTAATATTGTAAAAAACAGTCTGCTTGGGAATGTTCGTTTGTTAGTATGGTTCCATTATTCTCAATAATATTAAATGAAGAATAGTTAGGATTTGTTCTATTTTTGATCATCCGGATTATTTTAAAAAGAACTTTAGGAGAAGAGATTTTTTCACATGTCTTGTGCCAAAAGTTTTCTTTACAGACTTTGATTGTTCGCTTAAGTTTTGCGCTTACTTCTTTATATTTTATCCAGTCTTCTTCCTTAAAATTTTTTCTTGCTTTATTAAGGAGTTTTCTTTCTTTCTTTTTTTTTTTTGCTCTTAAATGCTCGCATGCTGCTGTCCACCATGGAGCTCTTGAACTGATCTGTTTTCTTTTTCTGATTCTTGAGATAAGATATGAACTTTTTTAATTTCTTCTATAATATCTATATTTATGTTTTCATTTAAATTTAAATTTTGTTGAATAATACTGATAAATTTGTTCCAATTTGTTTTTTGTTTAAAATTATTTGTTGCTGAGCTGTTTGTTCTTTTGTAGTTAATAATTATAGGGAAGTGGTCACTTCCAAAATTATCGGTATTTGTGGACCAGGATAAATCATAATTTAAATCTATAGATACTAAAGAAAGATTTATAGATGTAAAAATTCCCGATGAATGGAGATAAGTTGGACTTTTATCGTTTGATAACATTAAGTAATTTTCAATGATCCAGTCAAAAATCTTTTTTCCAGAAGCATTGGAATTTTTTGATCCTCATATCTCATGAGAAGCGTTGAAATCTCCCAATATCAAACTGTGACAATCAATATATGATGCTATTTATTTTTGATAAATTGATGTCTTTAAAGTTACTCGATGGGATGTTTATATTAAAAATTTTGATAGGAACTGTATCTATCTGAACTCTAACTATTAAAATTTCTAAGTCTTAACTAATGTTTGAGAATTTTTTTATTGCACTAATATCTTTATTTAAAACTATCATTAACCCTCCTCCTCTTTTGATTTCTGTATCAATTCGGAATATATTCTTATTGGGAATTGTGAAAATATCATTTGAATGTAACCAAGTTTCTTGAATTATTACAATGCTTGCTTTTTGAAAAATTGGCGCGAAAAGAATATCTGACCTCTTGTTTTTAATTCCACGTGCATTCCATTGGATTATATTCATGGTTTAAAACGAAGAAAAGGTGTGATACTACGAATTAGTTTAAATTTACAAAAAAAAAAGTAGTTTAATATTGAGTTTTTAGCGAGAATATAAGAAAATTTGATTATTTATTTAAGTTTCTTTATTTTTTTCTACTACACTTTCTAATGTATTTCCTCTCTGTTCTGATATTTTCTTGAATCTTTTTGCTATTAGCTTCTTCTTGAAGCTTTTTGCTATTTTGCTTTCTATTTATTAGATAATTATCCTCTTTTGGAATTGTTATATTGGATGCAACTTTTTTCAAGGGGGATTCCATGGTATTCATTAAGGAAAAAAAGCTCAAATTTATTTGTGCTACCACGGTATTCAGTTCTGTCGTGAAGCGTTGTACTATTTGTTCTAATTTCTTTTCAAATGTGTTATTGTTTTCTTCAAATTTCAATTCTAATTTCGTAAACTTTTTTTCTAGATTTTCTATCTTCTCTGTTTGATCATTATAAGTTTTGGCAGAGTATGATGTTTTTTTTTTTGCCTTTTGGAATTTCTAGACTGCTTCGTTTCTCGAGATTTGTTGCTGCTGTTAATTTTTATGATTTCAACTTCCTCTTGATATCTTTTGCAACCTTTATCGTTAGCTCCATGCTCTTCTCCACAAGAGCTACATCTTTTATTTTTATTTCTTTACACTCGTTTTCAGAGGAGTTTAATTCGGCATTTTATTTAGCTTCTACAAAATTTTTGAATGGGTCCAAATTTCCAACAGTTTGTGCATTGCTTAGGTTTTTCAAAGTAAAGATTAGTTTTAAACATTTCAAACCCTATTGGAACTCTTTCGGGAATACTGCATCTAATTTCGGTAACTTTAATTGTTTTGATAGGTTTAAATCCAGATTCTGTTTTTTTTTGGTAAAATGTTGAATATCAAAAATTGCATAATTGTTATTTTCTAATTCCGATTTTATGTCGTCTATTGTATATTCCTTGTAATATGTAAATACTGTGTCGCGAACGGAGCTTAACGAACTTGTAGTTTAACTAGAGTGGCGCTGTGAGCGCATTCCTTTTTTGGTTACGTTTGTAGTAGTAGTAGTTGAGGCTGTAATTCGAACGTGAAACGTATCAGTTGTCTTTTTTCCTTATCCATTAAATCTTTTTTTGCATCGAAAAGGACTCTCATTCTCTTGGTTAAGAGTCTATTAATCAAATCTTTTAGGTAAAGCTCATCCCGGGCATTGGAAATGGAAGAATAAGGTAAGTTATACCTTTATTCTTATATTAGAATTTTGTGAAATAGAAAATTAATTTTTTTTCATATGGCATCCCTGCCGGGATCTGAGCTTGAAATAGTTTTAGAATTTTGAAAGCAAAGAAGTTTGAACTAGAATTTAATAAAATAAAAGGTTATTTTTTGAATATTGATTATAATTAAATATATATGTTACATTTTATTTGAATATTTGATAATCGAAAGGAACAAGAAATATTCTAAATGGTGAATTTTTATATTTGAAACTGATACATTGAACAGTGTTAACTTTTTGAACACTAGAACAGTAGAAATTATTCAAGTGTTTTGAAATTAGTAGAATTATTGAAAATATTAAGTTGATCTGAACTGGTGTTTTGGTGTATATAAGCTGTGATTATTTTAATATACTAAGTATGGCCGAAGCACAACCATTCGAGTTGTTAAAAGCCAAACGAAAATCATTGAGAACAGCTGTTACTAAGGTAGTTAATGAATTAGAAAATTGTTGCTACCGGCAACAACCTTTCAGCATCGCGTCAACTTTGAAACCACAGCATTAACCCTCCAAGCGGTTAGCACGGAAAATTCCGTCATTGTAAAGATACTTCAAAAATGCACTGCACAGTTTTTTTTTGCCTTCAAGTAACATTTTCAAAAGCGGATTAGCCTTCAAGTAACATTTTCTGAAATCCTTCCCCCCTTTTAAAGGTTTAACATCTTGAAAGGTAATTAAGGACAGTGGAAGCCACGCAGCAGGACACTGATAGGAAGTTTTATGGCTCGCAGGGAACCCCGTGTTTTGACCCTGGAGCAATCGTAAGAAATCGGGGAAAAATTTCTTTAGACCCCAGGAAGTGTTTGTTTGTTAGCTTGTATTTTAAAAGTTTTGAAAAGTCTCAACGCATAAGTAAAATATGTTACAATTTCTTTTATTTTCATATTAATTCGAAACTGTAACAAGTTGGGACGTGTCAGGGCAATCTGCTATTTTATATAGTTAGACAAATCATCTTTTTTAAAGTATATTCTTTCGCTTCATTTTTTTTATCTTAATCAATGCTTTCAGTTTTTGAAACATGATTATTTCATTATAAGATGCTAAAAAAATTAATAAAACACCAAACACTTTAAAATATGAAATCTTTTCAACTTTCCAACCACTAAAAATGAATAAATTTAAACTTCATCAAATAATTTGAAACATTTTCTTACACTTTGATAAAAATAATAACGAAAAAAAAACTAATTAAGATCTATTAGTTTTTTTTTTAGATTTCAAAGCCCAAGTGTTCAGGGAAGTTTACGTACAGTGCCTAGTTATATATTGCTAAAATACACCGAATTATATTTGAATTTTAAGTGCTTGAACTTCAGTTTACATCAAAGTCAACATGAATGAAGATTTTGCCACATTTTTTTTTATAACTTGAATGTTTGAATAAATGGTAATCAAAAATATACGGAAACATTTACAGTAGACATTTATGCATATAAATAAACATAAAAATCAATTTTAAATTCGAGCTATTCAAAAACATTCGAATTATTCTTCAAAAATATCTATTTATGCAAAATATCTCAAGATTTATCTTTTTTTAAAGACTAACGGAATAAGTAATTAAAATCTGGATATTTTTTGAAATCTCGACCGTATAAAGCTAAAAATTTTATGTTAGAAATTCCATTTGAAATTTCGAAAAAAATGTATCGCGCAGTTAAAAATTATTTACCATAAGTTCTAGCAACTCTTTGAGTATAATATAAATTTCAAATTTTATTATATAGCTTCTTTGGTATTTTTTAATATATTCCGAAGATTTCATACAATTCAGTTGAAAACTGCATGCTAAGAGCAAAAAATATACTAAAAAAATCGACGAATCTATATATATAAAATTGAATGTGTGTCTGTCTATACTCATACCATACATGTCTGTCAAAACCATACATCCAATCGCCGTGAAGTTTTGGGAAATTATTAGGTATATCCCCGGGAAGGTTTTTGAAACTTTTCATTTCGGAATTCAATCTAAATTTTTAAAATTTAATTTTTAAGTGATTTTTTGGTGTTATGACGTCATATATATGATGTCACGATTCTCTCTGAATGCGAAAATTTAAACTTTACACATAGTTTTTTTTCCAAATTATTACACATTTTTACTATAGTTATGTTTATTGGTTGTTATATTTATCTATTTTTATTTCTTTGATACGTAATTGGGATTATTTTTCGAATAAATCATTCTTTAAATATTATCCTTTGAACAACTCAAATTTTGTTTTGTAGTTTTGGCAACATTCCGATATCTTTAACGCGCGTTGTTTATAATTTTCCTTATACTGTTCCATGCATATTCCACCGCAATATTTGGCCAAATTAATCGACTGAATTTATAATAAGTATGTTTCTATATTTTAAACAATTTTTTAAATTTCTTTTGATGTTATTGAAATACAAATGGCAAAATTTAGATTTTCTGATATATATTTTGAGTCATCAAAATAATAACCCTTATTATTGCATTGCAGAAACTCGAACTTAGGTCATCGTACTGGCCAAGCAAACGCAGGGCGAGGGGTAGTTGCTCATCCAGTTGGAAATTAACTTTAGTATTGTGTGTATATTGTTTTTCAATTTATTTTTTAGCTCAGGATATATACTTTGGATAATTTTTATAAGTGAAGTATTAATTTTAATTCTTTACACTATGGATGTGTTTGGTGTGATTTCAAAATCTCTCCACAAATGAGATGCGTACCGATTAAATCTTCTATCTATTTTATCTTTCTCCAATGACTCTAAATTAAATTAATATATAATATTTTTATCTTTTGGTACTTATGTTTTTTTTAGTCGACCATTTTCCTAAAATTACAAGACATCGACAAATGTTGCAGTATGCATTAAATAAGGGAAAATCATTCTATGCCTGTTTGTGTACAATAATATTTTTTTTTGTACTTGGCAGTGAATTTTTCCAATAAATAATTGTTAAAATTTCTACAAGTTGGGGCAATAACATTAGACTCTCAAAAGACCTATTTTGTGTGATTTCAAAATTTTATTTGGTGTTACTATGAAATACAAAAGGAAAAATTAAGTTTTTCTGATGTATATTTTGTGCTTGTTTTGGTATTTATGTATTATCGCAACCGTATTGCCAACATTAGCCCTTGGTTGCCAATTCATCTTGTGTGACACATACAAAATTGGGGTTGACAGTTGCAATAGTACCTAAGTAGCTTTGTTTGGAGCTGTCTTTGGTGATTTCATCAAAATATTGATAATTTGTTATTATTAATTTGTTTTTGATAGCTTTTTATCATTTAAGTTTGTTATAGCTAGCTGTACCGTGCCATTTTTTTCATTGGCTCAGTCTGGTTAAAAAGAAATTAAAAATGTGTGCTTTTTCTTTTCTTTCTTTAACCGCTTGCACTTGAGGTATGATTTTTTTTGTAATTTGTTAACAAAATACTCCCAAATTATTATGGGTTTTTTGTCCTTATGTTATGAATCTAAAATTAAGTAAAATATTGAATCGTTTCATTTATAATTTTTCAATTATTGTTTGAATATTTCAAATTAAGTTAAAATTTAAAATATTTTAAATACATAAATTTTGTTTCCTTTAAGATTTGGAAATACGTTTTATTTAACCCCATAATTATGCCACCAAAGCGAAGTGCCATTGGTCGATCTACAAAACAAGCAAAAAATAGAAAAGAAGAACGAGCTTCAGAAACAAGTGAGCAGAGAAAAACTAGGCAAGAAAGAGATAGAGTTCATACTGCTCTGTGGGGAACATGCAGTTTGACTGAGGCAATGTCATGTTTACTGATGAGTCAAGATTTGCTCTGGAGCCAGATGACAATCTTGTAAGGATGTGGCGTGAACGAGGAACACGCAATCAGCCCCAAAACATCACTGAACATCACGCATTCCAAGGCAGAAGCATTATGGTGTGGGCAGAGATTTCATTAGGAGACAGCACCGACCTGCACATCTTTAAACGGGGTTCTATGATGGCTATCCGGTATCGAGATGAAGTCCTAGAATCAATTGTGAGATTGTGTGCTGCAGCAGTTGGCCCTACTTTTGTTTTAATGGACAATAACGCACGCCCCATAGAGCTGACATCGTGGATGACTATCTGAAGAGAAGGGATTGCGCGTATGGCGTATCTTCACGTTTCCTACCTCCAACCACTCTTATTGAACTGGAAATTGCTCTACAAGAAGAATGGCGATTGCTTAATTCTGCGGTGGTTTACCACCTAATTGAAATCATGGTCAGAAGGTGATACCATATACATACCAGACCCAGGTGATACCAGATGATGGGGGAATCACATACCTTATTAACGTCATTTTTTTTTACTTTATGCTATTTTCACTTTATACATAATCTGTTTAAGTCTCCAGTATGTCATTATCTGATAGCTTACAAAAATTTAATATTGTTTTCATTTCTGTATATAATTATTGATTTTGTTTTATATATAAATATACTAGCTGATATTCCCGGCGTTGCCCGGCATCAAGACACTTACATGAGCAACTTTTTGGAGAAAATAAATACTTTTATACAATAGAATAATGCGTATATTGTTTTAAACTTAATTAAAATAAAAATTCCATTGAAATGACATACTGCTTTGATTGACACAAAATTCGGCAGTAAAGTAGTATATATATATATATGACAGGCCCCAGGCCTGCTGGTAAAATAAGGAGGGCATCATCTTCACAATATTCCTTTATTACGCTTTCATCATATATAATCTAACATGGCGGACCTTTTGCTGCGCAACCGGGTGTTACCAAATACAACATCTCAGCGAGGAGACACCAGCCAAGTCCTTCCTTAGTATGTGTTCGCCTTCGTCAGTGCTCGTTGCTCCTTTTAACAGGCTTGTTTACTCATAAATCCTTATGCGATGGTAAAGAGTTTGCTCTATTTTCATTTATTACTTCCTTAATTTTGAACCTAAACTTTTCAAACCTGACAAATTTCCCCCCCTCCGCTGAAGTCTGGCACAGCCAAATTGGCCAATTCTGACTGGCAAGTCCCCAGGGAAAAAAATTATATCAAATTCCCCTAATGAAATAAAAATCTAGAAGATATAATAATGGTGTAAAAGAGTGGGCTGGTGAATCCTAACATGTACAAAAAAATAGCAATAATGAATAACAAAGTATCAAAAATTTGGTATAAAACTTTGTGTTACATAGAATTGTTTTCTGAAAAATATCACACATCTAATACTTCCACTATGACTATAATAATAATGAGGTTAATAAAAAACAACATAAGATAAAGATAATTCACATTGGACATTCAAAAATATAATAGTACTAAACAACATAACATAAGATCAAGTGAAATTCTCACTAAATGTGCACCAATAGTAAACAATGTTAATAAAGTGATAAATGTTGAAAAGTTACAAGTACTTAAAAATGGTATTGAATATTGGAATAATGAGTACATAAATACATAGAAAGAATAGGTATAGAGTAAATAACATGAGTTTAGGAATAATGGTAAAGTAAATACATAAAAAAAACATATGGAGTAACTAACATCAACATGATTTTAGGAATAATGGTAAAGTAAGTACATACAAAGAATAGATATAAAATAAGTAATAGCAAAATGAGTTTAGGAATAATGGTAAAGTAAATACATAAAAAAAACATATATGGAGTAACTACAGCAACATGATTTTAGGAGCTCCCAAAAAAGAAAAGATTACATCACTATAACACAGAAATTTACCAAAATAAACACAACATCAACATTATATCAAAATATCACTAGAAATATAAAATGCAAAGAAAAATAAGGGTATTTCAGATATATCAAGTACAGGTAAAAGTTCAATCAATGTAATGTTTCACAGTCCTGTCTTGGAAAAATCATAGTTCAATGTTCATCATCCAATTATTGTTTATCTCACAGTTCTTTTGTTTATTATTAGTATCTCTACTCAATCAACTCATTTCAAAAACATACAACCATAATAAAATCTTCATAACATCACATACTATATTTTAACTTTCAGAATATACTTATCACAAATAATCACAATAAAATTATTATAACACAATGTATCGTAAAATGACCTCATCACAATGTTTTCATACAGTCCATAATTCAGTTATTTTTTTTTTTTAAATAGTCTTCAATATTGTGTTCATTATGAATAAAGATACAATACAAATTCAATTACATTAAATTTTGATTTTCATAATGTAAACAAGACTTAAATTCAAATTTTAAACACAACTTTTTTTTTTTTTACATAACAATGCACTTCTTTTAAAATTACAATACACTTCTAAAATTACAATGCACTTCTTTTAAAATTACAATGTACTTCTTCTTCCCCCCCAATGTGTTTGAGAAAACAAACTCTATAAAATATAAATAAGAATTCAGCATAATTGGAAATTGGATTTTGAATGAAAAGGTTTTAATCTTGTAGAATGAACAATATCTGTTAATTTTCCTGTATATTGATTTGGTTTATCTATTTCATAAGTAACATTTGAGAGTTTCTTGACAACTTTAAAAGGACCATTATAAGGAGATTGAAGTTTACTTGAATTAGGGTATGAGAAATTTTGATATAATACTAAATCTCCAACTTTAAATTTTGCATCAACATAATGTTTATCATACCTTTGTTTATTTATCTTATGATGCTTAATTGTTCTGTTTACTGCAATTTGTCTAGCTTGTTGTATAGGTGGATAGTTTAATTTTACTTGATTAGGTAATGGCGAATCATATGGCAAAGTTCCAAACATTAAATATGCAGGTGGAAAGCCAGTAACATCATGTGGCGAGTTATTGTATTCATATGTAACTTGTTCTAATAATTTTGTCCAAGGAGTTTTTGTAGTTGAATTAACTTTACATCTTAATTTTGCTACTAATGTCTGATTAACTCTTTCATTCTTTCCATTACATTGTGGTCTATTTGCTGAAGTTAGTAATTGTCTAACATTATGATGTTTTAAGAATTTCTTAAATTTAGATGAAGTGAATGCAGCATTTCTATCACTTAAAAGATTTTTTGGGCATTGAATTGAAAAAAAAAATTTAAGCAATTTGTATAAGTTTCAGAAGTGACACTTTTGGAAGGAAATGTCCAAGCATATCTGGTAGCATGGTCCAGAACAATATGCAGGTATTTCTTTTGTTAATTATGATAATTAAATCCTCCTACAGTGTCTAGTGAAATCATTTCAAATGGTTCTTCTGCTACAGGAACTTCTTGCAATAATCCATACTTTTTTTGTGTAGACTTTTTATTCAATTGACATGTTTCACAACATTTAACAAAATTTGAAATGTCTAATATAATGTCTTTCCAGTAGTAAATTGGGGAAATTAATTTTAACATCTTTTACACCTGGGTGACCAAATTGTTCATGTGCAGTTGTAATTAATTTTTCTCTCAAAGATAACGGTACTACAATTTTAATTAAATTATTTTTCTTAACTGTTAATACATCATTAAATTTTATATATTTTGGATCATTAATGTTCTCTGAATTTTGATATTTAATAATTTCATCAGTATTTAAAAAATGACAAATGGGTGATATATAATGGCATACAGGATTCCTCGACAACATGTCTGCTTCAACATTTAATTTACCTTTTATATAAACTATCGAATATTCATACTGAGAAAGTTTTAAACTCACCGAAATAAACGTCCAGTTAAATGTTTTACACTTTTAAGCCATTGTAAAGCAGCATGATCAGTATGTATTGTGAATTTGGATCTATGTAGGTAACAGTGGAATTTATCTAAGGCATCTATAATTGCTAAACACTCTTTTTCTGAAATTGTATAATTTTTTTTTCATGTTTAAGTAATTGTCTCGAGTGATAAGCTATGGGGTAAAGTGTTCCATCTGGGTGTTGTTGTTTCAAGACTACGCCTATTGATTCCTGACTTGCGTCACAAAACACATGACATGGAAATTGTGAGTTGTATAATTTAAGTATAGGTTTTGATATTAAACAATTCTTTAACTTTTGATAAGCTTCTTGACATTCATGTGACCAATTCCAAATTGCATCTTTTTTAAGTAATTTATTTAATGGTACTCTAAGTTTTGCATAATCTTTAATAAATTTTTGATAAACATTGATGGAACCAAGAAATCTTTGGAGTTCTTTCACATCTTTAATAATATAAGGCAATTCAGTATCAATTACAAACAAATCTATTTGCTTAGATATACATCCAATATTCATATAAACTTTAATTATACCTTTGGGTTGAATAGTCCCACAAGTTTGATTTATTTTTACATTACTATTTTGTATAATTTTAATGTTTTTTAATTGTTTAGCTAAATTTATTGGAATTAATGACACATTGCTTCCTGTGTCAATTAGAGTACAAAAGTGTTTGGAACATACCATTGACTCAATAATTAGTTGTCATCCTTGCCTCTGGTTAGTTTCGTTTCTGGGCGAGTAAAGATTATGTCGATTCTGTTGTCTCCCACTGAATCTCATCATGTGCGATTGATGTGGCTGTCCATGATTTCCTCTTGACTGAAATCGATTCTGTGGATCAGTTCCTCTGTGTACACTACCGTATGCGTGATTCCATCGGGTATAACTTCCAGTATCTACCGGTTTTCGGTCTGCGCTGTCCGGTGTTACTGCGATTAATTGTCGCATCGTTGAGATCCATTCGCAGGGTGTCGAAATCTTCTTGATAACCAGGAACTTCTGATAGTGCGTGGGACTCGATAATGTCATATGTTCCACAATTGAACTGTCATCATAATTTAGTTTCTTCCCCAACGAAAGTTTTTCCGTAAAAAACGAAATTAATTCTTTAGTGTCGTTTAGTTTTAATTTGTGAAATTTTCGAATATCCTCTTGTTTCGTCGCATCGAACACCGTCATTAATAATTCTTTACTTGTTTGGTACGACTTTTCAAATAAATGGTTTTCGTACCAAAATTTAAGATAAACTCCCGTGAGATATCTAGGAATATTTTGCTTCTTCCATTGTTCGTCTTTTTGATATTCCAAACATTGTTGATCAAAACAGCTAAAAAAGCTTTGAAAACTACTAAACTTATTAAGATCAAATTCAGGAAAAAAGAAGGATTGATTCTCTTTGGATGTGTTGACTGGTGACTCCTGCCGGAAAGAGTCGTCTTCCATGGTAGTATCGTTTTCAATGCAGTCGCTCGTTCGAAAAAAAAATTTGTTGAAGTTAATTCGTTTGGTTTCCTCGCATATTTTTCGGTTCGTTAATTCATCCTGCCGGCTCTTGACAGGCCCCAGGCCTGCTGGTAAAATAAGGAGGGCATCATCTTCACAATATTCCTTTATTACGCTTTCATCATATATAATCTAACATGGCGGACCTTTTGCCGCGCAACCGGGTGTTACCAAATACAACATCTCAGCGAGGAGACACCAGCCAAGTCCTTCCTTAGTATGCGTTCGCCTTCGTCAGCGCTCGTTGCTCCTTTTAACAGGCTTGTTTACTCATAAATCCTTACGCGATGGTAAAGAGTTCGCTCTATTTTCATTTATTACTTCCTTAATTTTGAACCTAAACTTTTCAAACCTGACATATATAATTGAATGTGTGTCTGTGTGTACTCGATAGATTCAAAAACCATATAATTATTGACATAATATAGATAATTATTGATTTTGTTTTATGTATAAATATATATGCTACTTTACTGCCGAATTTTGTGTCAATCAAAGCAGTATGTCATTTCAATGGAATTTTCATTTTAATTTAGTTTAAAACAATATATGCATTATTCTATTGTATAAAAGTATTTATTTTCTCCAAAAAGTTACTCATGCAAGTGTTTTGATGCCGGGTAATGCCGAGTATATCAGCTAGTATACAATAAAGTTTTACATAAAAGCTAAACCGAGAAGCTAAATCGTAGGAAAGAAAAATTTTGAGTATATCTGAAGTAGTTTTCGAAATATTTAATTTAAAGTTCAAAAAATTTGTGTGCGGTATGTTATACTTAATATTAATTAAATGGTTAAAATAATATATGTTAATAATAGTCATGTAATCGTTTGATGACACATTTATATACTAATAAAAATTATAATGGTCATTGATGCGAATGTCAAGAATTTTATGTAATTTTAAATTCAGACATTAAAATATTGATGTAGAAAATATAAAACAACCATCTAAAATACATGAAAAATGCAGTCTGCTATAAAATGATTTTGACAAACAAAATACGGCATTTTCACTTACTATGGCAGAGCCGGCTTAGTCAGGGGCGATCTGGAAAAACAGAGAGGGAACCGCGGTTTTGATGGAGGCCGCTCTAGCTTTTAAATCTCTCAGGAAAAAATATATATAAATTACAAATGCAAAAACTAAGTCTTGTATAATGTTCCATATATTTTTATAACAACGAATTGTGGAATTGGATCCCAATACTTTGTTGTGTTTGACAATATCTAAGGTAACCAACCATACTTTAGATAGATTTGCACTACTTTTTCGTAACCGTATTCCTTTTAAAATTAATTCGTGCAGCCCAAATACACCTTTTGCACTCTTAAAAATTTATGTAAACTATAACAGTTAATTTTAATTTATGCAACTTGTGAAATGTTCATAATTAACCATTTCCGTCTAAACGGTTTAAATGAAAAAAAAAGTTTGGACTCCCTCATTCCTTAGGGAATTATATAAGATTCTAACATTAAGTTTTATTTTTCACCGAATAGGGTAGAGTGGTAGTGTATCATGCCTCCACACCTCAGGTCTTGGGTTCTATTAACGGGCTGGGAAAGGTCGACTCTGCCTTTCATCCCCGCTACATTGGGTCGATAAATGAGTACCAAGCTTGCTTGGGGTCTTAAACACTGAAGGTCTCTCTTCAGACAGACCACCAAATCGGGACATCTGTTCATGCACCTCAGCGCCCAATGGTCACGTATATTGGGATGGGCATAGTAGTTCCTGGCCCTCATGGATTGTTGTGCCACTGAGTTTGAGTTTTAAGTTTGAGGATTGCCTGACTTTGGGGATACCCCTTAGATAAACATGTATTTCCACTCATTTGCAATTAAACAGTTTTCTTTCAATTACGTTATATTTGTGTATTATATTAAAATTTTGATCAATCCAAAATTACATGTTTTTTGCTCCTCTAAAAGCTTTTAGGATTTTAGAACTGATCTTACAATCCATATACGTTTTATAGTAGTATATTTAAAAATGATAAAGACATTTTTACGACTGTGTGAGCTGTTATGCCTCGTTTATAAATATAAAAAATTGCATTCAGCTACAGTTTTTAAAATGTACTGAAATAAGTGGAGGAATAGGATATTTACATATTATGAATATTTTTGACTGCAGTAAGATATATTTATATTTCAGTTTCTTTACAATTTGAATAGAAGTTGTAAACCATTTTGCGAATAGTTTTATATTGTATATAAGCCCACAGTCTGTTTAATATTGCAAAGTGTTTTATTTTGATACCAGTACACATTAAAATAAGGCTTATTTGCAGTTATATGATCAGCTTTAGTGATATTTAAATTTTAAAAAATAGTCTACACGTACGAAAAAATTCTTTCAAAACCACACACCACATCTCATACTATGTCTTCCATACAGCAGGAAATATTTGTGTATACTGAAAAAATTTAATACAGGATACATTTCAAAATGTTAAAATTGTTTTTAGAATTTGGTATGGATACATTGTGGAACTGTCGGTTAACTTCACTGAACAAAATTGTTTTAAGTGTACTGCTTTGAAACACAAAATTAATTAGGGAGAACTTTTCTCACAATAGAATTTGTAAGGACTGAATTGTGTGAAAATGTAGTTATCGATGTGTGACATTTTTCCTTGTAATAAAAGAAACAGAAAGATAAGAAATTAAACTTGAGTAGAATATGGTTAGAAGTACTGTCATGCGCATTTGAAGAAGTATATCCCCCATTTAAATTAAAAATTATTGACTGAATGTGTATTATGTCCATCACAAATGCCGATGTAGAAAAGAAATTTTTATTTAATACAAGAAGTTCTAAAAGTAGAACACTAGGAATGAAAATTTAGATTTTTTCCGAAAAATATTCAGTTAACATTATCATTTATATGATTTTAATTAAAATAAATTAAGAGTATTGAAATCTTTTTTATGTTATTTTAAATTAAAAATATAATTGAATAGAGAAAGATCGGTTTTATTTCATAAATATAATCATCGTATGTATATCACCGTATGCATCATTTATTGTCTTATTGTTTAAAAAAAGAGATAGGGCCTTCGCTCTTTTTACCTCATTACTTTTTTGAAAAACAAGAAAGTGAGCGCGTTTTCTTACTCTCATATTCAAAAATGAATACAGGATGCTTTTTTCGGGTTCAAATCGCAATACCAATATATATATATATACACTGGTGTGCAAAAATTAAGAACGAGACGGTTTTTTCAATATAACTTTGTACAAAAGCTTTCCAAATCAACACATTTAATACCGTAAGATCCCCAATACGTAAGGACATGTGTAATGTAAGCAACACTTACTAAAAGAGAAATCAGAGGGATAAAAAGAAGCTTTATTTAAAAAGTAGCATGGAGCGCAATGCGATTGAAGGCCGAAACATCCCTGCGATGGGTGTCCAGCAAGAAACAGAAACATCCGGTCTTTAGTAGGGGATATGTTCTCCCCTGAGTGCTAGGCAGGTTTCACAGCGTCTGCCCATGCTGAGAATAAGGGTGTCAATGAGTTGTTGAGGCATTGCTGCCCATTCGTCTTGCAGCGCCAATCGAAGCTCCCGAATCGTTACTGATGGAAAGGTACGAGCTGCCAAGCGTCTGGCTAGAAAATCCCATACATGCTCGATGGGATTGAGATCCGGAGATGGTTCCGGCCAATCCATACGTTCAATATCCTCACCCTCTAAGAGCTGTTCGTCAGCTACTGTGCGATGACATGGTGCATTGTCGTCCATGAAAAGGAACTGCAGACCCATAGCGCCTCTAAAAAGACGCACATATGGAAGAAGAATCTCGTTACAATAACGGGTCCCGTTGAATGAACCTGCGTCGAAGATGTGAAGGTTTGTACGACTACCAAGCATGATGCCTCCCCAAACGAGAACACCGCGACCTCCATACCTGTCCCTTTCAATGATGTTCGAGGGATGATTGCGGCTTCCCCGCTCTCTCCAGATGAGTATGCGATGAGAATTGCTACTCAAACTGAATCTGCTCTCATCTGTAAAGAGTACTCGTCCCCATTCATTGTCTCTCCAATTCCGGTGTTCCCGGCATCACAGAGAACGCCTTCTCCGATGGGCAGGCGTTAAAGGTACACACCGTACAGGGCGTCGAGCAAACAGACCACCACCGTGCAGTCTTCTGGCCACGGTAAAACGCGATATCGGTCGTTCAGTCGTCTGTGTCGTGTGTCTAGCGATTTCTCCCGCTGTCTGCCGCCTGTTTCTTCTGGCCTGTAAGACAATGTACCGGTCATCTGCGGGTGTGGTTCCTCGTGGACGACCACTACTGAACCCCCGGATAGCTGTTCCTGTAGTTTGAAATTGTCTCCAAAGTCGTGAAACGATGCTGTGAGCAATTCCGAACTCTGCAGGCACACTTGTCACACTGCGGCCTTCCTCCAACTTCCCAATGATTCGACCTCGGGTAAAAGCATCCAGATGTCGTCTAACAGATTGATTATTCGCCATTTCTCGCTGAGGCAGCAACTCGGTGTGATTTTAACTGCTATACGGCGTGCAATCTCTTTGCCAGAAATACTGATCTTACACCGGCAACATGCTTTATACTACTCAGACACTCCCCCATTACGTCTACCTGCATATCTGCGCATGTGCTACCGTACATCACCTTATTTAATCTCCTGATTGGTCTTTCTGTCTGCTCTGCCTCTTCGTTCAGCTGATATGCTAATTTTTCGACTTCGTCCTTAATTTTTGCACACCAGTGTATATATATATATATATTAATTTTTAAAAAATGAGAGAAAAATAAATTTTGTTTGAAGAAAATATAATTATTTTCAACTTCTAACACACTATTTGTTTCCTTTTTTCCACCCTTCATTTTGTTTTAATATTACTGTGACTAAACATATAGGGGAAACGACTCAGTTGCACTACAACTTTCAAACAAGATTGCCCAAGGCAACTTGACAGCTAGCTGTAAACGATTGATCTCTTGGTTCTTACTTTACAAAGGGACCGAACTGAGTCATAAAATTGTCCCCGTTCAACCTCCCAAGTTTTAAAAGGGGGAAAGGAAAGAAGTCTGTTGCATTTTTAAAGCGAATGGCAAAATAAGAGTAAACGCTTTCGGAATAACTTTTCAGGAGGAAGCTAACCACTCAGAGGGTTAACACAAATTGCGTGGTTCTGAAAGCGATATTTACTTCGAGATACGTTATGTGGTTTTTACAGTTATTTTATTTTCTGGTTCTTTTTCACGATGATAATAAAAAACATAGAACAAAGAGAATAAAAATTCTTCCAATACTAGATTATTTTCTTTTGAAAATAGAAGTATGTTTTTAAAGATATCATTTGAAGACAATTAGTATTAAAATAGTTCATGTACTAATTGCTTTGTTTAAATTCTTGTATTGTTTACCACAATACAAGAACTAAAAAACAAATTCTAATTTTTTTAAAGAATCTATTTAAACATCATTGTAAACATAGACAATCAAATTATGGTTGCGGACACCGTTTTCTTCACTCAAATGATCCAAGGGATCCCCAGTAGAGTGATATGTTCATAAAATATAATAATATCTTTTAAAGTACAATTACTTAGCTTGATTTTATATCACAGCTCTCTTTATTAGCGGTAAAGAACAATCCAAAAAAGAATACAAACAAACTACACAATGTTGCCATACAGCATAAGCTAAATTAAAACAAAACGATAATTTCTTGGATATAGCTGGACGGTTTGAAAATAATTTACAGCACGTTACATACTCCCACTTTGTAAAGTGAAACTGAACTTTGCAATCTAAAATAAATTAAACTTTAACCATGCTATACATTGTATAGATATATATGACACTCAATTCCTCCTAAATTTTGAAAAGAAGTTCACAAGTCCGATTTGCGAGGAACTTTTATGGGGGTTTTGGTTGGGGGATTCTCCTCAGAGTTATCAGTACTTTCAACAGGAGATTAGGGAACATAATCAGTTGGTGAATCCGAAACATGGTCAGTAGATAACTCAAGAGTTTTCTCAACAAGTAGGCTGTCTTTTCTTGAGGCCTTTAAAACACCAATTTCAGTTTTAGCTGATACTTCCAATGGATATAGCCTTTGGAAGGGACGAATCGTCTCACCATGGGAGGTTCTAATTCTAGCTACTCTGGGAACTCCCTCCTTGCCAGGATAAACCTCCAAGACAACACCAAGAGGCCAGTCAATTTGTCACACATTGTCATGCCCAAGCAGCACAACATCGCCCACTTCTAAAGCATCATTTCTCCTTGTCCCTCTGTGGACCAGAAGAGCAAGATATTAATTTCTAAACCTTTGTCTCAGATCTTCACGCAACTTCTGGAAGTATTTGGTGCGTTTTACCAATGAAGATCGATCTACTTGATCTAAATCAGGAGTTTCACAGTTGCTATTTCCGTGAATGAACATTGCTGGGGACAAAGGTAACAATTCATTTGGATCTTCGTGTATGTGTGTCAAAGGCCTAGCATTGATTATTGACTCACAATCACATACGATGGTCAGGAGTTCTTCATAATTTACAATAGATTTCCCTAACACTCGACGTAGAAGCTCTTTGAGAATTCTCACAATACGCTCCCACCATGCTGCTGTGAGTGGAATAAATTTCCAAGTGATTTTCTGGGCAGTTGAGTACACCACAATTTTATCCCAATCTAATGTTCTCAGTGCATTATTTGTTCCTACAAAGTTAGTACCATTGTCACTGTGAAATACTGAAATCCTGCCTCTTCACGCAATGAATCTTCTCAAGACTTGAATGAAAGTATCAGTAGTGAGTGATTGAACTAGTTCAAAATGCACTGCCTGGTAGACAGCACAGGTAAACAAAACAATCCAGGCCTTCACTTTTGACTTAAGGAAGTGTTTCTCAAACTGTGGGGCGCGCCCCCCTGGGGGGGCGCGATAAACGTACAAGGGGGGCGCGAGCATATCAAAAATAAAAGATTAAAATTAATATTTACTGGAGTGAAGTAAAACAAAATACTTTCTGACATAATAAAAAAATGCACATTTACACTGATATAATTTATATATCTGCGATATTACGTCATAAAAAATTAAAGCTTCTACTTCTTTTCAAACCAAAATGAGAAAAAACAAAACTCAGACCCATAATCGAAAAAAAATTTTAGGAAGATAAAAAATTCATCACTGTAATATTATTGTCATCAGCTGTAGGCTGCAGAATGTAGTTGCTGCGGTTTGACCTTCGAACTTACTTGTACGGTTAGCTACCTCCCTGTTCTTATGTATTTGTTTTTTCATTTTGGGAACTTGCAAATAAACTATTTCTGCTGCGATTTTTTCCTTGTAAAATATTTTTATGATTTTTGGAAAAGCACCGAGAGCTCTTTGAAGGATTACTTGGCTAAGATTTATTTCTATGAGTTATTCCCAAGCATATAAAAAAGCAAAATGAAAAACGTTTTACATAATTTTTTTTCAACATCCATATTGTAATAAATACACTTTTATTCCGGAGCTGTCACGCCGAGCACAGAGTGCACGAAATCGGTAATTCTGGCAAAACTGTTTAATTGTTACCAATGGCTCTGACACTATCCTCCTGTTTGACAGCCTTAACGTGTGAACTAAAATGTATTTGTCACATATCTCCTCTTTTTTTTTGGGAGTGACAAATGTTTTTTACAATCTTTAGGTACTTGTTTTGACTGAGTTCCCGGTGTGATAACTTTTTTCCGAAATATTTTCTGTGTTCTTGAAAGTAGGTGAGTATATTTTCTCTTAATTAAATTATTCACTGGAATTACGATTTTTATTGTGTACTATAAAAATAATTATAAAAAAAAGATTGGGGTTACTCAATAACCCCACTCGACCATTAGTATCAAGTGCGTGCCTGCTCCAGGTTTAAAATATGTTAAGACTTTAAATATTGAAAATAATACAATTATTTCTCATCGGAATTTTATATTATTGTTCATTATTCAACATCAACTCTAAATGCTCTAAAATCAACTCTAAAATCATTTTACATTTTTGTAAACATTGTTGCGCACTTGACTTTACTCTCCTTAAAATTCAGCGATCATATCAATATTGTTTTATTTTCTTATAAATGAACTCGTGCAAATAGCCTGTACTTCAGCCGGTATACTTTTAATGTATCAGTGCTGCACAGAGTATTTTATAACTAATTAATTAATGCTAAATTAAGAACAAGTTTAATAAGTATTAGCGACTTCCATGGGCTTGTCTTACAGAGCAAATTTTTCAAAGGAAGGCTTATATATATATGATTAGAAATTGACCCACTGAGTTCTTTCTAAAAAAATCTGATATCTATATTTTGTCTTCTAAGCAGCCACTGCATTTTGCAATATGTTCCAAATTAAAAATTAGAGAAAGGAAAAATAACATAATAATTATCCTATTACTTAATTTTTTTTGCTTAAAAGCAACATATACAAAATTTAATACTTAATTCATGAATTTGTACGGTATATAATTAAGATTATTGCTTTAGCGTAAAAAAAATGCATTATTATTGCATTCAGTACATTATCAATGTATAAGGGGGGCGCGATAAAAATTGTGATTGATAAGGGGGGCGCCACTATTGAAAGTTTGAGAAGCACTGCCTTAAGGTAAAGATGACCTGCATAGTCTACACCTGTTACTTCAAATACCTTTGTCTGTGAGTAACTATATCTCTAGGCAGCGGAGCAAAGGGCACTTCAACATGCTTAGATTTGTAACGTTTGCAAATCACACACTCAGAAAGAACTTGCTTTACTAATCTTTTGGCTCTAATTATCCAAAATTTTTCTTGAAGGCATGCACGTAATATTGAAGAACCTGCATGCATTGCTTTTACATGCTTTTCTCGAATTAATTCCACTACAACATCATTGGCAGGTAAGATAATTGGGAACTTGAAATCTTCCACATCATATTCATAGGCCATTCTTGAGGCGAAAGATGCAATCAACTGGGACCTTCCCACCATTTTGAACTGCAAAGCTGCTTTGCTGAACACCCTCTACTCGGACAGTCTGCAGGATTCAGAGATCCAGGAACATGTCTCCAGGCTTTGGCAGGTGTCAGCTTCCGAATTTCTTGAACATGGTTGTAAAGAAATACACCCCACGGTTCTTCTCTCTTCAACCAAGCTAATACTGTAGTAGAGTCTGTCCAGAAATAAACATTGTCTGTTGAAAACTCTTTAAATACAGTTGTAGAAAGACGAGCAGGTATAGCAGCGCCAAGAAGTTCCAATCTGGCAATTGTTGTTTCCTTTTTTCCACATGGTGCAATCCTAGTTTTACTCTGTACCAGTTGTATGTGTACAGTGCTTCCAATATCAACTCGTAGGAAAACAACAGCAGAATAGGCAAGTATGCTTGCGTCGCAGAAAAAATGTAACGAAATATGCTGAAATCCACTATCCCAGTGTAACCATCTTGGTACTTGAACATGCTTTAAGTATTCCAGCTCCTTTAGCCATTTCAGAAAATCTTGACTTGTTTTTGTATCTACTTCTTGATCCCAACCAATTTGAGATTTCCACAAACTTTGTAGCCAAAGTTTTGGTAGTAGCAACACTGGACCTGTGATCCCCAAGGGGTCAAAACCTTTGTGTGAAGCAGCAAGAATATTTCTTTTTGTGATTACCTCTTCCATTAGTTCTCTCAAATCTGGAATATTTATTGATAGGGTATCACAATGTCTGTTCCAAATCATTCCCAGGACGTTTGTAGGGCTTTCTATGAGATCAGATGTGTTAGAGTGCTCCCACCCTCTTAAGTCAAATTTTCTTTCAGCCATGATCTCCGTGGCTACATCAATAAATCGATCTAGTTCTGACTGGGTTTGGACACTTGCCAAACAATTGTCTACGTAAAAGCTGCTCATCAATTTTTGTACAATACACTCAGGGTATTTCCCATGGCCTTGCTTTGCTTCTTCTAACTTTTTCTCCAAGTGGTACTGGATTGTTGATCCAAGTAAGAATGGGCTGCTGGAGACACCAAACACCACTCAGCAATGCCTATAATGTATAAGCTCTCCTTCTTCACTGTGCCACAAAAATCGCAAGAAATTTCGATCCTGCTCATAGAGGCTTATTTGCAAGAAGGCTCTCCGTATATCAGCTGAAACACCAAATCTGTACAATCGAAATCTTGCTAACATGGAAAGGATCAATTCACAATCAAGTTTAAACCCCTTTTCAAACAGTCATTGAGGCTGACCGCTCCCTTTTGTTTTGACGAAGCATTAAAAACGGGCCTAATTTTTGTAGTACTGTCCGGCTTCACCACTTGTCGATGGGGCAGATAGTGAGAAACAGACTTCAATTCTTCTTTGGGAGCTTCTTCGATTATGCATTCTCGTTTCCATTCCTTAAAGACATCATATTCTTAAACAAGTTTTCCTTCTTCAGCTTATGGGTTGTCACTTGTAACCCTTTAAATGCCAAATTAAAGTTGTCTGGCCGAGGTAAATGATTGTCAAGCCATGGTAGGGAGACAAGGAATCGCGCTTCTTCATCAACCTTGACAGTTC
This sequence comes from Trichonephila clavipes, assembly GCA_019973935.1. NCBI lineage: Eukaryota > Metazoa > Arthropoda > Arachnida > Araneae > Nephilidae > Trichonephila > Trichonephila clavipes. Next base: position 359,394 of record BMAU01021194.1, read on the forward strand.
TTAAGAAGTGCTCCATTGAGGCTTTATGAAACTCCTCTTTAGTTTTTTGTTCTGAAGGATCTTGTATCCCCAAGGAATCCAATCTTCACAACTGGGAGATATCCATCTCTTTCACAAATAGGGAGGCCACCAGCTTAGCATTGCATGAAGAAATCTCACTGTCAGGTACTTTACCTGACAGAGTCCATCCAAGTATTGTCTCCATGGCAACAGCCCACAGGATAAAATTCTGCGCTGACCAGTCATGAGCTTTCCAATTACATCTAATCCAAGAAGCACTTGTATAGATCGTGACTCTTCCTGTACATCTGATAACTGGATCTTCATTTCATTAAGTTCTGAAATCCAAGAGAGAGAGAGAGAGAGAGAGAGAGCATGGAGTGACTGATGCAATGTTGTCGCATATAGATGTCTGATCTAATGCTTCCAGGTTACATGTATCACTATTGTCTTGATTTCTTAATCTTATTCTATAACAAGTATGTTTACACTTGTCAGATTTAATTCCCCCAAACAATGAGTGCATCAGAATGTCCTTTCTGCGTGGGATATATCCCATTTTTTCAACTACATTTTTTAATACATAAGACATTTGCGACCCAGAGTCTAGAATTGTCCTAACTGGGATTTCTTTGTTACCACACACCATTTTTAACTGCAAAGTTAGAAGAAACACCCTGGGACTAGAAGTGTTGTCGGCCATATTAACTTCAACTTTAGGACCCTCATTTTCCCTCCTGTATGAATCTTGATTCTTAGCCTTTAGAGACTCACACATAAGTGGGACATGCTTTTTACCACATATTACACGTCTTAAATATGTCTTACAAGAACGAGCTGTATGATTTGGTGTTAAGCTAGCTAAACAACATTGCTTCTCTCTTAAAATCTCTTCATCTGAGCTTGAAAACAGTCTCGGCTCGAGTGCTTCTCAGTGCAAAAAACACATTCCTTTGAAGCTGTAGTTAATAAATTGGCAGCTGTAGGTATATCTTTTCTTTGGAAAATCTCTTACTTTTTTCTTAAAAGATTGGCGATTTTCATCTACACCCAAGCCAAATATAGACATGGCCAAATTAATTCTTTCTTCTCCCTCTGTTTCTGCCTTGAGGAAAGCCATTAAATTGGTTAAACGTTCTTTAACATCTGTTGAGGCTTCTGAAGTAGCACTTCTATTCCATGCTTTCAAAAAGTCCTCTTGAAAACATGACTCAACCATGGGATAAAGAATTGAAGCACATTTTTCAGTAGTCACTCCTAAAGTCTCTTAGATAAGATTTGAGTTTATCATATAGAGATGTCATTGATAATTTTTCCTGTTTCTGCACCAAAATTATGAGCTTTAATAATTCACGAACATAAACCTTCACTAATAGATCATCTCTACCAAATCTCGCTTCTAAGCTGCCAACTGATTTGGCATAATTGGCTGCTCTTGCAGGAAAACTTTCTACTACTTCTCGGGCTTGCGAGCCATTTACAGTAGTTTGAACAAGATACAGAAATTTGTTCTCGGGTGCGATTTCATCATCGTCATGGATATGTTGAAATTGACTCCAAAATTGAAGCCAATCTTTAATATCGCCACTAAACTGTCTAAATTCTAATTTTGGCAGTTTAAATTTCTTTTTAGCGCCAGATATAACAGTATTTTGTGACTCACCAGAAACTGCCAATGTTGCCTTGATTCTCGCCAACTCCAGTTTGTGTATTCTTATTTTTCCATTTTCTTCATATTCTAGCTGTTTTAATCTTTCAGCTTTTTCAAATTCTTCTTTTAGTTTTCGCTCGCTCACGGCCGTTACTAAAATATTTGTCACAATGTCTGGATCATCCATATACTTTTTGCTTTTCAAAATAATGTCTTTCAGTTCCGAAATTTGTACCTTATCTGGAAATATTTTTTTCAATTTCCTCTGCCACAAACAACAAGTCCTCTTTCAAGAAGCCCTTAGCTGCTTTAAATATGTTTGCCATGTTTGTTTCCAAAAACAAAGTCCTGTCGCGGATGCCAGAAATGTAAACAATGACAATTAAATTATGATTGAGGATGCCGTTTTCTTCCACTCAAATGATCCAAGGGATCCCCAGTTGAGTGATATGTTCATAAAATATAATAATATCTTTTAAAACACAATTACTTAGCTTGATTTCAGTTCAGTTCAGGTTTTGTGGGATATGGAGCAACAAAGGCTATGATCCCCTAAAAGACAGATGTTTTAGCTTGATTTTATATCACAGCTCTCTTTATTAACGGTAAAGAGCAATTAAAAAAAAATACAAAGTACACAATGTTGCCATACAGCACAAGCTAAATTAAAACAATACGATAATTTCTTGGATATAGTTGGACGGTTTGAAAATAATTTATAGCACGTTACGATCATTTTGACACAGTGTTTGTTCTTTATGCTTTTTGCATCTAATCTCATTGAAAAAGGAAGAAACTTCAATGATATATTTACGAGGTTCATTTGATATATTTGTTTTTAATATTAAATAATTTTTTGGAAGTTTTCAGAATTATTCGGATACTGAAGTTTTCCTGGTTTGAGTCTCCAGTTTCCCCCTTTGTGTATGTCCCTGATTTGAATTTATGAAAGTAATTTTTTTTATGTAACGAGAGATTCAGGAACCATGTAAGGGATTAAGAAATATTTCATCTAAAATTTAATATTGTTTTAAAAATTATGTATGTTTCTAATTCGTCATTTATCCTTGTTCTGTTTATTAAAATTACAGAAATTATGTTGCTTAAAAAATTAAAATTATGTGGAAAACTAAATGTTAGGATGAAGTGAAGTAAATATCGTATGGATATTTTGCGTTTGTTATCGTTCAAAAAGTTCGTAATTCTATGTGTTATACATTATTATGAATAGTGGAATCTGAGAGAGCGGCCTATTTCTGAAACTAAGCTTATTTTCAATAGCTTATTAAGTTCTTTATTGATATATTGTGGTATATTACAATGGCTGCAATCGCACCAAGAACTCACGAAGGTAAGCCTAATACAGACGATTTGTGTTAATACTACTACTGTGTAATAATACCCTATACTACACTTTAACCAAACTTTCGGCTCAAGTGTAGTATAGGGGGTGGGGGCACTTTAGATTTAGCGATTTTTCTTTGGATTTGGCGGTTTTTATCTAAATGTCATGGAGAGATAACGATTAATTCTAAATTAAATAATAAATGATTCCGAAAAAAGTACCTTGGCGACCACTTTTAGTCGCCTGTAAAAAGGACCGATGAGATACTTCCAATCATTTTTTTAATGTATTTTCATTTTTTTTTTTTTGCGTTGACGTTTATGGAAAAGACGCTTGTTTATTAATTGATATTCCTGAATTTGTCATAGAACTCGTATTGATCTTAGTGTAGCACTCGTATATGAAATTAGAGCCAGCAGGTAAAATCCTAGTCTGGTACACTGCTGTTTTTTGGCGCCTTTTTTTTCGCCAAATGGCGCCAAAAAGCCATGTTTCAAAAAATGACGCCATGGACGAAAACGAAGAAAAATCGGTCTTAGCTGGTGATCAAAAACCTAAGCTCCTCTTTAAAAATCCTAAAGAACGGGGTTTCCGTAATGGCGCCAGGGACGCTGAAAACACTTGTATTCACACAAAAGCATAAAATAAAGAAAAGGGCTAAAAGAGCATTTTTACGAGATAAAAGCAGTAAAATAAAGGAAAACAAGCATTTTAAAAATTGTAAAAAATCACTTCATACTCTTGCCAAACCAATACCTGGTTAATCGCAAGATCACACAAATACTCAATCTACTGTCACTAAACCACGTACCTTTTCTTACACTCCGGCAAACAAAGTGGGGATTCTCTTTCGACTGTACTCGACAACGCCATTCAAAACCATCAACCGTACCCTTTCGTTCAACCAAACGCATATCCTTTTTACACTTCGGACACTCGTATCTGTGGAGGGAAATAATCCTTCTTTCATGACCAATCTAGAACAGCCTTATTTCCTTGTTGTCCAAGCAAAAGAAAAAATCCTGTGGTTGCCTCGCTTTCATTGAATTTTCTTTCACACACCATTCTAACAACTGGTGCAAAATCAATCAAGCCTAAAATCGGAACACGTGGGGAAGAAAGTATGAGCAGAGTTGAACTCGACGTGTCGCAGCAGGGTCAAGGGCGAAAATGACCGATGTCCACTTTTCACCCGATTTTTTTGGTTGACCGGTTTTAGGGTTACCATATTTTAGCCACCGGACTTGATAATCCGGAAAGGTTGCCATATTGTAAACTTTATCGCCAAAAATTTGGCGCCAATATTTTTGTCGCCAAGCAGTGTGCTTGTCTAGGATCCACCCGAGCCAGCAGATCGAATGTTGTATTTGTACCGTAAAATCGAGCGTATAACGCGCACTTTGAACACAAAAAATAAGGGTGCGAGTTTGATATCCGGGGTGAAAGTGCTAAGTTATTTATGTTCGCCAACATGGGCGATAAAATTGCAATATGGTTGCCTTGAAATTTCTTTCATTTGGGGATGTGGTTGCCATAGAGATGTTTCTTATAGTTCATTCTAATTTTTTTTTTTTTTGCACACGTTTTTCCTCTTTATTTCAGACGATTTTAATTTTTCATTCGTATTGATTTCTTTTTGTTGTGTGGTAAAACTCTGCATTTCAGACGATTTTAATTCAAATACTTCAAAAATGCAATCATTTTCAATCCATTCCTTCATAACCTGCTGCTGTTCTCTACTTGGGGCCAGATCTACGTATGGGCTAAATGGGCTGTAGCCCAGGGCCCCCTGGTACTAGGAGGCCCCGTTTCCTGTAGAAGATAACAAACAGAAAAAGATGCTTGCAATCAAAATAGTAATAAAATAAACCAGTAAAAAAAAATACAAATCTAAAATAAAATATCCAAAATACAACATTAAATTTATTTTTATTTCTGAGAGCAATTTACTTTTGCTCTTCCACCCTAGCACCAAATACGCAGAAATTAATAGACAGAGGCTCTATTATAGAGCGGCATCGACGAGCATCGAGTATATATACAAACATAGTGGCACTATCTCTGTAGCCATTTATTTTTGTGTAATAATAATTCTAAGTTTTTAAATAACATACGGATTTGGTGCTATGTCCTGGGCATAATACCTGAAATTAAAAGTTACTTAAGTACCTGTTTATTTAAGTTCAAGTAAAAAGTTGTAACGGTTCTATCCGCGAACCTCTCACTAATCCTTTTGGGGAAATTTACTTCTTTTAAATGTTGTTCTATTGAAAACTTTCTCCCAAAAAGAAGACATGGTTTATATAAATGAAGGCTTATATTTAAGCATTTTTTAGGTACGAGAGAGATGTTAGGAGTTAAATGATAGAAATTAGTGATTAATGATTAATGGAAAGTGGTTGAAAACTAGTCAAGCATGGCTCGATGGTTGATTGCTTAATATTTAAGATTGTTAATAGACGAATTAGTTAATAAGTTATAATTGAATAATACCGACCAGTGGTCGAATAGCAGAGAAAGGAATTACGGTAATTCAGACCGCAAGTAATCAAAGAGTTCGAAGTGTAAGTTGATAATTATAAATTATTAAGAATACTTTCTACCGTGCAGTTGCTCCTATACTTTATAGAAGTGTGCATTTCCTACCCTGGGTTGTTGAAATTTAGCAAAGGAATAATAAACTAGTTTGTTCTGACTGTGGCTGATCTTTATTCTAACTCCCAAACACCAATGAATGGGGCGGCCCGTTCATTACAAAGTAAGTTGCAATAAACATTTATAAATTATTTAAGTAGGAAGATATTAAAGTTATGATTAAGTATTTTCTGTTTTTTCAATTTTTCAAAGATTGAAAACATCAGGATTTCCTGTAAATATGTATGTTGTCTTAAAATTTGTGATGAATAAGTTAATTACTTCTATAGGATGGTAAAAAAAATCATTTTATGTGGAGTATGGAGATTTCCTGCGAATATTATGGATAAAATTAAAGTGGTCTTGATTTTTGTAATAAATAGATTTTTTTTAAGTATAGGTAGTAACAGCAAATAATAGATGACAACGGAAAAACAGTATTTAAGTGGGGCAAATAATTCTGAAGTTTATTTTTTTAAAAAAACCCCTTTAAACTGATGGGCCAATAAATAATAATAAGCATTTTAGGTTTTAATGAGTGTAGAAAATGATTTTTTTAAAAAAATAAACTAGATACTTTTTTTTTATCTTAGAAAGCTCTAATTATTGACATAAACTTTTAAATTTATTTTCAGAAAAATCAAGTCCTTAGTTAACAATATAAATATATATATATATATATATATATATATATATATGTCTGGCACAGAAAATATAAAAGTGGAGCGGAAAAACGAAAATTACACACACACACTATTAACTATTAAGGTTACACAGTACTCTCTCTACAAATCTCAAATATACCAAAAAAAAATAATTTTTTTTTTGTATTTTCTTGTGGCCCATATCATTGTGCAGCTTGCCACCACATTTCAGATCTGATAAAATAATTTTTTTTCAGATATTTGAAGTTTACTGAGCTTAGGTTTTGGTTTCATTTTAAAGAACTTTTATAGTAATTAGAAATATTTTTGAGTACAATGAACTCTTTAAGTGTGAAATGGTTATTAATTTCAATTTTCATTACTAAAATCATTTCAGCTTGATTATGCTTTTAGTTGTCATAGTTACTTAATTCAAGGCCACTTTTTGTTCAAAAAATAGTTTATATAACTTAGAAGCTTTATTATCAATTTTTTTCAAGTTGAGAAAATGCCACGACCAAAACTTTCTCAGGTTGCTATGAGAAACAAGGAGGAATGGAATACTACTGAATTTGATACATCTAAAAATGCCTTCAGTTGATACTGCAGATAGACTTCTGAATACAAGTATTGCAGATAAAATTGAATATTTTCACTATATATCAAACTCCATTATAGTAAACATACTATAATACTATATAATACTATTTTTAAGTCGCGCACCACAAACACTCAAACTTGCTAAACTGCCCCAAATTAAAACAGGAAAAAATTAAATTTTATGTAAAAAGCTGGCGATTTTTAACTTTAGTAGTAGTATTATTGTGCACATAAATGCTTTGTTTCAAAACTTTTGTGAAAATAATAGGTTAAGATTAAGCTGAATAACCTGTAACAAAGCTAAGTATGTAACAAATGCTATCAATATTATGCAAAAATATATTTTCAGTTAGAAAAAATGTTTTCAGTCAGATTAAATTAAAGTAGTGTTTTAATGTCGAAATTGCATTAAGAAATAACATATTAAAAAATTAGAGCTTAACGGGATTATAAGTTTTTGTTTTATGCCTTTACATACTTTAAATGCGATTTTCTCAGACTTTTAATTTTGAAGGTATAAGTGTTTTCTAAACCCTAAAGCTTTTTTTCTGTTAAAGATAAAGAATCTTAAAATTTTTTGTATGTATTCCCAAACATATGCACTTTAAAAGTTAGTATGAATTTAATATGAATAAAATATGCTTGATGAATAAAATAAGCTTGAGACATACGTTGACGTGGTTTCATGTCCTAAATTGCTAAGTAATAATTTTATTGATTATATTCTTTCGCATGTGAAATTAGTTATTTTCAAAATAAAGATCCAAACAATATATATTCTTTTTCTGTAAGAGAATACAAAGAACAAAAGTGATCATTTTCGAATAATCCTTTCATTGAAAAACTTTAAAATGGCCAAGTGCTGGAAAGATCTTGGCTATGTTATTGAACAAGTGTTGATAGTGCTTTTTGTTTGACCTACAAACTTTTTATAAAACAAATTCTCAATATCCAACCGGCTTTTCTGATTGGAAACATGTGACACATTGTTTAGAAAATCATGAAAATTCTATTGATTATAAAATTTCAATCTTAATTTGGTTGACACAAAAAGAAAATAAGTCTGTTTTAAATAAACAGTTAAAGGAGCAATTATGAGAAAAGATACAGAATATTACCACAATGTCCTCAAATGTGTTTTTGCAGTATTTGGCTATAAGAGGTTTAGCATTTGGACGTACCGAGGAAGTGTTTGGTTCTCCTCATAATGGTAGTTTTATTTGTGCCCTTGAACTGCTAGCAGAGTTCAACCCATTTATTCGTGAACATATTGAACAGCGAGAATTACGACCGCAATCGTTAGTATCATACTTATCAAAAACAATATATGAGCAAATAATTGAGATCATGGGAAAGCACAAATCATTAAAACGATAACAATTCAAGTAAATAACAATGGCACAAAGAACTATTCAATTGCGATGTATTCAACACCAGATTTGTCCCTCAATGACTAACTTGTGATTATACTATGGTATTGTTTTCCGGGAAAAGTGTATGCAAGATGTCTCATTAATTAAGAATAGTAGTCACACTGGCTTATACTTATTTAATTCTCTACAAGAAGTTTTAGAAACAAATGGACTGCTATTGGATAATTGTAGAAGACAGTCATTTGACAACGCTGCCAGTATGTTCGGACAATGTAATAGTGTGCAAGCCGTTGTAAAAGAAAAAAACAAATTTGCTAATTGTGTGCCATGTATTGCGCATTCTCTTAATCTGGTTGGTGCAGAATGAGTTAAGGTTATAACTGAAATTGTGAACTCTTGGTTTAGTGTAACAAATGTTTTCTTTTCTGCTTCAACCCATAGGTGGAAACTTCTAAATCGTGAAATTAAACTGAATTTACCTTAATAAGAAATTTAAACCAAACCAAATGTCACTACGATGCTATTGAAGCCTTAAAAGGTAATTCTGGTAATATCCTGAATATTAAGACATTTAGTGACAATGAAAATGAGAAAAATGAATTTCGAAAAACTGCGGTAAATTTATTTAATACATTAATGAAACTCAAGACTGCCATTTTAATTATATTTTTGGAAGAAATTTTAGGAAGATATTTAATTCAGTTAACAAAAAAAATGTTCTAGAGACTCTTGGTTTTGACATCTATGAAGGGAATATTAATTATGTCATTAGAAACCTTTATAAGCAATGTACGACGTGAATCAGATAAAAAACTAAAGGGGTATCAAGACGCAGCCAAAAGAAATAAGTCCTAGTTTAGAGATAGAATATAGCGATGTGAATAAGAAACCGGTTATTTCAAAATTTGTGGATAAATCCGCAGAAAAAGCTGTGTATGGGACAGAAAAATTTAAAAGAGACACGCTTATTGTTGCGTTATATAAGCTAATTCTTGATCTAAATACAAGAAGTCAAGTATATGTAGAATGTAGTAAGAAATTTAAATTTTTGATGGATTTGCAAAATCAACGTAAGGAGGAAGTCGATTTGGAGAGTGTAAGCGCTATTATTGATTACTATTCAGATGACGTAGACTAAACATTTAGTAAATGAAGGTGTTCAATTTAAAACTTATCTAAAACAAGCTGAGCTAGAGTTCTATACTTGTAGTGATATGTTCAATTTAATTTTTGAAAAGAAATTTGTGGATATTTTTTCAAATTTGTCTACCATTTTAAATATTTTTATAATGCTCCCTATTACTGGTTGTTAAGCGGAGCGTGCATTCTCTAAAATGTCCATATATAGAAAACAAATATAGGACAATAATGACAGATACTAGGCTTAATTAGATATTACTTCTTTCTATTAATACTGATCTCACCAAAGACTTAAAATGTGATCAGCAAATAAAATAATATGCAACAGAAAAGTGTAGAAAAGTTTTTTTTGTAAATTATGTTATTGCTTATAACATATTTAAATCGGTTGAAATATAAAAATTAAAAAAAAAACTTTAAGTTTTGTATATATTTTAAATTTTACCGCACAAATGTTTTTTTAGGAAAATGGCAAAAATTTTAATTATTTAAGGGCCCCCAGATATCGTTAGCCCAAGTCCCCCAAAGGTCACGGTCCGGCCCTGCTTCTACTGATAATGGATATTTACACAGTTATCGGCGAGTACCAGGATTTTTTTCTCAAGGAATATAAGGGATCTTCTTTCAATTTCTTCAGTTGAAAAGGTGTTCTGAATTCACACTTTTGGTCAACTTTATTTTTAAAAAATGATTTTTCTTTTCTCGTTCCTTTTGAAGATTTTAATGATTTTGAACGCGGTCCAATGCAAAAAATGTGGTCGTAACATGAAGGTTGTTCCGGATACATCCAGAAAATTTGATGGTTGCATCTTTCGCTGCGGAAATTCGCGCTACTGCATTAAGAAATCTATACGATTCAATTAATTTTTTTCAGGCAGCAAATTGCCGATTTCAACCATTCTACTTTTGATTTATGAATTCTTCAGACATTCCTCATTTGCTCGAATTCATTCAGGCTGTTGCCGATTGGTGCAGCTATGTGTCTAATGTGTTAATAGAACATATTGTTCTCTTAACACAGAGAAACGGGGGGGGTAAAACGGTTGAAATTGACTGACGAGAGTAAAATTGGGAAAAGAAAATATAATAAGGGTCATTTCATGCAGGGACAGTGGGTATTTGGCGGTGTAGAAGGCGAGACAGGACGCTGTTTCCTGTTTGCAGTTCATGACAGGAGGGCAGAAACACTTCTCGGCCTTATTGAATCATGGATCGAACCAAGAACAACTGTTATATCTGACTGCTGGAAATCTTATGAAAGGTTGAGTGGAAGAGGCTATCATCACCTTACATCAGTGTTTCTCAAACTTTCAATACTGGCGCCCCCCTTTTCAATCACAATTTTTATCGCGCCCCCCCCTTATACATAATAATTTACTGAATGCAATAATAATGCACTTTTACGATAAAGCAACAATATTTATTATAAACCGTACAAATTCATGACATAAGTATTAAATTTTGTATATGTTACTTTTAAGCAAAAAAAATTAAGTAATAGGATAATTACTAAGTTATTTTTCCTTTCTCTGATTTTTAAATTGGAACATATTACAAAATGCGGTGGTTGCTTAGAAGACAAAATATAGATATCAGCTAAATATAGAAAATGAACTCAGAGGGTCAATTTCTTATCTTAAAACTCCTTTCAAAAATTTTGCTCTGTAAGACAAGCCCATGGAAGTAGCTAATAATTATTAAACTTGTTCTTAATTTAGTATTAATTAATTAGTCATAAAATACTCTGTGCACCACTCATACATTAAAAGCAGTGTTTCCCAAACTTTCAATACTGGCGACCCAATTTTCAATCAATTTTTGTCTCGCCCCCCTGTACAACAATAATGTATTTACTGCAATAAAAATGCACTTTGAGAGAGAGACGCTAAAGTTACAATACGATCTTAATTATAAACCGTACAAATTAATACGATAAGTATATTAAATTTTGTGTATATGTGTAACTTTTAAGTAATATATATTTTAAGAAAATTACTTAAAATATATATATTACTTAGAATTATGTTATTTTTTTTCTTTCTCTAATTTTTTAAATTGGAACAGATCGCAAAATGATGTATTTAATTAAAGATTTATTTCCTTCAGCATATTCATTTCTCAAAGTACAAATGTCATAAGAAAAATAGTCTAGTCAATGTCGCTCTCTATCATATCCATCACATCTGGCATTTTAGGGTACGTTTGCGCGAGCCTGGGCAACCTATCGGACGTCTGCGCAAAACATGTAAAAATGCTTTTCCTCGCACAATTCCAGTCAGTTTTGGTCGACTCGATACTCCTATAGCTACCGAATCTAGTTTGGATGTACATTTTTTAATTTCCACGTTAATTGTAATTCACGGTAATTAAGTATTTACGGCAGTAGAGATTAAAACAATATCATACATACATTTTTTAAGTCGTAAGCAAACATTCGACCATAATAAAGAATCAACAAGTACACAGGACGAACGAGCATGGTTCGAAAAATTAAATCAAGGCGATCTTCTCAAAAATACTTAAATTTTGGATTTACCACTACTGAAGTAAATGATGGGAAAAAAGCCCCAGCTCGATATGTGTTAAAACTTACAAATCTGTAGAACAACATGTTGAAAGTTGTTTTTAAAACATGTAAAATCATTTACCTATGTTGGCAAAGAATTTTTAAAAGTATTTTCTGGATGAGGACAGCTTGGTAGCAAGTTACGAGTGGATTAGGGATCTATTTCAAGATACTCCAGAAGGGCTCTCAACTTCCGAAGAAGAAATCTTCATAGATTTCACATCCAGTGAAAAATTAAAAGGCAATTTTGTAATAAATCGCTCTTTGAATTTGGGGTAGAGGTGGATGAGGAATTATCTGTACTGAAAACAAAAGCACTTCGTATACTATTACCATTTTCAACATCCTACCTTTTTCAAACCGGATTTTCTGCAGTGGATGCCTTGAAGACAAAATATAGATCTCAGCTAAATATAGAAAAATAACTCTTTAAGTGTCAATTTCTGATATTAAACCTTCCTTTGAAAAACTTCCCTCTACAAGACAAGCCTGTGGAAGTCCCTAATAATTATTAAACTTGTTCTTAATTTAGTAATAAGATTGATTGATTGAATATTAACGTCACACTGTTCAGCTGCACGAGGGCTTTTGACGACGGACCACGTAATTTTGAACCATGGTCAAGTGACGTGGATGACACCTGAGCTGGCACCCCTCTCTCCTAACTACCACACCACACCAACGGGAAAACGTTTCAACTCTCAACAGATTTAACGTGCATCGCTGCCCTACACGGCGGGTCTTTAGTGGTACTGGGCTCGAACTCGTGACAAGGCAAGCCACGATCCGATACCTATACCACTCGGCCACCGCGGCCAAATTCAGTAATAAGAAATTATTTATAAAATACCTTCTTCAGTACTGATACATCAAATGTATACTGGCTGAAACACCGACTCTTCGCACGAGTTCATTTTTAAAAAAATAAAACATTATTCTTGATATAATAGCTGAACTGTAAGGAGAGTAAAACTGTGTGCACGACATTGTATACAAAAATGTAGAATGATTTTTTTTTTAGATAAATGCTATAATTGTAAATAACTGTTTAAAAGAGCTGTAATTTTAAACCTCACACAATTAGCATTTAGAATTAATGTTAAATTATGAAAAAGAATATAAAATACCGATGAAGAATATTTATGTTACTTTTTAACATTTAAAGCGAGAGACTTCAAAATGTTTTAACCCGGGACCAGGCGCGTACTCGATACTAACATTAATGGTAGTGCGGGGGGACTCAGTCACCCCAATCATTTGTTTAGAATTATTTTTACTGTACACGATACAAATCGGAATTCTAGTGAATATTTTAATTTATAGAAAGTATACTTACCTTCTTTCAAGGACTATTCAATTCTTTGATGATTTGAGAAAAATCCAATAAAACTGATCTAAAATGATTCAAAAGTACAAGAGACCATAATAAAGGACGCAAATTAGACATTTTCAATTATCCTACAGAAATGTTAAACCAATTAATTCTTTTCGAAATATCGCAAAACTCAATTATCTACAATTTCCCTAAGCGAAAAGCAAACGCATAAAAGATGGGAGGGAACTCTCTAATATTGATAATAACCATACCATAAGATTGAAGGTCAATCAAATGATTAGCAAGCGTACTATGCAGCCTGGCTGAAAAGTGAATCATGACTTCCTTTTCTTTTCTACAACTAATGTACAGTATTTCAATAATAATTACAGTGGTGAATTGTTTATCTTCTTAGAATTTTTCTCAGGGTCTGGGTTTCGTTTTTTCTTTTAACGTGTAATATTTTATGTTAAAACGTAATAAAAAAAATCTCTCATTGAGGAAATACAGCAAATAAAACAAAATGTTTTTTTTTCTCTTTAATTTCGTTTTGGGATCAAAGATAGCTATTTGATGACGGAAAAAAGCCAGATAATAAACATAAATTATGTCAGTGTTGTTGTGTGTATTTTTTTTTATTATGGAAGAAAGCATTTGTTTTACTTCTCTTTCCGGTTATTTTTTTTTAAAAAAAAATCTTTAAATTTTCGATACGCTCGCGCCCCCCTTGTAGGGTCATCGCGCCCCCCCAGGGGGGCGCGCCCCACACTTTGAGAAACACTGCCTTACATTTAACCAATGGCTCGAATTTGTTGATTCTGAGACCGGCGCTCATACTAATGCTATTGAAGTTACCTGGCGTCACTTCAAAGCTTCCGTGCCTGAATACAATTGGAGAGGTAGATTTGAAGGATATATCACCTGGTACATGTTCAGGAAAATTTGTTTCGCTCTCAAAGCCCATTCATTAAATTTCTTGATCTTGTTCTAAATATTAATTGGGCTGAATGGAGAATTGTTTCGAGAGGGGGAGTCGAGGAATCAAATTCATAACACTTTTGTAAGATTTTCAACCACCAGCATTGCACCTTTTTTTTAAAAAAATTTTTAACATTTTGTTTTCCATATTACATCCAGTTCCAAAAATGCATTTGTTATATTTTACTTTAATAAGCAACCTTTTGGTATCCCTCGTATGCCTTTTTTTTGTGAAAAAAAAATCCGTTACTCATTGTATCCCATCTTTTTGCCCACATCCACTAAAGTTAAATACATTATTTCACTACCAATTTTCACGATTTTTATCAACATTATTCTTTGCTAAAATCAAAAATCGTCGGAAATCATGCATTTCAAATTATTTTTCCACTCCGATTCATAAATGGACGCTGCCATCTTGGATTCCATTCCAGCTACAGCAAACGCTGCTAGGCGCAACTACCCCAGAAACAAAATAGTTCCAAAATAAGATCAAAACTTAAGGGTGTGGATTATACACCAGGTATAAAAATGATAGCTTTAAAAACAACAAAAGAGATTAACAGAACAAAAAATTACTTCTACATGTATAGAAATACTGTTTATTTAAAAGAAATGTGTGTGACTTGCCATATGAACTAAAAGAGTTGTAGTTCTTGAAGCATACTATTTCTTTCAAAAGTCTGGAAGAATACCTTGAATAAATGACGTAAAAACATAAAAGCAACATTATACTAGTATTTTAGATTTCTTCGTTAAAGAAAGGGTGCGCGTTATACGGTGAATATACCTTAAAATTAAAAAATTCAGCTTCAAAGTATGGGTGTGCGTATTAGCCAGATTTTAAAGTAATTGTAATTTATTTTATCAGTGAATATCTTCAAATAATTACTGATGTGAGCTTTACTTAAGTTGTAATTCTGTGATTCATATTAAGAGTACTAAAATATGACATACTGTTTTTGCTTGTCAATATAATCCAACTTATTTGTTTAGTAAAATTTAGCTGTACATGCTGCATTTTTTAACTCAAACTTTCTTTATAAATAAGCAATTTTTTTTGGTGAAATTGCCACTGGTCCGCCAAACTTTGAAAAATTGCCAATTTGGCGCATTTTCGCGTGTAGTATTTTGGAGTAGCAACCCTACCACAACATGCAACGCCGGAGCGCGAAATTCAAGATGGCAGAATCGAAATCATTAAAAAATAGTATTTTAAAGTTTTGAAACTGAAAATTGCTGCGAAAATTATGTATTTGAAAATGGAAATAATTTCGATTATCTTAAAAAATTTATGCTTTTTCCCGACATTTATGATGACGATGTCCCCGGCAGAACATCATCATCTTTGTCTGATATAATTTGCTGCTCCTGCTTCAGTGTTACAGCAAAGGGGAAGGGGGAAACATTAGTGATGTCTGCTAAGAAATGTTTGAAGACTTCATTCTCAATGGAGTGGAAAATTTTTCTTCACCACCTAAATTCATGGAGATAAGAATCAAACATTTCCTCTGTTCAATATGTCGTATTTCCAAGGAAATGTTTGATTCCACACCAAGAGCCCTCAATGGTATTAGTATGGGCATGTGTTACCGGAGGCACAAACGTCAGGCTGTGGTTTACCTTCAAATGCCGAAAACCTTAATCTTCCAAGCAATTGTAGGAAAGGTCAACATTCGGACATGATTGTGATACCAGATAACATCCATTCTTTAATAACCACTGGCAAACATTCACTTGTTTCACATGGAACCACTCTAAAAAAAACATTTGTTCGAATTTCTTTCAGTACCTCCAAATACCAGTCTTCTTTTCACGGGTTTTCCTCTTTCATGCACCTCAACAATCTTACCCATTCCTCCAATCAGGGCTGGTGCTAGCAGTTTCGCCGTCCCGAGCAAAGAGGTAAAACGCCGCCCTTTTATAGCAAAAATTAAAATAAATAACCTAAACCTTTTCCATGCTTAGTGTAAAATAAAACGAGAGCAAAAAAATTGCTATCAATAATGTTGAAGTTTTGGTTAGCAAAAAATACTAATTTATTAATTTATGTTTATGGCACTAAATTAAAATTAGGGTTGCACACAAAAAAAGTCTTTTCTAGTGTATAATTATAAAATACAGATATTAAAAAAAAAACAAATTATAGAACCACTAAATGTTAAAACTTTATTATATATTAAATATACATTTCAACCGAGAGTTAAAAGTGTTTCTTTCTCACTTTTAATTCTGAGAATTTTTTTTGTAGTTTCGTTAACATTAATTTTTTCAGCCAGTTCATATTCAATGGCTATTGTTGTCAGGCCGTTTAGCCGATCCTCGGTAGTTGTGGAGCATAAATTTTTTTAATTAATTTTAATTTCAAAAAACTCCTTTCTCCCCTTTCCACGCTTATTGGGTGAGTAAGCAATATCCTTAAGACTATACCGAGATCTGGAGCAAAATCCAGGTTCGATATGAATTTTAAAATCTCGATTGGGCTTTCATTTTTATTTAGCAAAGCCTAAACTGCTACCATCTCGTCTGCCAGGTCCAGCACGTTTATATCCGATGAATTCCCATCAGTTAACACTGTTTCTAGATTTTTACAATACTTAAGTTCATCGTTTTGAGGAGTATCTTTTAAGTCACAAATATTGGAAATAGTTGCTGTGGGTACTGATCAAATCAAACCTGGATTCAAGTGCATTGATAGCTTTATCTAATGCGAAAAAATAAAACTCTGCCTTATATTTCAAAGTAGGATCTTCTATTGGATGTTCTCGTGCCTCATAGTCGAAATTAACATTCCTTCTTCAAACTCTATGACATGGCTGGGTGAGCTCAAAATCAGCCGGTATGTCAATTTCGTCAGCGAATTCTCGAGCATCGCAAAGCATTTCATTTAAGGCTGTGTCCAATCTAAGATCCTTCAAAAAATCTTTACGATTTTTCAAGAACTTCAAAGCAGATGGTAAATCAGTCTTCTGTCTGCAAGGGCTTACTTATAGGATTAATACAATTTAAGATTTTGTACCAAATTACAATGCAGCATAAGAACTTAAATTGTTTAACACAACTTAATAGTCCAGAAGCCTCAACTCTTATAGGGTTGTCAATTTTTGAATTATTGCAAACAGCAAGTAAAGCATCGTATATCCCTCCTACTTGATACCTTAGTGGTTTTAATGCATCTATTCAGGTTTCTCAACGAATTTGTTTGAAATAATTTATCTACTTTATAATTTTTTACGTTATCATATTTTTATTTCTGTAATGCACATTTTGCTTCCACTTTAATTAAATAGTTTTATACTAGGAACACACACACACACACACAAAATAGTACTTATATTTTTCCACATTAATTATTATTCTGTAACAATAAAACTTTAATTATAAATCCTTTTCCTGTTTTTTATAAGAAACTTCTGTCATAATTTTGACATTCTTATTGTTGCCTTTTCTAAAGATTTTAAATATTGCTATAGATGGAACCTATTATTACTAGAATTTTCTCTTAAATATACATACTAACACTTTTAAACCTTTTCACAATCAGGAAAAATACACTTTAAAGGATTTTTGAGAAATATAATAGTAAAATAAATTAGAGTAAAAAACTATTGCACACACTGAAAACATCGACTTTTTAATTTTTAGTGCATCAGTGTTCTACGGGACACTGATTAAGAGCCTCTTGTTTATGTTTTGGATGAGTGGTTATGTTCTGAAGTATTTTATATTTGTATTATTCTAATTAAACGATTGAGAATTAAAGCCTTTATGTATTAATCACAAATAAAACATAGTTTAATAAGATTGAAACTTAATTTAAAAAATGCTTTGGAGTTATTCAGGCTTCAAGTCATTGTTGTCTGCTTATTAGGGCTGCTAATTCAATATTATTTAGATATCAGTATGTATTCAAATCAATTATCTATTTAATAATCGTCCTTCGAAATTTAAAATTCATGCCTGAAATTTTGCAATTTATTTATCTAAAGGATGTTTTTTCATTGAATTTGTATTTTTTAAAGTATTTGTATTTTTTTGGTTTAAAATCTTAAGTCTTTTAAATGTTTTCTTAAAATTTTTCCATATTAAACTGCAGATAATTTATTAACTCAATTTTTAAATTTTTAGAAATATGCATTTTGATGAACTTTATTAGTAGCATACAGAACTGTTTTACAATATTTTAAAGGTATTTTATACATTTTTTTATGTATTTTTATAATTAATTATACACATAATATATATAATTAAGTATACACATAACATATATAACTAAGCATGCACGTAATTAATTATACACATAATATATATAATTAATTATACATGTAATATATATAATTAATTATACACATAATTATTAGACTGCATTAAATATTCTTTCAAATTGTCCGTGTAAAACAGAGGTTCCCAAAACTTTTTTGTCTCTTAGACCCCTTGCCATGTTTTTCGGTATGGGGTAGACCTCTACTTAATTAATATTGAATTTTTACAAATGTATCAACTTAAATGTCTTTTTGACTGCTAGTACTACTACTACTTTAAAAGAATTAAATTTATAACTGATGGAAGTATAGAGTTAAAAGTTAAAAAAGCATATGTTAATTAAATTAAAAGTTAATATATAAAATAACTGTTAAATAAAACAACCAAGCAACATGCAATTGATTTTAATGAGAGGGTTGAATCTGGTGCTACAATAACAAATTTTCTACATTTAGTATCAATCTTGTCTAGTTTAACCTTATATATCCTTTATTAGTAGTGTCCAGTTTCTTTTTTTGTTTTGGAGATAGGTAACTGTTTGAAACTTCTTCTTACTAGGAATAAAAACTTCCTCACGATATTCCATAATTCTGGACAAATAACAGGTTTGCTTTTTTAAAGCCAAAATTGCAGGAATCCCTTTCTAAACTTTAAAATCTTCATTGGTGCATAACATGATCAGTTCCCGTTGTCGTGACATTTTTTTCCCAATATGACCATATAAATTCATTGCCTACTGTGGTATTACCATAGTCAAAGCATTCTCAAAATTGGTTTCAAAATCTCAATAAAAGGCAGTTAAATGTTGAACGTAGGTTAAAACTTGCTGATAGATTGTCTGGGTTAATTTGAGAAAATTCCGGACCTCCCGTATTATACTTCTATAGTTTAACTCTGGAAAGAAACTCTGAGATGGTTCGTGTTTTTAAAAAAAATTATGCTGTCACTTTCTACGGGCAAATTAATGTCATTAAATTAAATTTAGTAAATACATCTGCTAAATAAGTAAAATTTAGTTTCCAATTGATTAAGTTTTCTTTGAAAAGTGAACTCATGATCTAGTTTAATGAGAGCCAATATCACTTAGACCCCCACTTACACCTCCTTGACCCCCAAATTATTTTTTTGCTGACGTAGACCCCCCTTGCAAGTCGTCATAGATCATTTTGAGAATCACTGGTGTAAAAGATCTTAATTAAAAAGGTATCTTGTAAATTCCTCTTAAAATGGCAGTAGCATGCAATATATATATATATATATATGTATATATATATATTGTTCAAGTTTTAATAATTTAATCTTACAAAAGAATGACTAACTTAATAGTCTTAGAATAGATTAGAGAAATTATGTATTTATTTCACATGTTACATTCAATAAAAAGAAAAAAAAAGTATGTAAGTAAAATTGACTTATTTTTTTCTTTGAAAATTCTTTTAACAGTTTGAAGCAATATAAATTAAATATTTAGCAATTACAGACTAGTTCATTTATTATTAAACAAAATTATCACGATATATTACGATTACAAAACAAATCATCATAATAAATATAACTACGTTGTATTTCAATTTCGAGCTATTGCTGTTAGGATCCTTTATGTGTAAATAATTAATGAAAGTACTCAAAAGCTCATTAATGTTTTGCATTTTAAATGACCTACTATCGTCCTTTATAAGCTACTAAGGTAGTTATTTTTATACGAGAGGCAAATATTTTTTTCATTTGAATAATAATGTCAATAGAAAATGTTTTAAGAAGATTACGGTACATTCAAGCTACGAAAACACACATACTTAAAAATGTTCATCAACATGAAAATATTCTACGAAACTCAGGACATTAATATTTATGTATAAATAAATAAATAAAATAGAAAGCTCAAATGTAGCAAAATAATTTTTTCTTTTCACTTTATCTTACACAATGATTAAAATTCCTGGGCATTAAAATTACAAAAAAGAATCTGAAAATGAAAATATTGTTACCTTTTTTGTTGTCCTACTTTGTCTTGTCTGTTTAAGCACAGGAAACTAAAAGAATTAGTTCAGAAGTCAAATTGACACAAGATTCCCTCAGTTTTCTTCGAAAAGGGGTCTCTTTCTCAGGGTCATCCTGCCCTTTTTTTTCATTCATAAAACTTGATCGTGCTTTTCATCACTTTTGTTGAGACTAATCTCTGCCAAAATCTCTTTCAATAGTACCCGAATTCACGTATACAAAATAGTAACAGTTATATGAAATTAGTTGTAAGAGAAGGAACCGGATGCTGAAATTCTTTATCACCCCCTCTCCCTTCCCCCATGGGACCAGCGTTGGGAAACACGTCTTTAAATACTAATGAATACCCGTTAAAAAAAAACTCCACAGAAAACGTGAATATTTTGCATACATTTTTAATTTTTTTAACTTCGAATTTTTGTTCTAACTCATTTATTTTCCTCATAAACTAGTTAATTTTGCATCCAGTTTGCCGCCTCCTAAGGTTGCCACCCCAGGCAGGGGCCCGGCTTGTCCCCCCTAGCGCTGACCCTGCTCCAATCTTGCAACTATCCCTAACTAAAACATTTATACATACTTCCCTACAGAAATTATACCAATTGACAGCTGTGTGTGAACCAACACCCAGGTCTGTGACTGCATATTTCTGAGGGCACCTTCCAAACCATTTTCGCATTACTAACAAAACAGTACACGTATCCATATTACTCACTAGCGTAGCTAGCTCTAAGGGAGCCCCATATCAAAATTCCTTCAGGGTCATTTCTTAAATATGGGAGCCCTGTTAGAGAGACTAGTTGCAGATGTCAGAGCCCCTGTGGCTTGGGGGCCCTGTATCATTGATACGGCAGTAGCTACGCCCCTGATATTATTCAATTCAAACCAAAACCCTTTCCTTATGCACTCCTAGACACATGATTATCCTCCTTCACACTCGACTGATTTCTGCAGTACCATTCAAAACCATCAGTCACTTTCTTACCCGTTCTTTTTAAAGAATGTTTATAGAAAATACTAGAATATATATATCCTTACTACTATTATAAATGCGAAAGTTTGTATGAATGTTTGTTATTCTTTCACGCAAAAACAACTGAATGGATTTTAATGAAGCTACAATAATATAGCTTATACATCAGAATAACACATAGGGTATAATTTATAAAGATACTGTGTGAAGTGTACAAAATATGACAATAATTGTCAAGAAAGGTAAAAATTGTGCCATCTGCAAAAAAGCCCACAACAGAATATGTGTGAAGCAAAACTTTTGCTTTTTGTTTTGTCTACACCATGCATCAATTAATCGCTCACTTTTAATTTATTCCTTTGATCAGTGTAATCAATATTTTTTTTTATTTCAGAATGAAACTAGATTTAGAAGGGAGAGGTGGTGGCAAGATTTTAACATTAAATTAATACAACAGAAAGTAATATTAACATATTACACTTCCAGATACAAATTATTTACACTATTTTAAGCAACCATTACATCAAATTTTGTAACAATCCGTTACTTTTGCTGAGCAGAGATCAGCTTAGGAATGTGTTTTTAAAAATCGACCAACAAGAGTTACGGGGAATTATAAATAAATAAAAATCCCTTTTATTTATTTATAATTACAGACTTAAAATTATAATCTATAGATTAATTAAATATCTACAGACTTAAAATTTAACAAACGTTTTTTTTTGTTCAGCTGAGAAATGCAAAAAGGTTTTTTTGTTTAATTTGCATTTCATGTAAAATTAACTCATTAAAAACTTCTTCATCCTTCAATCTGTATCGTTTAATTTTTAAATTCACATGTGTGAAGAACGGGTATACCAGCTAGTATATTGTAAACGCGAAAGTTTGTATGTATGGATGTTTATTTTTTCACACAAAAACAACAGCATGGATTTTAATGAAATTTTACAATAATATAGCTTATACATCAGAATAACACATAAGCTATAATTTATATATGTATGGATGTTTGTTATTTTTTCACACAAAAACAACAGCATGGGTTTTAATGAAATTTTACAATAATATAGCTTATACATCAGAATAACACATAAGCTATAATTTATATAGATATTGTGTGAAGTGTCCAAAATATAACGATAATTATCCAATACAAATGCACCAAACAGACCAAAAGAGAAAGAAAGACAGGAAACAAAAATAATAAAAAAATTAAAAAAAAACACACACCGGAAGGAGGATTATTTTTTTTGTGAGATCTCCTTCTCCATTTTTATTTTAAAGAAACATAAAGGAAGAATGCAGCTAGGTAAAATAAAGAGAAAGAAAGGGGGGAGAAAGAGGGAGAGGAATTATTGAATTTAATTGAAGGTATCATTTTTTTGCTAAAAAGGAAAAAACAAACAAACAAACAAGAAATTAACCTTAAAGTATACTCAAATTGTTGAGTTAGAGTTAAACCAGGAAGCTGTCATATATTATGAGAGAAAAAATAAAGTTAAAAAGATTGAGAAGAAAAAAAAAAGGGGGTGGGGAGGGCAGGAAACATACAAATTTGAAACATTTAACGAATTAATTGTAATTGAATAGGCATGTATTGCATTTTTTAAGTATATAAATAATAACTACTGTACTGGGCGATAAAATTACAGCATGGTTACCTTAATATTTTTATCATCTGTCGATGTGGTTGCCAAGGGGATAATGTATATTAGAAATAACTTATTGGTTTTTCCCCGCGGTAACCCTATTAATTTCAGATGATTTCTTTAAAAATTTAACCATTTTCAGTGTAATTCTTGTATTGTTTGTCTTCTGTTTTATTTTGTGCTATATTCGAATATGGGTATTTCTAATATGAGTGCTAGAATATTTTTTTCTTAAAAGAATAAGTGTTGTACTTTTAATTATCGCTATAAATCGTTTATTTTCTATTTATTTTATGTTTTAAAAATGCTTTTTTTTACGTTCTTTGTTCGAAGAATTTCGTTGAAGGAGCTTGAAGTGCAAGTTTTATATTGAAAGTTTTCAGTACTTTATAATTGATATTCATTATTAATTTTAACATATATTATGTAATTACTAGGTGCATGGCCCAGTGTTGCACAGGCTATCTCTACTTTTATAAATTTCCCTTTCTTTCACAAAATCAGAACTTCTAATACTCATTTTCAAAATGACTTCCACCCTCCCCCCTTCCACTGCTTAGCCCAACGTTGCTCGGGCTTTCTATTTTCCTCATGACACCAGCATTTCTGTGTGTTTGTACGCGCACAATGTGAGTGATTCCTAAAATTATGTCAAAAAATTTCCCTTTTTCGAAATTTGCTCCATTCCACTTATTTTTGATTTAAGACCGGTTTCTTTCCCCTCTCTATAGCCCAAACACGGTTCTTTTTAGTGTAAAATTATTGTTCTATCTTCCCCTCCTTCTTACAGATAAGATATAGCTTCAAATTTCGATGTATAATTTATAAAAAAAATATTGCGTTAGAATTAAAAAAATTATTAATGTGAAGCAATAATAAAAAGAAAACTATTCTGATGCTAAGAGTAAAGCTTTAAAAAGTAGCGTAATGTGAACTTGAAAGTTCCTGCCTCCTCAGTTTCGAACCTGGGAACTGCCTTTTCATAAAGCGCAGCCTATTTAACAATCGTGCCGTCGGGTCCTTCGGGGAGAAGTATTGAATTGAGCTTTAAAATAAAGGTAGATTTTTTTAAATATATCATTTCGTTATTTGTTAAAGTAAAAGATTTTTTTCAGGCTTCATTTTTATGTTAATGCTTTCAAACTTCATATAAATAATAGACGATGCATTAATTGTTCCTTTTAATATTTATTTATACATATTGTTACATATTTTTTATTTATTTATAATTAATATTATAATCTATGTATAATTATTATTGTTATTTATTTATAATTATTATGTTATTTATTTATAGCTATTTTTGTTCTTCATTTCACTTTTCTTATGTTATTTATTATGTTATTTATAATTATGTAATACGAGTATTCTTATGCATTACTTTTATTGTTTTTACTATATGATTATTCTTTTTTATGAGATTACTATTAAATATTATCATTATTACAAAATTGTTATTAAATCATACTATATTAATATTATATATAATTATGATAAAATTATATTTTTAGATTATTATATGCCTTAAAATGCCACCGGTGTATTTTCATCTCAATCAACCAGTGCACTTAGTGCCTTCGACATATGTCTTTCCTGAATACTATTTTTTCATTTCTTACTATTAACTCACACTCTCTATATATTTATTTATTTATCTTGGTGGAATTTTCAATTGTTAATAAAATACATTTTTAAAGTGCTCAATTGAGCTGAAATTTTATGTACATGATTATTTTGGATGATAATACAATAATTTAATTATAATTAATAAAAATTCATTGATTAAAACTAATTATTTAAAGAATTGCAAATACAGCCACGTTGGCAACTAGGGTCAAAACTTGAAAAGGTTTTTCTCACGTTTAAAGCATTCAGTTGAACTGAAATTTTATATACACGAGATTGTTTTGGATGACGATACGATACTTTAATGATAATTAATAAAAATTAATTACCACTTAATGTTGTGATTCTGTCATATGTATATACATATTTATATTGTAACTATTTCATAAAAAGTCGCTAAAATAAAATTTTTCTTTGATCTAAGTAGGAAACTTAAATTTTTTTTTATATTACTTGTTTGTGATGCTTTCAGAACTATTCTGAAGGTTTTGGAATGTAATAAAATGATGGTTATTCTTATTTCAGAGGAAAATTTGCTATTTTTGTACCTTTCCTTTTACCCCCGATAAACTGCATACAAGCTTATGTGAAAAATTGTGGCACAGGGGACCGAATCACATTACTTTTAGTCAGCTATTAAGGGATTGGAATATTAGCTATAGTTTGATTTAAAATTATTCTTCATAATTAAAAAAAATCTTTAACCCTCTAGCTGTGTAGCTATTTTATCATAGTAGTTCAAAAATTGCTATTGTTTCATTACGTTATTTAAAATCTACGTATTGTTACATAGATCCGGGTTCTAGGATTTTATGCAAAAAAACAATCACAAAGAAAATAAACAGTTCTTTAAGAGCGATGCGAATTTATTATCAAAAATCCAATCCTTTAAGTACAGGATTCAGCAGCGATATTCACAGAATAAATCTCCGAAGGTCTTCACACCTTCAACAGCAATCAAACACAATAATCAGTGTTTAAAAATACACGTAAGTAAAGATCATTCACAAGTACAACCGAACTAATCGCTAGTCAAAACAATCCTCACTACTCCCTGGTTTAATCAAGACTGACTGGTTGTGGCTGGCACTAATATTTATAAACCCGACAGAAACTTCCAGAAAAATCCACACACATCATTAAGCGTGAACTTAGTGGCGAGTTCACTACTTTCTAGAAAATTCCAGAGGGTTCTGAACTCGCCAAAAAGGATGCCAATTTGGCTGTACCGCCAAGTTCCCACTGAATTGCCATTACAACGTAAGGGGCAGCATTGCTTGCGAATAGTACAACCCCAACATGAAAAAAATACAACACAAAGTAATATAAATACATTAAACACCCAAATACAAATTTACACAAAATTCATAACAATATTAAATCTACATTTTAAAGTTTAAATATTTTTAAAAAATTTTATGA
Organism: Trichonephila clavipes; assembly: GCA_019973935.1. Lineage (NCBI taxonomy): Eukaryota > Metazoa > Arthropoda > Arachnida > Araneae > Nephilidae > Trichonephila > Trichonephila clavipes. The sequence goes on from BMAU01021194.1 coordinate 385,571, forward strand.
AAGTTTTTATTTTAAAATAGTCTTAGATCATCAAAATATAAACATAAAAACATAAGTGAAAACAAACAGAAACAGGCTAGGTTGCACAGCTATAAAGTCAGAAAATATACTTGCCTGTGGAAATTGCGGGATGCGCAGCGAGAGGGTTAAATGAAAGGTAGCATAAAAAGTATGTAGCTGTACTCTTTATATCATGTTATATTTCATATGATTTGAACAGTTTGTAGTGTACTAATTTATTCTGCATTTTTCCATTTTAGTAAGCTTTTTGCAATTTTAATTTCAAACTTAAGTTTCTAACACTTTTTTTGCATCAAATTTTTTAACTACTGCTTCCATAACTGACTAGGATTTTTCAAATAAGGAATTGCTTTGATAATGCATCATCAGAGAAAAATGGGACAATTTTTCCTGTTAAGCCTAACTCCATTTAAAAATTCAATTAATATCATTATTGTAATAAAATGTGCCAAAATTTATAGTTTATAATCATTCAAAATTCAGATCACTCCAGTGTGATGATAGGCCTCAAAACAGGAGAAATGCATTCTCACACATGACACTGTGAAACCTGATCATGATCCTGTACGGGTTAAATATACTTCAATTTTATTATAAAAATGCTTTTGATCTTTGGTTCTCAAACTTTGATGCACATGCCCCAGGGCATATGAATGTCTTCTGAAGAGTGTGAGCAGTTTAGAAAATAAAATAAATAATGGTGACTGGAGAACAAATCTAGATGGATAGTTTATAAGTTTTCTCTCCTAGGGTTACGTTCTATTGTCATTACCAGCTTAAAGGATGTCAATAAAAATCACACAACTTATATAAACACCGTTTTAGAGCATGAAATTTTTTTTTTTTGTATACTATTTTTCAAGTAATGATCATTTAATTAAATAGTCAGTAAATATATGTGCGTTTAATAATGTCGGGCAGTTAAAGTGTAGTATAGGGGGTCCACATGGCGCAGTCATTTATTGGGGGTGACTATAAGCTGTCGCCAAGGTGCTTTATTCAGTGATGGATTTTTTTGCCAACTGTATTCTATAGCCAAGTTACATAATTTAATGTAGATGTCTCAAGAACTTAAAAATTGTAATTTTGAAATAAAAATTAAGAGATATTAATGTGAAATAAAAAGAAATATTTATAAAGATGTCATAAATGCATAAAATTAAAAATTGCATTTTTTTAAGCAAAAAGAAATCGTAAATTAGAATATTTCAGAAGTAGGCTTACCTGCATTCAGGAGATTTCTTCCAAAGGAAGATGGAATATTGCCTCTGTTGTACGTCCTTTTACCAAACATGCTCTCATCTATTTCTACAATACATCACGACCTCCAAGCATCGAACTTTCGTACACACACATTTCCATGCATAGTTCTCTTCAAAAACTGATCCAATCCGTAACTGTTTTCTTTGCGTAATTTCAAGCATGCTCAGCTTACTCTCTTTAAACCAGCTATTCTTCCTTACGATGTCCATTCGCTCCTCTCTTTTGGCATTCCCAAATACATCCATCACTCGAATTCTTCTTAATCCGATGCATAGCTTTCTTGCAAACCAAACATTCCGCACTGGCAGCAATCAATCCTTTTTCCATACACTACTATATTACATTCAATTTTCTCTTTTGTTCCAAATCATAAAAAAACCACCCAAATCGTATCTTTCAGACATACTCTTCAGGATAAGTCGAATGAAAAAACAAAAGAGCAGGAAAATAGAATAATAAAAATAGGTTTAAAAATATCCTGTATGGATGAAACTTAATCTCAAAATGAAAAAAAATTAAAGATGGAATAGTTGATTTGAAAACCATCTGCTCATTTTGAAATTATCCGCAATTTTATTAATCAACCAATAGCAATTTTTTAAAAAGCACACTTAACCTTATCTGCATAAGATCACAAATCAAAAATCAAGAGTTACCAAATTAAACAGTGTGCCAGAATGAATTTATCTCACTGTGACATTTCGGTAAAAATTGCCAAATCCAAAGTAGCCCTCCTATACTACACTTGAGCCATGTCGGGCAGTTCAAAATTATTCTACTAAATTTCTAAAATTTAATAAAAGGAGAGGAAAGATAAAACTGGGACAGAATCACTGTTCCCTCCTTTCAGGAGAAAAGAGCGTGTGTAATTAATTTAAAAGTAGAAGTTCTTTCCTAACTCTTCTAAGAGTGATAAAACCAAATCATTTAATATAATAAATAGTTTTTGGTTTTATTATTTGAATTTCTCTTAGGTACTATTATTGTTATGAAAATTGTTTTGACAAACTTCCATGATTAATCGGTTGTAATATTTTATTTTTTTTTCAAATGGGGTTGTGGATTGCTTGTTACCATTGCAAATGTAGTACAATTCCTTGGAGCTATTATTACTTCTTAGTGTGGTACCATATAGGTGGATACCAAATGCCTCAATGCAATCATGATGCAATATGGTTGTTGTATAGTTTTCGTAACAAATAAAAATTATTTGGAATGAAAACATTTTAGCAACCAATTTTTTTTGGATAAATTAATTCAGCAGTTGTAGTTATAAGAGACTTAGTACTTTTAAGTATTATATTTTATTTATTTTTTTTCATTTGTACTGTAAATGCTTTTTATTTCCTATAGAAATTGAGGCTCAGATTCGTGAGCTTCAAAACAGAAAAGCAAATCTGTCAGCAGATGGAGAAGAAAATGGAGATGGTGTTCCCCTCACTGCTTCTGCTGGCATTTATATGGATGAAGATATCTATGGAGGTGCCAAATCAAAGTATGAGGGATATGTTACATCTATTGCTGCCAATGATGAAGCTGATGCTGATGTAAGTGAATTGAAAATTCATGTGCATTGTATTTTTAACTAGATTAAAAAGATTCATTGATAATAGATAAAAGAATGTTATGTCTATGAATTAAATTTATATATCTAATTTTTCATTGACTAATTTCTAAGCTTCACTTTCCGTTCTGGGTTTTGAAATTTTAAATCTAAAGTTTAGTGAATTTATTGACAGTGGCTCAAAAAATATTCAAATAACTTTCAGCCTTGGAATTTGTTATACCTGAAAAGTATCTTCTATTTTAAAATAAATTAATTGACAATGAAAAATAAAATATTAAATGGATTAAAATAAAAATAGTGTGTACGTATTTATATATTAGTAAAACATTAAATTTCCTCACAGAAAATGATTTAGAGCATATCATTATGTGAAATTTTTTTTTTTTAATGTATGGAGTGAAACATTTTTGAAGTTGTTAAAATGTTAATTTAATTAATCAAAGGATTATCACAATTTAGTTCAATTTAAATCAGGAACAATATCAATTCTTTCTCCTGTAACGAAATTTAAATAAGGGTATTCCTTTATGATTGTGTACACATAAGGGGCTTGCAGACAAAAACAGAACTTGGGTGGCTCTCTTCCAAGTTATTGGAAAAAACCTGGTGTTTTACCCACCTTGAAACCTAAAAAAGACTCAACTGACATTCAAAGTTTTACACCCATTTCCTTAACTGTATGTATCCTGAGTAAATTAACTGAAAGAATGGTTGTTGACCGACTACAGTTTTACTACCTGGATAGTTGCAGTCATATCTGTGAGAGACAGGCTTGCTTCTGATGGGGTAACAATACAACTGAACAAATTGTTCGTTTGACTCAACACGTCAAAAACTGCTTCCAAAATAGGCAAAGCATGCTAGCTGTTTTTGTTTATTTTAAATCAGCTTTTGACAAGGTTTAGAGAAAAATGTTACTCAAAAAACTTTTATGCATGAATGTTTCAGATCATCTCTTTAAATGGATAAGTAATTTTCTGTATTTCTTAAATGTCAACTATGAAAACTCTTGCTCAGGGTATGGCCAAACTAGACAAGACCTTCCACAGGGATCAGGCTTGAGCACAGTTCTTTTTAATATTAGGGCAGTGTTTCTCAAACTTTCAATATTTGTGACCCAATTTCCAATCACAATTTTTGTCCCCCCCCTGTACAACAATAATGTATTTACTGCAATAAAAATGCACTTTGACGCTAAAGCTACAATGCGATCTCAATTATGTATACAATTATTCTACTGTATAAGTATTAAATTTTGTATATGTTACTTTTAAGTAATATATATTAAGAAAATTACTTAAAATATATATTACTTACTTATATATATTATGTTATTTTCTTCTCTAATTTTTAATTGGAACAAATCGCAAAATGATATATTTAATTAAAGATATATTTCCTTGAGCATCCATTTCTCAAAGTACAAATGTCATGAGAAAAATAGTCTAGTCTATGTTGCTCTCTGTCACATCCATCACGTGGCCGCGGTAGCCGAGTGGTATAGGTATCGGACTGTGGCTTGCTTTGTCACAGGTTCGAGCCCAGTACCACTAAAGACCCGCCGTGTAGGGCAGCGATGCACGTTAAATCTGTCGAGAGCTGAAACGTCCTCCCGTTGGTGTGGTAGTTAGGAGAGGGGGGTGCCAGCTCAGGTGTCGTCCACGTCACTTGACCATGGTTCAAAATTACGTGGTCCGTCGCCAAAAGCCCTCGTGTAGCTGAACAGTGCGACGTTAATATTCAATCAATCAATCAATCAGTCACATCCATCACATTCGGCATTATCGGGTACGTTTGCGTGAATCTGGGCAACCTATCGGACGTCTGCGCAAAACATGTAAAAATGCTTTTCCTTGTACAATTCCAGTCAGTTTTGGTCGACTCGATACTTCTATAGCTACCGAATCTAGTTTGAATGTACATTTTTTAATTTGCACATTAATTGTAATTCACGGTAATTAAGTATTTACGACAGTAGAGATTAAAACAAAATCATACAAACATTTTTAAGTCGTAAGCAAACATTCGACGATAATAAAGGATCAACAAGTACATAGATGAACATGGTTTCGAAAATTAAATCAAGGAAATATTCTCAAAAATAGTTAATTTTGGATTTACCACTACTGAAGTAAATGATGGGGAAAAAAGCCCCAGCTCGTTATGTGTTAAAACTTACAAATCTGAAGAACAACATGTGAAAGTTGTTTTTGAAACCATGTAAAATCATTTAGCCATGTTAGCAAAGCATTTTAAAAAGTATTTTCTTGATGAGGACAACTTGGTAGCAAGTTACGAGTGGATTAGGGGTCTATTTCAAGATACTCCAGAAGGGCTCTCAACTTCCGAAGAAGAAATCTTCATAGATTTCACATCCAGTGAAAAATTTAGGCAATTTTGTAATAAATCACTCTTTGAATTTTGGGTAGAGGTGGATGATGAATTTTCTGCACTGAAAACAAAAGCACTTCGTGTTCTATTACCATTTTCAATATCCTACCTTTGTTAAACAGGATTTTCTGCGATGGCTGCTTTGAAGACAAAATATAGATCTCAGCTAAATATAGAAAAATAACTAAAGAGTGTCAATTTCTGATATTAAACCTTCCTTTGAAAAACTTGGCTCTACAAGACAAGCCCATGGAAGTCATTAATAATTATTAAACTTGTTCTTAATTTAGTATTAAGAAATTATTTATAAAATACCTTCTTCAGTACTGATACATTAAACGTATACTGGCTGAATCACCGGCTCTTCGCACGAGTTAATTTTTTTAAAAAAAAACATTCTTGATATAATAGCTGAACTGTAAGGAGAGTAAAACTGCGTGCACGACTTTGTATACAAAAATGTAAAATGATTTTTTTTAGATAAATGCTATAATTGTAAATAACTGTTTAAAATAACTGTAATTTTTTAACTCACAGAATTAGCATTTAGAATTAATGTTAAATAAAGAAAAAGAATATAAAATTCCTATGAAGAATAATTGTGTTATTTTTTAATATTTAAAACGAAAAGAGACTTCAAAATGTTGTAACCCGGGAGCAGGCGCGCACTTGATACTAACGCTAATGGTAGTGCGGGGGGACTCGGTCACCCCAATCATTTGTTTATAATTATTTTTACTCTACACGATACAAATCTGAATTCCAGTTAATAATTTAATTAAGAGAAAGTTTACTTACCGGCTTTCAAGGAATGTTCAATTTTTCTTTGATGATTTGAGAAAAAATCCAATAAAACTGAACTAAAATGATTCAAAAGTGCAAGACCTTAATAAAGGACACATATCAGAGATAGTTTTCACTAATATTACAAATATGTTATTTGCTGGCAAAGCTGTCAAATTTTGTTCAAGTAATTGTAGTTTTAATGAGCTTTCATGATCGAGTGAGTGAACATTAACGTCGCACTGTTCAGCTACACGAGGGCTTTTAGAGACGGACCTCGTAATTTTGAACCATGGTTGACGAGGACGATACTTGCGCTGGCCTCTTTTAACTACCACACCACTCCAACAAGAGGACGTTTGAGCTCTCAACAGATTTAATGTGTATCAATACTACTTCTTCCTCCCCCATACACGACGGATATTTAGTGGTAATGGGCTTGAATTCGTGACACCTTTGATGATCAACAAATAGCAAGTTGAACTTTTTCTTTCTTGTGTCTTTTTGACAAGGCAAACTGAACCTTGTGGTACACTTATGGCTTCATATTTCAGTTGATGGAGTTCTTTAGGAAACATTTGAAAATTTCCCTTTCGTTTCATGTTCATGAATAATATGCATTATTTTGCTTGATCAATTGCAACTTCCTTCAAAAGAGATTACAGATACCCCGCGCCACTGCTGCCGGGTTAAAAGTGTATTCAGAAAAAAATACAGATCTTCTAAAAAGGATTGATGTTTTTCACTATGCTTTATATGTTTGAGATTACTCATAATAAATAAATCTTAGCCAAATAATCCTTCAAATCAATCTATTCTTTTCCAAATATCATAAAACTCTTCATTATTTACAATTTCCCTAAGTGAAAAACAAATACATAAAAGATGGAACGGAACTAATGTAGAAACCACACCAGTAAGTTTGGAGGTTAATCAAATGATCAGCAAATGTATTATGCTGCATGCCTTCCTTGAATCATGTCTTCCTTTTCTTTCTACAACTAATGTACAGTATTTCAATAATAATTACAGTGATGAAATGTTTATCTTAGAATTTTTCTCAGGGTCTGGGTTTCGTTTTTTCCTTTAACAAGTAATATTTTATGTTAAAAAAGAAAAACGCCAGATGATAAACATAAATTATATCAGTGTTGTGTATTTTTTTATTATGGAAAAAAGTATTTTGTTTCACTTTCCAGTTATTTTTTTTAAAAAAAAAATCTTTAAATTTTCGATATATGCTCGCACCTCCCCTTGTAGGGTTATCATGCCCCTTCAGGGGGGCGCACCCCACACTTTGAGAAACACTGTATTAGGGTCAGTGATCTTTTGAGTTTCATCGAAAATGCAGTGCCAGTGATGAATGAGTGGTTCTTTATTATATGCTGATGACCTTGTTCTATGGTCAAAGGCAGAAAAATACCTTGAATTTGGCTCTAGAGGCCTTGGCAAACTGATCCTTAGAAAATGACTTTAAGATAAACCCTGATAAGACAAATTTTGAACTTTTCCCATTATGGCATTCATAGATATAAAAGAGCTGACAAGTTGGCCGAAGAGGCTTCGACATTGCAAGTCCATCTGTTTAAAATTGGCCAGGCTGATTCTCCACTTTGCCCTCTCTGTAATTCCTATGCAAATCACTGGTGAGCATCTTTTTGGTTGCTCCTCCTTTCTTAATGTTCGCTCTCAAGATAACCCTCTTACTAGCGCAGCTTCTGTTTTGTACTGAACTGCAAGATCCTTATGTCCGAGAGGATATTGGTGGACATAATAAAAAAACATCAGGACTTTCCAATCTGGTAAAACTAAAACTAGTTAACCCATTTTTTTAATTGAAATTTACCCTTAGCATGAAAGTGAGTTTTTTCCTAAACCAAAAATTAATTGTATATTTTTTTAAGTGATAAATGAATTTATTTTTCTAACATTCATGAAATAATATTATAATATGTTTAAACTCAATTGAATGAAAATCTATATTGTGTATGAGGAATAAGTAATGTTTGAATCTATTTGTTTCATGTTAAGTAATGTTTAAATTGTAAATGTGTTTGTTCAAAGCCAGTAATCTCTGAAAGTTCTTGATCATTTCCTCTGAAATTTTGACATAATGTTTTGACCCTGTTGCCGAATGGTTTTGTATACTTATAATTTCGTAGTTCATTCTAAAATTTTTTAAAATTTAATTTTTAAGTGATTTTCTAGTGTTATGACGTCAAATGATGCCACATTTTTCTCTGAATGTGACAATTTATAATTTACACACAGTTTTTTCATGATTATTACATATTTTTACTATTGTTATGTTTATTGATTATCATATTTATCCATTTTTTTGTTCTTTGATACATAATGAGGATTACTTTCTAATAAATCATTGTTTTAAAAATTATTCTTTCAACAACTCAAATTTTGTTTTGTAGTTAGTTTTGGCAACATTATGATTGCATTATTGTGGGATGTTTACAATTTTGCTTATTTATTATTTTTCATGTTTTATTCTGTAATTTTTAGCTAAGCATAGATTATAATTATATTTGACTTCTGTGCGCTTTGGTTTTTCTACCGAATAGATAAAATTCTTAAGGATTTGATGGTAACATTAGACTGGATGCATGATCTTTACAAACGGATAGTATATTGATTGAAATTTTCCGCTTGTTTTATCGTTCTCCAGTAATACTAAATTAAATTAATTCAATATATAATTCGACTCTCCGTTCCATATCACACTATTTGATGACAGCATCCAGTGGGTCTCGGTGGTGCGTTATCTGGGCCACTAACTTACAAAAAACACATCGACTATCTAGCAGATAAATTCTGGGGTAGAATTCATTTAGCCATCTCCCTTATTAGGAGAATGTCACCTCTATCCCTGGAAAATAAAGTTATATTGTACAAGCAAATTTCGTGCCCAGTAATTACCTATGCTGCTGCCATCTGGGGGCAGCAACCACCAATCACATGAAGAGAATTCAAATTATGCAAAATGTCTTCTTCATATCATAATGAATGCACCTTGGTAAGTTCGAAACGGTGTGATACACAACGACCTACATATGGAGCCAATTTCTAATTACATCACTAAACTATCTAGAAATGTTTTTAAATCTGTTGAATCTCATGACAATCCAATTATTAGAGCACAAATACTGCTCACTTATCCACACCCTAAAATTAATTATGCATATTCGACAAAATGGAAAAACCCTCTCCACCCCTCATAACACTACAAAAACACCCTTTATTTACATCAACAACACAGTCAGCTTTTGCATTGCGTCTAAGACTGGGTCAATAGGGATGAACTGTCACCCTTGCTAATTGATTGCCACGGCAATCTTGTTTCCTTCCTGCCGCTTTCTCTCTTCGAACCCGCCGGCGTTCTACTTCAACCGCTCGGCCTTGGGGTTGCGTCATACCTTCCCGATTGTGCAGGAGCTTTTTGATTTGTTTAATATTTCTTTCATCGTCTATCTTTTTCGCCCAATCTACTGGATAAAAGCGCCAGCTGCGCTGTCGCCCATTTATATCAAATTTTAGTTCAGTTTCAATGTATAATTGTTATGTTTGTTTTTATTTTTTGTTCCTACAGTTTTTTCCATCAAACATTTACCTCAATTTAAAAGACGTCGCCAAATGCATTCAATATTTGCAAACCATTCTGTGCATATTTAAACTATTTTTTTTTTCACTAGCCAAAATTTTAATTAGGCAAAAGTAATCAACAGGATTTTTAATAAGTATGTTTTTTTTCTCTGTTTTAGACAATTTTTTAAATTTCATTTGATGTTACTATCGAAATACAAATGGCAAAATTAAGAGTTTCTGATATATATTTTGAATCATATATTTGAGATGGTCAACATAAATTTCTACAAATGTACTTTATCTCGTTGATGGCAAGGATTATAATGGAATGCACTCTGTGGAATTTCTACTGACATAAAAAGGTTCATTGTTGCTAAACTGCAAGAGCTTCTTCACTAAAAAATTAGTGCTTTGAAGCCTCCACTATGGAGAAAACGTAAATTTTAGGTTCATAACATAAGGACAAACACAAACCACAATAATTTCAAGTATTCCATCTGTGGAATTTCTACTGACATAAAAAGGTTCATTGTTGCTAAACTGCAAGAGCTTCTTCACTAAAAAATTAGTGCTTTGAAGCCTCCACTATGGAGAAAACGTAAATTTTAGGTTCATAACATAAGGACAAACACAAACCACAATAATTTCTAGTATTCCATTTGTGACGGGCTCACACGTCTTTTCTTTAACATGTCCTTTGGGTTCTTTGGGCCAGAATTAATGGCAACTCTTTTCCAACCAAATTCAAGAAGTGAAGTGTGAATGAAAGATGCAAATTAACAAGCTTTTAAATATCGGAACTTAGAGTAAGCGAGAGGGCAATGTATGGCAATTTGTGGCAGTTGATGCCAAGTAGAGAAATGTTAATATAGTTTGTGGTTCAAGTTTGGATAGCGTTATGTAGCAGTGATTAGAAGTTATAATTGATAAAGTTATAGAGAACCAAGGTGCATACCAGTGCACACAAGTAAATAAAAGATTGCCTTAACGATATTAGTGATTGATTCTTCAGACTGCAACACGGTAAGATTGACTGTTTAATATTAGAATCAGTGATTGTATTAGAATTGAATTTAGGTTATTCAGTTATTGATAGTGGTCTGAGTTAGCTTAACTCATTATTATCTATATATATTGTGTGTTGCGTATTTTGCCATCGTAGATTCTCTCACATTAATTATTATAATTTAATTTGTTAGAAGTTTAAGTTGAAAATCTTAATAAAGATATATTAAGATTGTGTTTCCTTCTAGTTCTTTCATTAATCCTACACCTCTAGCTCACGCTGATACTCCGAGAGATATTCTCCCGGGGGGGGATATCACATATTGACAAATACAAAATAAAATCTGTTAAGAAATTTTTGTTTATGTATATTTATACACCTACTGGCCATTAAAATTGCTACACCAAGAAGGTGACATGCTACAGACATGAAATTTAAACAGGAGAGCTACGATATGCATATGATTAGCTTTTCAGCACATTCAGACAAAGCAGGTGACACCCAGAATGGGTTTAAAAGAGGAAATTGTTCAGCCGATTTCTCATGCACAGATTGCGTTAATGTTGTTGCCTGACAAAAAGTTGTTGTAATGCCTCGTGTAATAAAACAGAAATGCGTACCAGCACATTTCTGATTTTGATAAGGGTCGATTGTGCAGTTATCGTATCTCAGTATCGGTGCTTGCATCAGTTGAGATCCAATGACTTTTAGCAGAATATGGAATTGTTGGTATCAGAACGGTAATACGGAAGGCCGTACTGAATCTCAAGCCCCTTATCGCTAGCAGCCGAGAAGACAAGCTTGTTACCTGCATGGCTTTAACCCTTTCGGAGTGAAGGATGCAAACACGTGCGTACCACCAGGGCTGGTGGGTTTTGTGTAGTTAAGTCTAAATCCATAAAAATACCGAAATATAAACGCATTCGATATTTTCCTGTATATTATACAACCGGCATATGCTTTATATATTTCATATTAATATACTTCATTTACTTCCTGTTTAAGTACAAGTTTTTAAACATTTTATTGTCAGCATTTGTAAAAGTCGACCTTGTAAAATAAGAAAAAAGAGTAATTTTGTCTTCCAGATCTAATTATCCATTAAAAACTGGACTGTAAGTCCATATCAAATGATTTAGCGAAAGTAAATCTCTCATCTTTATAAACAAAAACCACATGTTCATTTTAAGAGCAGTCGTAAAGCACTCAATTCGAAAACATTCCCTTCCCCTTATGTTTATAAAACATGTGTATGTGAGTAATATTCTTTCATTTTGAGTAGAAGGTCAAATTTCCATGTATCTCAAATCTTATGGACATAGAATGCCATCTATTGCCAAAAAACTGAGCTTACAAAACGTTCCAGGTGCCTGGCTCACCAGTGAGTCATTTGGCCTGTGACGGTGTTTCATGCTGGCTCATATTTGGGAAGTTTATCCTGAAGGGGTTAAGTCAGGAGCCCTGAGTCAAGAATTGGGGTCGTTTGCAAGATGACAAGTATCTGAACAAACAGTTCGATTACATTTGCGACAGCTTGGAGACCATGTCTGTGGCTACCCTTGAGGCTGCATCACAGACAGGAGCTTCTTCAATGGTGTGATCAATGATGGACCTGGGTGCAGGAATGGTGAGACGTCATTTTTTCAGATGAATCTATGTTCTATTTACAGCATCAAGATGGCTGCATCACGGTTAACGCATATTGGCAGCATGTATTCCTCATCGTTGCACTGGCCCATCACCTGGCGTGATGGTATGAGGTGCTATGGGATACATGTCTCAGTCACCTCTTGTTCGCATTGATGGCACACAGAACAGTGCACGTTACATTTCTGGTGTGTTATGACCTGTGGCTCAAAACCCTTTATTCAATCCCTTCGAAACCCTACAGGATAATGCATGACCATATTGCCGATATTGTATGGACCTTCCTTGACACGGAAAATGTTTGGCTGCTGCCCTGGCCAGAAAACGTCTGGTACATGGTTGCCGAGCGACTCTATGGTTGATGAGTTGTGGCATAGTGTTGAAGCTGTCAGAGCATCTGTAACTGTACATGCCATCCAATCTGTTTGACTCAATGCCCTGGCATATAAGTGTTGTTATTACTGCCAGTGGTGATTGTTCTGGGTATAGATTTCTCAGCAACTAAACACCTGAATTTCTTGAAAATTTAATCATTTATTTCCAGTATAATATATTTGCCCATTAAATATATTTTTAATGGCCAGTAGTGTACATGATTTTTTTTTATAAAAAATCATACCTCAAGGGCAAAAGGTTAAACATATTAGAAAAGTGTACTTTCTCAATACCTTTTTTAAACCAGAACTGAGCCACAGCAATGCGTGGCAGGATACAACTAGTAGTAAATAAAAAATATAATAGTGCAGCGGAATTTGAATGTTGGTAAATTAAAAAAAAATAAAAACTTTGCACCTTGGTACTGATTTTGTGTTACAAATATTAAATTTTCTTAAATATTCTGTGTGTATAATATGCTAAACGCCTTTGCATCAATTCAGCTAATGTTGGACAATGAGAAAAGTCTGTTTTAAAAGGCGATACCAAATTATTTGCCTGTTAAATGAGACATTGGACTCACACACACACACACATTAGTTTTCTTTAAATATTTTATTAAAAAATAAAAGTGTGTAAGTTATATATTTTAAATATTTTATTAAAAAATAAAAGTGTGTAAGTTATGTTTTATGTTACTTTTATATTCTTTTCACATAACAAAATATTAATAATAAAGATATGCTATTTTCTTTTATATAATTCTTTAATATAAATATTCTTATTCTTAAATTTTGTATTTTTATTTTTCTTGGTTCATAGTTCCATTATATTTATGGTAGGTTTTATGGAAAAAATAAAGTAATAAGGTCATTAATTTTAATACTTTATGGAAAACCTTTGACTGAAAACTGGGTTTTGAGGTTTTATCGGGTATTTGCGAGTCCTAATGTATATATATGACATGTTTCTATAATATTGCTGGTAAGTAGTGATGATAACTGTTAAAATGTGGCAAGTGGATGTAGTATTGACGAGGCAGTCCTTTGAAATAATAACTCCGGTTTATTGAGAATTAAGCAATTTACGTTCCAACATAACCAGAAGCAGATAAGAAGACACAAAACACATAAAGACACAACAAAGGAAACACACACAACAAATAAAACTAAGATACTATGTGCTGCAGTTGACTATATGTTGAATGCAGACAAAGACAGAAGAGACGGAATTTTTGAGAGTCTTGGTTTTTATACCAAGCGGGAAAACACATGAATTTGGTGGGTGTATTGATGTAATTCCAAAAGTCCCGATTAGGTGTGTAGCTAATTAAAATAATTAAACGGTTGTCCTGAAGGACTGGACCATAGATAAATATAGATATAGATATTAGATATTAAATTACTGCAATTATTACATATATATATTTGTGTATGCATAAACACAGCTTTGAAACTATGAAATTTTACACTTATTGCAATGTATTTTTTGTATATATGAAGTACTCAAGCATATAGATTAATCAGTATTTTCTATTATTTTCATTTAATGAAAATTGTAAAGTAATGTTTGGAAAACCTTATGAGCTGCTTCATTTTATTTTATGTATTTGTAGGATGATGACTATGAAACAACTACTCTTATGAACAATAAGAAAGCTGGTTTCACTGCTCCAGCTGCCTTTCTTCAAGAATTGCGAGGAGACAAGGTAAACTTACTTTTATGCTTACCATATTTCCTGGTTGTATAATACTACTTTGTACAAAAAAACCCTCAAAAAATTTACTGTAATCCTAAATTTAAAATAATAGATTAAATTATATTTATTTTAAAGTTATAGTTGACTTTTCATAGTTTACCTATTGACCTTTCAGAGAACTAGGGTTTGCAGCCCTGGGATCCATGTTTTTTTTTTTCAATCCTGAAATCCTGGAATTAAAATGACTAATCCCAGGATTTAATTTTTGTTTAAATTATATTTAATTTATTTTCAAATTATATTTAATTTATTTTCTCATCGAAATTTTCTAAGAGTTTAATTCTTAGGAAATTTATATTTTGTTTACAAAATATGTATGTAGAATTTTTTTGTGCAATTATAAGTGCTATAAGTAAAAAAAAATACATGCAGCTCTCATTTCTCATATGGAGAACTTCGCACAAATCTGTGGCTCACTGCAATACTTACACAATAATAATATAAGCAACATCTCAGGAATAGATTTCGTCACAGTTCCTTCTTCAATTAAGTGAGTGAGCGAGTGAATATTAACATCACACTGTTCAGCTACTCGAGGGTTTTTGGCGACAGACCTCATAATTTTGAACCATGGTTTAGTGACAAGGACGACACCTGAGCTGGCACTCCCTCTCCAAACTACCACACCAAGGGGAGGACGTTTGAGTTCTCGACAGATTTAATGTGCATCGCTCCCCTACATGGGGTCTTCAGTGGTACTGGGCTCGAACTTGTGACAAGCCAGCCACGATCCGATACCTTGTCCAACTAGGCTACCGCAGCCCCTTCAATTAAATGCTGTGAATTAATAACGAACCTGCTTAAAAGACTTGACACTTCAAATCCCACTGCATTACTAACAGCTTATGCAACTGGATCTTTTATTTAAAATTGATTCATATTCTGATTCAATAACTGAATCAATTTATATGCAAAAACCATTAAGTATAGCAGAAGAACTAGATAAATTTGTCAAAGAGGTATATGCACTAATGCAGTCAGTGTATTAGATTTGAGACACTGTCTTCAAAAATTCATTGATTCTTTTTTGAAAATAGAGGGAGTAGTAGTGACTACCCGAAAAAAACACACTCCTATTTAATGAGGATAAAACCTACCAGTATAGAATCTGAACAAGAATTTTCTTTAGCAGGACAATTTATAACAAAAACATGAAGCTGAAAAACGCTGGGCAATCTGTGATTTTTAAAAGATTATTTACAGAAACACAAGAAATGAAGATACTTTAACTTCATTATGTACTATTTTAATGTTTTTTTATGATGAATTAAGTTTGGATTTGTTTCAATAAAATTAATATTAAACCAATTTTTAATTATATTTAAATTTTTAAACATTTAAAGAGTAGATTTTATTGCAATTTTATTATTCTTTCATTTATAATGTCATATTAAGGATTGTAATATCGGACCAAAAGTTAAATATCGGTAGTAGAAATTTTAGAAAGAAAGAAAGAAAACACATTTATTTATTTCTCTGTTTTATATTTGCCAGTTTTATTAGAAAGTTAAATATAACAAAAAATAATTTATAACTTTTAAAGTTATATCAGTATATAAAGAATCACAAAAAAGGGTAAATATCATTATTCAGTCTCTGGTACTAACAATTTTTTTAAATGTGATCTTTAAAAAAATAATGCATCAATTGTACTGCTACCTTGAACGTAATTTTGCGCAAAAATTACCAGCTGTTGAAAATGCTCTTTCGGCATTTACGCTAGTTGGTGTTACTGTTAGCAATGTGCGATATACTTTTTCCAAATACTATTTACTTCTAAATCCCTTATCTTCAAATAAATCGATTTCTCGTTGGATGGTTTTGGATAAAGCTAGTTTCTGTATTGTATTTTGGTTTGTTGAAATTTTTTTAGTTATCGCTAATTATAATTTTTGTTCAAGAGACAATTCCTTTTCATTATCGACATTAGTGTCATCTTCTTCGATAACTGTACTGAATTCTTCTGAACATGGATAGGTTTGAGGGTAAAGAATTTTAAGAAATTTGAATTGGTTAGTCTCTCTCTTTTTTTTTTTTCATTTTTGAAATCATTATAATTATTGTAAATACCGTAAGATATTTTCTATTTCAGTATGCCATTCTTCTTTGCAATTTTTCAATGTAATATGTAATTTTTCAGATAGTGGTGTGTGCTATTCTTTCAGTGACTGCAACATGAAATTTACTAAATTAGAATATTTCTGACATTATTGGAAGTAGAGCTGATACAGTTCTAAGGATGTGAAGTCAAATTCACTATAGGAAAAATTAATTTTCAGGCTTTAGTTGGTCATTGCTTTTTAGATTGGATGTTTCAGTTTTGAAAATCGTTCCATCATTAGGAGTAAACTGTTCCAACATGTTTAGAATATTAACATATGTTCTGTTTCTAGTGAATACCAAAAAAAAACGGTATTTAAACTTGTGAATACCGGAATTATAAAATTGTACAAATGGCTCAAAATACCAGTATACTCGTATTGCAATCCCTAGTCATGATGATTCTTTCACATCTGTTTTCAGACATACTTGATTTTTTTATGCATGCTAAAATCACGATAGAAATTTAAAAGGATGGCAAGAAAGATAAAATTAGGAGTATTTCACACTATATGGTTAAGAAATCAGTGCCAAAAATCAAACAAAGCCTTCAATTTATGCCTATCATATTTGTAATTGAGCTAGAAGCATTTATCAAAAACCTTGTCGAGCACAAATTTATCTTGTTAGAAAGATGTGCCAATGAATGAAGAATTAAAATTTAACATATTTGCAATTGACAAAAACTATACAAGGAGAAAAGTGTAGTGTGAAAAATTGAATTTAGAACAATTATATGAGCACAGTTTGCATGAGTAATGAATTTATTTTCCAGCTTCTAGTGTGGATGCTTTAGTTTTTATTGATTTTATGGTTCATTGAAAACACGTAAGTGTAAACTTGGAAAACATCTGCTAAAACACTAAGTTTGCAATGTATTTTTAGATTATGATTGAAAATCTTTAATAAAAGTGTTTTAGTTGAATTTATGTTAAATGTTAACTTTTATATATATATATATATATATATATATATATATACTGAACTAAATATTAAATGTTTTATTGGAAATATGTATTTTTTTAATTATACTAGATAATATATTTGAAGTATAAATATTTGTACAAGTTCATTATTCTTGCACTTCTCAAAATATGGTTTTATTTTAAAGTGTTCTAGATTTATATTTCTAGTATAATAGTTTTATAAAATCGATGATTAATAGTATATCTGAAAAAGATACAGTTGATTTTTTAGTATTTGATACATGTTTTTTTTTGTGACCAATGGTTAAAAATATCAGTCTGAAAATAATTATGAAACATTTTGTAATCAATACTTATTAATAGTTAACAATTTTTGAGCACCATGGTTATTGCAATAGTTTAGAACATTAGTGGTCATCACATGTTATTTTTAACAGAAACAAAAATGAGAGGAGTTCCTTAAAAAAGCATTTTAATGTTTCTTTCAGGAATTTGATCCATTTGGTGACCGAAAGATTCCCCGCATTGTAGATCGTGAAGATGAGTATCGTGCCCAAAGAAGAAAGTTTATGATTTCACCTGAAAGATTGGATCCTTTTGCAGATGGTTAGTCATATTGCTTTCATAAATACTTTTGATCTGAATTATTATTTGTAAAATGCAATTTATTTAGTTTTTAATGGCAGTCCATTGTTTCCTTTAATTGGAAGCTCTTTATTTTAGTGTAATTAATTACTCATTGAATTGGTTGAATCATTTTAACAATCGCTTAGTGCAATTTTTTCTCTCTAAAATTTGCATTTGTAAATATTTTCTGTTTATCTTTAAACTTTATTACATTTTTCTCACTTTCTTAGTAATATGAGAATACTACTGCTAATCTGTTTTTTAAAGTGTCCTTTTTCGTACATAAAATAATTTGATAACAGAGCTTTCTGATGTGATGATAGTTTGTGAATTCATTTTTTAAAAATGTCCAAGTTTAATGTATCTAAATTATTCAGCGTTTTACTATTAATGGTGAAATTCAGATGTTTTTCTAAAAACTTCTGAATTTTATTATCTGAGATGACAAATTTTTGCATGGTTTAATAACTTAACCTTCATCTTTTTTAAATTTATGAAATTAATGAATAATTTATGTTATCCTTGGAAAATATTTACTAATGTTACTCTATGAGTAATATTTAAAATTTGAGAAAATGCCTATCTGTAAATCTTATCAGTTTTAAGTCATGTGTCAAAGTTAAATTTTTTAGTACTTCTTTTATCCTGTAACATAAAAAGTTCGTACCATTAAAGCTTTCCTACTTAGAAAAAATTTAATTTTTGAAATAACTTTCATGTTTAAGGATGTCTTTTTTATATTCTTCTACAACATGTTTGATAATCTTATAGATCGATAAAAGAATACTTTCAGATTTTAAGGCAGAACTAAAACTTAGGGGAGAGGAAAGTATCTTGGTTATCTTGGTATCTTATTACTGTTTAATGTCAGGCTAAAACAAAATGATTAAAATTATTAATAAAGTCTTCCCACCTGTATTATTTGCTCTTTAAAAATATCTGTTGGAACAAGGAGCTTAACTAAAAAGTAAATTTTTCTTATAAAATTTATTGGTTCATGTTTATCAAAGAATTGAAACTCTTTTGTATGTTTTATTTTCATTCATGTGTTTTGGAATTAAAGACAAAAAAAATCTTGTAGAAAAGTATTTTTAATTGGGACTATCATAGTTGACTTTGGTTAATGATAATTGAATACAATATATTTAAAGTATATATATACATATAATTGAAGCTGATTGATTCATTTAATTTTCTTCTCTATTCTTTGAAATTAGTTCTTATGTTTGGGAAAAAGAATAGATTTTTAATTTCTTTTTATTAGACTGTATTTTGTGAAAAATGACAAAAGTTTTCTAAAAATATTGTAAGCTTTCGTTTATCAATGTGTAAAAAGGGAAACTTAATTAAAAAATGCAGTATTTTTTAATTATAATAAATTAATTCCTTTACTCAAACAGGAAAATTAAAATGCTTTGATTGTATAAATACATACTGTCATCTTAAATTTTCTTTGAATGTTTTATATGGGATTTTTTAAAATCAAAATGTATTGAATACTTTTATTAGTATAGGTTTTTCTTGGAAGTCATTGTGTTGGGAAATGTGAATGAGACATTGGTAACATTTCCTATTGACTTCTGTTATAAATTTCTTAATTATCTCTATAATTTAGTACATTCCTAAATTAAGCTAAGAAATTTCATTTTTATTCTTCTACTGCTAGGCATCTTCCAAATTTTAAATATTTTACGTAATTATACTACTTCGTTAAGAAAAAAATTCCCAAACCTTTTAATGTTGGAACTCTAGACTGCCTAGTATAAGTGAGAGTATGCATGGATTGAATGAAAGGTTAATTTATAATAACTGTTTTTTTGCCTATAAAAATGCTTTGTTTTAAAAGAAATGTAAATTGTTTGTCCCCAAGCTTATTTAAAAATAGAGCAAAAGAAAGACTCTCTCAGAAACGTAGTTGTGAGTTATATGTTTTTCTAGAAACATTTTTAAGTATGGTTTTAGTAACTCAATGTTTTTTCAGGTAACGAAAGGGCCGATCACCAGAGAGAAGAATGAAGTTGGCTCTCATTTGTTACCTCACTTTAAAACATGTCTTGTAAATTAGTTTATTACTAAGACTTTTTTTTTATTCCAGGTTTACAGCCTAAGAGATAAGTTTCATTTTATGTCAAGGATAATGCTGGCCAAATATAAATATATATGTTGAAAAATAGTCAAACCAAATAACCAGTCACCATGGATCTTATACGTTTCAGTTTGCAATTGGTGTTGGTTTGGGGAAAAAAATCAATGCATACAACTTTTTGTTGTAGAAGATATATTTAAACTTCTAATTTATATTTTGATGTAAGCATCTTTCTATATCTGAAGGTTTTATGATAAAAAAATACTGTCCTATTAAAACTAGTATTTGCTGAAACCGTGCATGAAAGCGCATATTCTGCATGCAATGGAATCTTGTAATGAATCATAAAATATGGTGAATTCTAATTCAGGAGTTAATATTCATTTTATCAGCTGTGTATTACTAAGTGAAATAATTAAAAGGCTTATTTTTTCTGTTACCTTAAATATCAGGATGTAATAGTAGTGTTATTGGAGAGAGAAATATCTGCGTTCTTAAAAAAGTGACATAGTTTGATTAGTCCAATTGCTTTGATTTCTACTGTTAATCATTTTGGGATTTTATTTTTGAGATGACAATTTTCAAAATCATTTTCAGATGACAATATCTTATTAAGGCATGATCATGTATGAATACATTGATGCAAAAGTTCTGCATATTTGCTTACTTTTATGTAATAATTTAACTTTTGTTATACATAATATTTTACTCAGAGGAAATAAGGCACAAGAGTTTACCCTTAATATTGTTTTAAAATTTTTATCATTCATATCGTGTAACTTCCAAATTTTTTTATAGTTTGATTGCAGCTTAACTTTATCGATGATAATATCAGTTTTGAATCCTGTGTTGTACAAAACCACTAAGTTCTTATAAGTGCAGAATTTGGCTTAGATAATAAACCAGTAATATCATAGAATTACTTTACTTTAGCATTAAGTCATTACTTTAACTTCCCTTTGAAACAAATATTTTGTTTGATACTAAAAATGAAAAAAATGTGGTAGGAACATTAAAATATTTCTCTTCTACAATTTAGATATTAGTTGAAAATACACTTGTGAAGAAATCCATATTGAATAAAACAGTGTAAATTTTATAAATTCTGAGGAGAGAATGTAAAATGGAAGGATTAAAGGAAATACTTTGTAGAAATGGTATCCTAGTAGTTTTAGAGTACTTTAAAAAAAAAAGGGGGAGAGGGAAAATGATGTGGACAAATTTCATACCATGAATTCTGGAATGTTTTTAGTTATTTGTTTTTCTTTTAATATTGAAATCTTGAAAGAGTTTTAAGGCAGTAGAATTTAATAACTGGAAGTGCTATCTTATTGAAACAATTTTACTTTAAAGTAATCTAATCTCAAACTTTTAATTTGCTGCAAACCATATGATTTTTTTATATATATATATATATATATATATATATATATATATATATATATATATATATATATATATATATATATATATATATATATAATATAAACGGGGGTGGCCAAAATTGTGAACACTTTTTAAACTTATATTTTTTTAGTTTGTATGCTTATAGAAAATGTTATGTTGCACAAAATGCAAAGTCTTTTATATCATTTTAAAGAAAATTTAATACTAAATTCAAAACAAAAAACAAAATTCAATTATTTGCAATGCAAAAAAAGTTATACTGCAATAACTATCGATCATTAGATACATGATAGTAGTGAATTATCAGTGCTTAGTGGGGTTGCCTTTATTTTTTATTAGCTTCACATCGATGTTTCATTGAGCTGAAAATAGTTTTAAGTTCTTCCTTTGTTATTATATGGTTTCAGGAAACAATTATCCTCAATTAGTTCCTTTTTATTTCATGGGTACTTCATTCGGGCTAGAGTTTTCAAATGGTGCCACGAGTTTTCGATAGGATTGAGGTCAGGACTGTTTCCTAGCCAGGACAACAATGATATTTATTCAAAAAGCAATGAAATCAAATAAAAGAGTAGATTGAACACCTATAAAGAAATGTGTGATGAGAAAGTGGCCTTTCCTATGTTAAAATTGCTAGATAAGTATGGGGTTCAGTGACTACAACTGGAGATTGAAAGTTTTGTTTAAGATGTCAGGAGACAAATTTAATAAAAAAAAAAGTTGGAAAAGGCCAGAAAAGATGCGCCACATCTGTTGATGATAGAAGGAGAGATGTGCCACATCTGTCGATGATAGGAGAAAGATGCGCCACATCTGTTGATGATAGGAGAAAGATGCGCCACATCTGTTGATGATAGAAGGAGAAAGATGCGCCACATCTGTTGATGATAGGAGAAAAATGCTATGTCTCCAAGATAAAAGAATGTGATCAATAGTCATCAGAAGTTGAATCAATGATGCTGGTGTTTCTGTCAGTTCAAAAACATTCAGAAGTAGATTAGCATATGTTAGACTAAAAGGTATAATTCCACAAAAAAAGCTGTATCTCAATTTACAACAGCATTAAAAAAGTATACAGTGTATATTAATTGGAACAAATATTTAGAATAAAAATAAATAGCAACAAATTAATTGGACAAATGATTAGTGGTCACAAGTTACATGGAGCGATGAAAATAATATATCATTATTCGGTAGTGATGGCCGGAAATATGAAAGACGTAGAATAAGAGAAATGCTACATCCTGACTGAATCCAGGCAACTGTGATGTACCCACATAGTTTTATGATTTCATCATGCATATCAGCAGATGGTATCGGTCCTCTTCATATCTTCAATGAGATACTGAATGTCAGAAAATTGACTCCATTCTAGAACCGAAACTTCTACATTCCATCAGGGATCTGTTTACCAACAAGGCTTGATTTATTTTTCAGTAAGATTCCGCTCCTTGCCACACAGTTAAGTAATCAAAAGACTAGCATCGTTCTAATATCATTGAGTTGTTGTCCAGGCCAGAAAACAGCCTGGACCTCAATCCTACTGAAAACTGAACCCCCTACTTATCTTGCAATTTTAACATAGGAAAGGCCACTTTCTCATTACACATTTCTTTATAGGTGTTTAATCTACTCTTTTATTTGATTTCATTGCTTTTTCACTAAATATCATTGTTGTCCTCGCTAGGGAACAGTTCTGACCTCAATCCTATCGAAAGCTTGTGGCACCATTTGAAAACTCTTGCCCAAATGAGGTACCCATGAAATAAAAAGGAACTAATTGAGGATATAGTTGTTTCCTAGAACCATATACCGTATTTTCCTGTATATAATCTGCGGATTATGTGTTAACAAAGTTTCAAATTTCGTTGTGCGTATTATACGCCGCCACGGATTATCTGAGAAAAAACATTCTCCATCAGAAAAGCGAACAATAAAGTTTTGGAAGAAATGCCGTTTATGTTTAATAAACTATGTAATAAATAACAGATGGCGCTTTCATGACTCGGATGACGTATTTCAGCTATATCTAGTTTTTGTCCAATTACATTCAAAAACGAATTCGATTCCTCGGAAGGAAAAAATAGTTATTAGTCGCTGGCGCCATTTCCAATTTTCTCTCTTGACTAGAGCTATTAAGTCCTTCGAAAGTTTTCATCAAGTTGAAGCGAAAGTGTTAAGTTACACTACAAACTTAAAAGGCTACCAAAATCGGGAAGCTGCAAGGTTTTTCAACGTTGACGAATTGAATATTCGTTTGTGGAGAAAAACAAGACAAACTTCGAAAATTGTGATTGACGTTAAAATGCCGATCATTTTGGTAAACCTCACTGGCCAGAATTAGAGGAAGAAATAAGTAAAAGGATTTTAAAAGAAAGACAGTGGGGAAGCAGTCTCGATCTAAATTTTTTTGCTGTTAACTTGCTAAATTAAAAAAAAAAGAAAGATTTTTTCCGCATGGAATGTTTTGTTTAACAACTCAAAACATAGATGGCAGTAGCAAAGAATTTTTTTGTTTTATTGAGATTATCGTAAAAAATATTATCATACATATTTGAAAAGACATTTCGTAATAAATTTTTTTCCCTGTACAATTTCTTACTTCTATTTTCAATTATATTGTGTATTTTTTGTCTTTATGACATTCATTATTGGCAGTTTATATTTTGGATTATTCGGCCTAAAAACTGCCACGAATTATACGGTTTTTTTTTACTCGAAAAAAGGCTTTGCGGATAATACGCCGCTGCGGATTATATACAGGAAAATACGGTAATAACAAAGGAAGAACTTAAAACTATTTTCAGCTCAATGAAACATCGATGTGAAGCTAATAAAAATACCACCATCAGTGCCCTCTAAGCACGGATAATTCACTGCTGTCATAGGTATCTAATGATCGATAGTTATTGCAGTATAACTTTTTTGCATTGCAAATATTTTAATTTTATTTTTTGTATTGAATTTAGTATTAAATTATCTTTAAAATGATATAAAAAAACTTTGCATTTTGTGCAGCGTAACATTTTCTATAAGCATACAAACTTGAAAAACATAACAATTTTAAAAAGTGTCCACAATTTTGTTTACCACTATATATATAAAATCCTTAAATGTTGAGTTTGACTCCAAATTTTATTTTCAAGCTTTTATGTATGTCTTGAATTATTGTTTCAAAATATGAACATATTCTTATACATGTAAGATAAAAATTTATTTTTAGATCATCTATAAATAATTGAAAAATCTAGAATAATCTTAAAGTTTATACTGGTTTGTTAGTTGAGAAAAATAAGCATATGGTGAAATTTCCTTATAAGTTTAATTATAATAAATTCTTAAGTATTCTAGGTTTACTGGATAGCAAATAATTAAAATTTTGTATTTTTATGCCACAAAATAACGAGTTATACTAATACATAATTGAAAGGTCTAAATGTGTATAAAATGTTTGTGTTTTACAGCACAATTCATTTTTCCATTGGAATCTGCTTAGGAAATATGTTAACATATAGAAATTATATGTGAATAATTAGTTAATAATGCCATGAGATATCTGCCATATTTAGTTTATCACAGTTCTGTACATCTGAATGTATCTTTAAAAGATTATTTTTTCTATGTAGCTCAAATATTATTTTAAAAATAGTGTGATGAATTGCAATACTTTGATTTGGAATTTAATGTACCTAAACATTTTTATTAAACTTTATACCTGAAAATTTTTACTTATTTTTTTGAAAAAAACTTGCTTTTTTTGGAAAAAAAGGTTTTGGGTGTGAGGTTTTATAAAATGACTGGGCTGTAATGTTTGCTGAAAATAGTCATTTTCAGAAAACTATTGATAACATTAATTAGAATGAGTTATCTTTTTTTCAATATCAGCTGGTCTACGAAGGAACCAATTTTTAGCATTTATAAAATTGTGACATGTAGGAATTTTAAAGAAGGCGAAGAAAACTTTATGTATATAAATAACATTAAGAATTTAAATTCTTCCTTAACTCTAAATATTGTATAATTTTTGTAAAAAGGAGCTGCTAAGATTTGAAATTGAATTAAATTTTCAGAGAGAGAGCAATTATTCCTGTGAAAATGTTTATAAAAATTAAAATTTGGCAGATGTGCTGTGGCATGACCTTTAAGTCCCAAACTGCATCCTGACTCCCTTTTTGGAATGTGTGGTGAATGAATGGTCTATGTCTTTGAATTAAAAAAAAAGTACTAATAATGGAGACTATTTATAGGCACATCTGATGTCTTGGTACCAGTCACTGTCCATCAGTTGGGATCCATGCTGCACGTACGTACCTCCTAGTTAGATAAGCTGGCAATCGAACACTGCAAGAATCTACCCCTCTCATTGTATCAGGGTTCTCACACAAAAATCACATTTTATGTGGTATATTCTTTAATTTTATTCCAGTGGAAAAAACAGCTATAGGAAATGATTCATTATATCAGAAATAAGAGGGACTGTGTTATTTCTTTGTTAAGGATGTTTTCCTTTTTTTTTTCTTACAACCCCTTGCTACATTGTTTCTACTTTTTTTTCTGATTTATTTATTACTTTTGATAGGGTTTATTTGTTGAAATCATTTAAAGTATGAATTAAAAGATCTTTTGTTTTTTTTAACAATATTGAAACTTTAAAATCATACTTTTCATATTGTACATTTTGTTTTAATGTGCACATGATTTTGAAATTAATTTGGAATTATGTAAATATTTTTATTAATAGTAATTTAATTATGAAATAAATCATTAATCCATTTCTACTTTATTCAAGAGCAATTATTATTTTATGTTTTGTTAAGCAATATTATATAGATACATCTATCCATTGAAGAGCATTTTGTTTTATTGTAAAGCTTTTACTTTCTGCATTAATTATGTTGCATTCCATGTTACTAAAAAATGAAAAAAAATCTGAGTAATAAATTATTTAAAATGAATCTTAAAATTTTCAGTTGACAGTTTTGAAAAATAAATTGTAAATATTATAAATACTGGGCACACAGTTAGTTATTTCTAAGATTCAGTTTATCAAAACTTCTTCTCTCATGAAGTGTAAGAAACTTTTGTGAAATTCTTTCTTTTTTGCATTTCCAATAAAATATGATTTTTGTGTGCCCATGGTCCCATATTAATGTAATTTAAAAAAAAATAATTGATATCCAATTTTTTTTTTTTTTTTTTTTTTGGTCAGATGCGGAAGAAAAAGGTCTGTTGCAGTTTTGTAAAATAATGATTAAAAATTTTATGTTTTTAAGAATTATTATGGAATTCATAAATTCTAAAAAACTGGTTCAGTTTGTTAGATTATTAATTTCAAGTGTTTTTTGTAAAATTGGTTTTTCTCCATTTGTTCCTTATATGTGTACATATAATCAGTTATTTCAATTCATTTACTAAAAAAATTTCAATTTTTTTTTTGTATTTAATTTTTATCTTTTTAAATTATCATTGGAATGTAAATAGTTTTCTTGATTAATCTTCCCCCCCTCATAATATTGCATCAATTTGTAATGTCCCTTTGCAGTGTTCTTCCAGCTTGAACATAATGTGGAGCACAATCACACAATTAATAAAATTTGTAAAAATGTGTAGATTTTTAGGGTGGATTTTATTTTATTATTTTTTTTTTTTTTTTGCAAAAAGTTTGAGGCTTTAAAATTTTGCTTCTAATATTAATTTTGTGTTTGTGCTTTTTATGCATATATTTAATTTTTTGAAAGAGGTTCTAATAGTTCTTTTAAATGTGTTTTTCAGGCGGAAAAACTCCAGATGCTCAATCAAGAACATACCAGGTTATTATGCGAGAGCAGGCCTTAAATAAAGATCAGGTATATTTAAATATTCTACCCTTTTTTTTAACAAAGCCATCTTAATTTTGTGCTGGACATTTATCTTATTTCTTGTTAAATTCCTCTAGAATTAGAATTTGTTTGTTTTTAATTAAATTAACGTTTGTTTCTTTTTTGTGTGTGTGTGTGTGTGTGGGTATAATAAATTGAATTTCAGATTAAAAAATAAAAGTAATAATAGGTTTTTCTTTAAGTATATTAATGTCTGCAGTAAGTGTGTAAAATTTTATATATATAAATTTTAAAAAAATTAATTTTTGCTGAACATTTGTTTTTGAAGTTATGATAAATGGATTGTATGTGTGATAATCAGGAATATTTTTTTAAAATTGTACTTTAAATTTCAAAATTTTTTCAAACCTTGTAATTTGATATTTTTTTAAATAATGAATGTTTCAGAACTTTTTTTATGATTTGAGTAGTACAACTAATAAGGAAAACAAATGATTTAAAAATTATTAATTAATAATTTTATGTTTTGATATTTTATTCAAATATAACATGCTTTAAATTGAAAATTTGAATCAAGAATTATGTGCTAAGCATTTTGCTTAGCACATTTGCATGTACTAAATTATTTAAAATTATGACCATATATAAAGTACAACTGATTTTAAAGGTGATTTAATGTTTATTAAAATAAATTTTTAAATGTTGACTTAATTTACATTAAATTTATTTTTTGAATATTTGACCTTTAATTAATTTATTTTTTTAATTGGTATTATGAAAATTGTTTTCCCCAGGTGGAATTAAGGAAAAAAATATCAGAAAAGTCAAAATCTGGAGAATTGAAGTCAATAGAAAATGGTGATGTGGCTACAAAGCCTGGTATACACAATAACCTGTTATTACTTCAGTATATTTTTTAGTTGTGTTGGGAGTATCTTTAAAACTAAATGTTTGTCTTGATACTTTTTTAGTTTTTAAGATAAATTTATTCTAATGGCTCTTCACAAAAGTAATAGAAATGCTTTTTTTATATGTATAGCAAAACGTCGAAGATGGGACCAGGCAGCAGGGGATGAAACTCCTGGGACAACACCTGCCAAAAAGAAGGCATCCAGTTGGGATGCTGCCGAGGTAAATTTTGTTTCTATTTAAGATTTTTCTTTTCTTCAGCAAATGAAGGAAAGACCTGTTAAGTTACAAGTTTGGTCTATTTTGTTTGTATCATAACATGATTGAGGGTATATAAATTTATTTTTATCCTCCATTTAAATTAATAAGTAAGAATAAAGGCCTTTGCTTCCTCATTTTTTTCAATGCTGAAAGGGTTTATTTTCTGGTTAACAGTACACAAATGAAAATATATGTTTTTTAAAAATAATTTCAAATATGTGAATACATTTTAAAATATAGTTACATTTGGATTGATTTACATTTATCATTTAAAACAGAACTTGGGATATTTTAAGTCTTTGTGTTTTACTTGAGCTGTATCAGTTAATCTTATTCTGGATAATTTAGATACCTTTTTTTTTCTTAGTCACATACTCCATCAAACAGTCGCTGGGATGAAACTCCCGGTCGTATTCCAAAAGGTTCAGAAACCCCAGGTGCCACACCCGGGCAAAGCACTCGCATGTGGGATGCAACTCCAGCTCATGCAACACCTGGTGCAGCTACACCTGGGCATGATACTCCTGGGCACAAAGCTACTCCTAGCGCTCGTAGAAACAGATGGGATGAAACACCGAAAACCGACAGAGGTATTCACTTTTTATATATACAGTGCAACCCCGATTCTGCAAATTCATTGAGATTGAATATTTTGTTTGTTAATTTAGGGTCATTTGTCATTTTAGGGTTGATATAAAATACAAAATTTTTTATGCTTACCTTTTAAAAATTCTTTAAGCAGCTACACTAATAATACTATTTGTGAATTATTATGTACTGGTTAATTAGAAATTTTAAAATACAAGTACTTTATAACCAACTCATCTTTTAGTGATTTTTATTTAGTTTAAAAAAGCTTTGTTTTTTAATACACTTTTTCAAATGCTTGATATATCAGTCTTAAAATTTTAATAAGACCATAAAAGATGAATTGTAATGATCTAGAATAGTTATTTTTCTAAATTTTTCTTGAACAATGAATCAGTTATTGATTTTGGATTAAAACAATGTTTCTTTTTCTTTATAATTTTATTTTTTTTAAAGTATTCATAATGAATATTTTAATCTTGTCAGTGTCTCCTCCCCCCCTTAATTTTACAAATCTTACCTTAAAAGATGTTTGCTTTCTTTGTGTGTAACTTTCAACTTATCTGAATTATTCATTTATAAAAACATATATGTGTATATTTTAAGCATATATTTTTGTTGAATTTCTAACCTAAAAATATTTTGAATTGAAAACAACATATTTTTGAAATCTATAAAAAAAATTAAAAATTATTCATGAAATTTTCTTTTTCTGTGTAGAAACTCCAGCCCATGGTAGTGGTTGGGCTGAAACTCCTCGTACAGACAGAACTGGAACAGACCTAATTCAAGAGACACCTACTCCAAGTGCAAGCAAACGTCGCTCTCGTTGGGATGAGACCCCTTCCTCACAAATGGGTAATCAGACTCCACAGACACCTTCCATGATGACGCCAATGACCCCTATGACTCCAATTACACCAAGTGGAGTTACTCCAACTGGTACAAAGGCCATGGGAATGGCTACACCTACCCCTGGTTAGTTCTGTAAATTTTTTTTTTTGAAAACAAAAGTTGTTTTTAAAAATCTTAAACCTTTTTGTACTTATTTCCTCAACAAAATCTGGTTGCAAGATTACAACTTTATTTCGAGAAATATTTTTGATTTTTCTTAGCTTTTATCCCTGAATTTGAAACAAAGTAATGCTATATATATATACACACACACATTACTACTAGCATCACTTAAAATTTTTTGCATCTGAAATTAATTTTACATTAATATTTCTTTCTTTTTTATTATTTGCATTGATTAGTTATATAAATTTATGTGGATTTATTTCATTGTAATTTATTAATATTTAAGGAACTGAAAAAGCTGTTTTTAATAAATTAATTTGGTACACAAATTTTTTAAAGCATTTAGTTTCAAAAAACAATCTACCACTTTCAAATTTAAATTTCATTAAATTATTATTTGAAGACTATTAAGAATCTCTTAAATAATTTTGACTTCTCTAGGTCATATTATGGCCATGACTCCTGAACAAATTCAAGCCTATAGATGGGAAAGAGAAATTGATGAACGAAACCGGCCACTCACAGATGATGAACTGGAGGCAATGTTCCCACCTGGTTATAAAGCTCTACAACCCCCTGCAGGATACATTCCAATTCGTACTCCTGCCAGAAAACTGACTTCTACACCCACTCCTATGGCTGGTACATCAGGATTCTTTTTTCAGAAAGAGGACCCTGTCAAAATGATGGATGCACAACCCAAAGGCAACTTACCACTTCTGAAACCAGAAGACATACAATACTTTGATAAACTGCTGGTAAGTTGTTGTTGTTAGAGATTCATTTAAGATATATTTATTTATTATCTTTAAGAATAATTTCATGAAAAACACTTTTAAAAAGTGGGTTAGCTTTAACTTGCTTGAAATCTGTTTTCATTGTAGTTTTAGATTTCTGGGAATGTATCACAGTTTTTAAATTTAACGCCCCTTTTTCTCCTTAACAAGTTCATTATTTGAGTGTTCATTACATTAATGAATGTCAACTTTCTGGTTTGAAATTACTGTTACTGATTTTGCAATTAACATGCATGCAATTCTTCAAATCAGATAAATTGTATTGTTGAAATTCAGTTTTAAATCCTTCAAAATCTTTTCTACTTTTTGATACTCAGTAAAATATTCTGAACTTTACATTACTACAGCTGGTAGAAAAAGAAATAAAAATAGAAAGTTATGAAATATGCAAAAGATACCATTTATTATAAGCATTTTAAAATCTGACGTATAATGCACCCCCCCCCTTTTTACGAAGAAACTTTAAATGTGCGAACACAATGCTCTTATGTTGAGCTCATCTATTTGAGGTAATATTCCAAGCATTAGAAAAAAGTAGCATATTTCTAGAAATACAACCCTTTAACTTCATAAAGAGATCGTCATTTCTTTTAAATAAACAATATTTTAATCTATATAGAAGCTTAATTTTTTTTTCTATGCTCACATCGTTTTTTATTTTTAAAGCTCGCCTTTTTTTACCCGGCGTATAACATGCACCCATAAATTTTGATCTTATTTTTTGTGTTAAAAGTGTGCGTTATATGCCGGATCTTATGGTATATACTTGTATATTTCCGGCAACCTAGAATATTTTGTTGTATATAATCTCAATTTGCATTTAATAAAAATTTTTATTTCTTTTAAGTTTTTAAAAAAGTCCATTTGAACTGTTGAATATTCTCAATCAAAAAATTTTTTTACGATCAACATACATTAAAAAGTATTTAATTATGTATATTTTAGAAATTACTGTGTCTTGATAAAGCTTCTTCTCAATCTTAGAAGGTTTTCAAAATTTGTGAATTTTTTTTGATTATTTTGAAAAGTTAATTTATTAAGTATTCTTATTACTAGAATCATGATTAAGTTTTTCCCCATCCATATCTCTGTTTTAAATTTGTTTTTCAGATTATCTTTTGTTTTTGATAAATTAACCAAAAACTTTAATTCAATTTCTAGATAGATGTAGATGAAGAGTCCTTAAGTCCAGATGAACAAAAAGAACGCAAGATAATGAAACTTCTTTTGAAGATTAAGAATGGAACTCCACCCATGAGAAAAGCTGCCTTGAGACAAATCACTGATAAAGCAAGAGAGTTTGGTGCAGGACCTCTCTTCAATCAAATTCTACCTCTTCTAATGTCACCAACACTTGAGGATCAGGAAAGACATCTGCTAGTTAAAGTTATTGATCGTATTCTGTACAAATTAGATGATCTTGTTAGACCTTATGTACACAAGGTAATTGGTTTCCAGTTTATTGCTTTTGCTTTTGTTTTTAATTCTTACATTATAATTTTTCTAATTTTTAAAATAATTCATTTTTTTCTTCTTTTTTTCATTGTTATTCAAAGTATTAATTTAAGAGAGTTGCATCTTTTTTTAACACCTGTTTTCTAACTGCATGAGAAGTTTACCTTTTTTTCCCTTTGCATTTCAGATTCTTGTAGTCATTGAACCATTGTTAATTGATGAAGATTACTATGCTCGTGTTGAAGGCAGAGAAATCATTTCCAATTTGGCAAAAGTAAGTGCTTGCTTCTTTGGGTTTAATTTCTCTTGTGTTAGTTACAAAAGTAAGTTATATAAGTCAAATTTATTTTGAAAAAATAAATTTGATTTAAAATTTTAGGCTGCTGGTTTGGCCACTATGATATCTACAATGCGCCCTGATATTGACAACATAGATGAGTATGTGCGTAATACCACAGCACGTGCTTTTGCAGTTGTTGCATCTGCTTTGGGCATCCCTGCACTATTGCCTTTCTTGAAAGCTGTATGCCGTAGTAAAAAGTCCTGGCAAGCCAGGCATACTGGTATCAAGATTGTACAGCAGATTGCTATCCTTATGGGTTGTGCTATACTTCCTCATCTCAGAAATTTGGTGGAAATTATTGAACACGGTAAGTTATTTTGATCTGTTATATAGAGACTCTCTAGATCAGGGGTACTCTAACCTTTTTTTCTGCTGGACCGCATACATATGTTAGCTATTTCACGCGGGCCACAACATGAGGTTAAACGGGGGGTGCTGCTGCTTTTTTTATACTTATTTTTGTCGCTAACACTTTGTCACTTCAGAAATGCTCCTTCACAATTTTTGCATCAGTAAACGGTTTCATATGATTACCAATAATATAAAAAACTTCATAAGATGTTTTTGTTCCTGATGTGACATAAACATTGAAAAAACACTTTGTTGCTGTTGCAAAGAATATTCAATCAAGCATATTTACATCTCTTGAAAGCGATCTTGGAGGAAAAGTGTCATTGAATGATTCCTGTTTACTGGGATTTTTAAATACCACACTTTTGGGACAAATCTAATAAGTACTGATCCATGTTTGTTTTTCACTACAAAACAGTTAACCTCCAAATAGTTCGAATATATTTCACTTGCAAGGTATGATGGGTTGTTAAAAATTCCATTCATAAAATTGTCACTACTCTACTGTTGTCTGTTATCATTAACCGTAACAAATAGAAAAAAAGAATATCAATTCACGCCGAATGACTTCTACAGCAAAAAAGCAAAATTGATATATTTGATTTCTTGTCAAAGAATTTCCCACCAAATTTTTAATACATTGTTCTTAAATAAGTGAATTTCTCAGAGCAAAATGGGTCATGACCGGTCCACTTAAAAAAGATTCTGTGTACCGCAGGTTGAGTATTGCTGCTCTAGATATTATAGCATGTTAGGAAAGTCTGAAAAATAGTCTGGGGAGGGCCTGTGAAATGGATTCAAAAAGGTACAAGCCAATTTACCTCCTGATATGGAGCCGAAAAAACTTGCCCTCTTCGTCTCCAGCTATTTTTGAAGCTCAAATTACCTCTTGGGCTGACCATATCTAGACCTTGATGCCATCATCCAAAAGCCCTCCAGACATCTCCCTACTTTCCAAATGTTCAAAACATGTTATTTTATTATGGAAAACCAGAATCTTTGCACATTCTTTTGTTTCAGAGTGGCTTCTGTAAAAGTAGGCCCACTCTCAGCATGCTGCTGGAAAGCAATGTTAGATATACTTTGTTGGGGAAAACAGTCATTTCCTTTTTTTTTCACAAGATTTATTTTTATTTTATTTCATGAAATATATTGCCCTTCATATCATTTAATCATTCTTTTGTGAATTAGGATATCCATTTCAAAGGAAAATATTTATCATGCTTATTCATAATTGCAGTGTACATGCTTATTTAGAAATCCACGTAAAACTTTTTTTGCAAGTATTTCTATTAATTGAAAATTACTTAAGAACTTTTAATTGTTATACATAGGTCTTAAAAATATTCAAATAAACAATGAATGATTTAATTATATATTTTTTATGATAATTGATAGAATTTTGTTCCTTTTACAGGACTGGTTGATGAACAGCAGAAAGTACGTACCATCACTGCTTTGGCTTTAGCTGCACTGGCTGAAGCAGCTACTCCATATGGTATTGAATCTTTTGACAGTGTCTTGAAACCACTTTGGAAGGGAATCAGAACTCATCGTGGGAAGGTAATGAAAATGTATTTCAATGTATATGTATTAATTTTGCTATGTACTATTAGTTTTTAAACAAACAGATTTGTATGTAACTTTCAAGAGTTATGTAATTTTAAATTTACTGTATGAGGAATGAAAAACCAAGGTTTATTGTATGTTTCACACAATTTAAATATCTAAAAATGGTATATTCTATTTTGAATGCAGTATAAATACTTTTAAATTTTATAATTTACTAGCTTAAATGTCCATTCTTTGCATGGGTTAAGTTTTAAAAATATAAAATTCAGCTATTATGGCAATTATATTTTTTTAGGGAGGGTAAATTAACATAACCAAAAATTAAAATTTTTTTTAATGAATGTTTACATTATAAATAATTTTAAATGAACTGTGATTTGGCCTCACAGTAAAGAATAATTTAGCAAAATGCATACATTTGAATGCAATAGAGAAAAATAACATGTTAAAAAGGTAAATTGTAAATAATAATTGTAACAGAAAACTAATAGCAGTATTAAGTTTCTGCCTTAAGATATGGGTGACACAACCTGATATAGATAAACCAAAAGAAAAAATTAATTTTGATAAACTGATTCATGAATAACATTTATTTGGAAGCCTTCAACTGGAAAAAAATTAAATTAATATTACATTAGGAATGGATGTAATTCTTACTATCTAACATCTTTGTAATATCGAGTGTTAGTTGTGATACGATACTAAAATTTTTTTTAATTAGTATGAACTAAAAAAGAAACAAAACAAAAAAAGACTCGCGAAAACAGGCCCCCAATGAAATAATCCATAATTAACAACAGTATCATCATATATAGACAGTATGACAACGTATAAAATATGTAGTGTATCTCTAAAAAAACTACTTGAGGAACAGATTATCAGAAGCAACATTAAACCATGGTGGTATGAGATGTAAAATCACTTGAACACTGAGTTTTAAAGAAATCCAAAGGGAGATTCGAGAGAAGATGCATCGTTTTTTTAAAAAAAAAAAACACTTTGTATCACAATGATATAAATAGATTTATATATTTCAAGATTGTCAGAAGCAAAGTTAAACCAAAATGCTATGTGATGAAAAATATGGTCAACATTGAATTTAAAGGAGTTCAAAAGAAAATATTAAAACATTGTTTCAAGATGTACCTCATCAAATAGTTTCAACAAATAGCTTCTGGGAAAAAAATCTGATTTTTTTTCAAATATCACCAATCTGTTAATGATAAATAGTTTGAATTTAATATCATTTTCTTTCTGCCATATTTCAAGCAGTATTTTTCTACAAAGAAGGAAACATTTAATTCATGCTTGTGAAGGAAGAAAAGCAATATATCTTTATTTTCAATAACAGGAAATGTCATAGCATTGTATTTATATGCTATGACATGAATTTTTAAGTTAAAAGGAAAATTATGTTAATTTGCATTTGGGGGCTGTGTGTTATATATATATATATTAACACATTTCTATACACAGACAATCAGTATAAATTACAAATGTACCTTGTATCAGTGATGGCAAGGATCAATTAAATGCACTCTGTGGAATTTCTTACTGGCTTAAAAAGGTCCATAGTTTCTAAATTACAAGAGCTTCTTCACCACAATAAACAGTTTAACCCTTTATCTACCGCATTATGATTTACTGCAAATTTTTTCATACAATATGTTTATTGAGTTACTGCATTGAAAATTAAGGGATATACATAAAAAAAATACTCAACTTTGGTAAAGTTAATTCGTTAGAGCTGATTAATGAAATTGGTATTTTAAAGTACTGTCAGCATACAACAGTCTAAAATATTCTCATAATACAAAAAAGACCAAATGACTTTTTATAACAAAGTTTTTTAACTCTTAAAAAGGCTAAATAATTAGACCACCTACATTTTGTGGCACAAAAAACTTATTTTAGAAAATTATAAAAATTATAAAAGTTATTTTTTTACAATTATAACAGGTTTTATACATAAACTTAAATTTGATGAAACTAAAAAAAAACCAGTTTTTCTTTTCATTAACACAAAAAATATAATGCATGTTGTGCATTTTGAATGGGGTATCAATTGGATGTTTCTTAATGCACAAAATTCACATTGACCTTGATTCGATATTTGATAGTCAAAATCTCCTCTTTTCATCATCAATGAGTTTAAGTAACCCAGATCTATCATTACAAACTGTGCCAAAAGCATATGTGTTTTTTGTTTTTAAATATTTAAATAATGGTATCGAAGAGAAATAATTGTCCATAATTATGTAATTTTTCCCAGATAGACTTTTAAAGTTATTTCATCAACAACGTTACCACTCAGTCTGAGCTCTATCTTTGATTTATCAATGTCAGTTTGTTTTCCTTCATAAACGTCAAACTAATATATATATATATCCGGACATGCCTGCTCTACACCAGAGTTTGAACCCTCATTTCTTTGGGTTGAACTGTTTCAGAGATCTGCCTTTAAAAAGAATCATACTTTCATCAATCGATTGAATCTGAGTTGCCAAAAAGCAATTTTTTAAAATTTACATTCAACCGAGACATGAATGGTCTCAATTTGTACATTTTATCTTTTTTTATTAGATGGAATAGATAAATTGTCATTCAGATGAATATTTGATAATATCTTATGGTATCCATTACGTGTCATAGTTTGCTGAATGACATTCATTGATGTATCTACATCCGAAGACCAGTATAGATGATTCCTAGACAGTTTATGATAGCCGAATAAAAACTCTAAGCCAATAAATTCATATATCTCATTAACAGTTATTGGCCTAACTGAATTCTGCTTTTGAGTGAAATAGAGGTTCGTTTGAAAAACAATATTTTCAATAATTTCTTCATCAATGAATTGTAAAAAGAAATCTGTTGGTGTAACCAAATGGTCAAATGTGGTATCCACAGACCCAGATTTTATGGGGAAAAAAAATTTAACTTCGGTTTGGACATCTTTTTTTTCCATTGCCTAATCACTTTTAACTTATTGCATCCGGAAGTGGGAAAATACTGTATTTTCTGAATATGATGGGTTTGGGTATTTTTTCATCGTCTTCAAAATCTGATGAAAATTCCAGCAGATTATTTGCTGTAACTTCTTCATTTGAAGAATCATCTGTTGGTGCATCTCTGCTTTCAGATGGGGTAGGCTCTCTAATTACTCCAAAGCCTCTTTTAATACTTCCAGGCATTCTAAGAAAGGGGATGGGGGGGGCTAGTTCCTTCAAAACCTTCTATTTTTGTTAAATCTTAGTTATGCACAAAGAAATTAAAATGTTATTTTTTTTATAAAGAATAGATATTTAATAGTGTGTAAAAAAAAGCCAAGCTCAGATTCAAAGTTTGAAATTTTTTTTAAAAACTTTAAAATAAAACAATAATAAAGCAAAATAAATATTTTAAGCTAAAAACAAATGCCAAAAAAAAAAAGCATAACTCAATTCTACTATAGTAATGGAGCTACAACATAACAAAAAACAACAATAAGCCACTCAGACGAAATAAAACTAAGTTCTTGCTCCAACACCCAGTGCTCTGTTGGAACTTATAAGTACCACAAAATTATTCAACTGAAAAATTAATTAATAATTAATATATATTATTAATTATCATTTAAAGTAAACAGTCAAATTAATTACTAAGGTCTTCCTTAACATATAAAATAATAAGGCACTTACCTTTTGACATAGACCTCTTTTTTGGAACAAAAATGACAACCTCCACAGTCCTATCAAAATGCAATTTTGGTCTTAAAACTATCCGCCTTCTTTCTTAAATACTCATTATATAACCTGTGATGCTGTCTATTCTAGAAGAAGGGAATTGAAAGAGTATTCCTGCTAAGTATCATCAGAATATTTGTAAAAATGGTTATTTTATGCACTTTTAAAGTGAGTGATAAGTACAGTCGGTAGATAAAGGGTTAATGTGTTGAGGTTTCCACTGTGGAAACAACATAAATAATTTTGGATTCATAACTTAAAAACAAATTGCAATAACCTGGAGTATTTTATTAACAAATGAAATTTGTTCAGAAAAGCTTTGTTTATGTATATTTATACATATATTTTTATAAAAAAATCATAGCTAAAGGGCAAATGGTTAGATATATTAGAAATATGTGCTTTTTCATTCCTTTTGTTTTAAACCAGGCTGAGCCATGCAACGAGTATCTTAAATATAAAACTTTTTATCATAGGGTTTGGCTGCTTTCTTAAAAGCAATTGGTTATCTTATCCCTCTTATGGATGCTGAATATGCCAACTACTATACTAGAGAAGTAATGTTGATCCTCATTAGAGAATTTCAATCTCCTGATGAGGAAATGAAGAAGATTGTACTTAAGGTAAGATTTCTCTCTTTTTCCAGAAAATTATTTTTCTTTAAATGTTAAATACTTTGATATATTATTCTAATTTTAGAAATTTTAATATTTTAAATCTGTTTCTAAGTTATACCTCACTCCCATATGTAAACAAGGGAAGAATTTTGACAGAATTTTAATTGTATAAGAATTTCTTTATTCATGAAATACTGAAAAGATGTCAGCTTTTAATTGTTTTTTTTTTTTAAATATCTTCTGTACTATGCTTTTTTTATGTAAGATTTTGTTAAAAATATAAAAAAATAACAGAATATTGATAGGTATTTTAATTTATATATTGGCAATTAATGCAAGACCTAATTTATCAAAATTGCTATATTTTTATGATCTTTAACAAAACTTTGAATCAGTGGATTTTTAAATTCGTTAGTTTAACTTTTAAACGTTAAAACCTTTTTTCAATCTGATTGGTATTTTTGAAAATTTTACATTTTTTCCCCTCGAAAATTAAGTATTGATACATGTGGGTAACATTTTAAACTGAATTATTTTATTCCTCAAATGAAATTTTTTGAAAATATACTTATTATTTTCTTTCTTTTAGGTAGTAAAACAGTGTTGTGCCACTGATGGTGTGGAGCCTCAATATATCAAAGAAGATGTTTTACCCCATTTCTTTAAACATTTTTGGAATCATAGAATGGCCTTGGATAGAAGAAATTATAGGCAGGTAAGTTATGTGTTGCAAGTAATATTTTGTGATACTGAATTTATAATCAGTTGCTCTTTAAATATAAAGCATTGATTATTTAAAAATGTGATACAATCTGCATGCTTGTTAAAAGAAACTCATGATGCTCTATATTTAAATGAGGGGAAATCTTTTGAGAATTATCTTTTGACTGGTTAACCCTCCAAGCATTCTACACGGAAAATTCCGTCATTGTAAAGATGCTTCGAAAATGCACCACACGTATAAATTTGTCTTCAAGTAACATTCTCAAAAGAAGTTAAGCCGTTTTTTTCTGAAATCCTTTTCCCCCTTTTAAAGGTTTAACATCTTGAAAGGTAATTAAGGACAGTGGAAGCCACGCAGCAGGACACTGATAGGAAGTTTTATGGCTCACAGGGAACCCCATGTTTTGACCCTGGAGCAATCGTAAAAAATCCAGGAAGAATTTCTTTAGACCCCAGGAAGTGTTTGTTTGTTAGCTTGTATTTTAAAAGTTTTGATAAGTCCCAACACATAGGTAAAATATGTTACAATTCCCTTTTGGTTTCATATTAATTTGAAACTGTAACATGTTGGGGCGTGTCAGGGTAATCTGCTATTCTATATATAGGTAGACAAATTACCTTTTTAAATATATTCTTTCACTTCATTTTTCTTATCTTAATCAATGCTTTCAGTTTTTGAAACATGATTATTTCATTATAAGATGCCAACAAAAAAAAATTTATAAAACACCAAATGCTTTAAAATTTGAAACCTTTTAAACTTTCCAACCACTAAAAATGAATAAATTTAAACTTCATCAAATAATTTGAAACATTTTCTTACACTGTGATAAAAATAATAACGAGAAAAAAAAGCTAATTAAGATCTATTAGTTTTTTTTTAGATTTCAAAGCCTGGTTATATATTGTTAAAATACACCAAATTATATTTGAATTTTAAGTGCTTGAACTTCAGTTTACATCAAAGACAACATGAATGAAGATTTTCCCACATTTTTTTTTAACTTGAATGTTTGAATAAATGGTTATCAAAAATATACGGAAACATTTACAGTAGACATTTATGCATATAAATAAACATAAAAATCAATTTTAAATTCGAGCTATTCAAAAACATTCGAATTATTCTTCAAAAATATCTATTTATGCAAAATACCTCAACATTTATCTTTTTTTAAAGGCTAACTGAATAAGTAATTAAAATCTGGATATTTTTTGAAATCTCGACCGTATAAAGCTAGAAATTTTATGTTAGAAATTCCATTTGAAATTTCGAAAAAAAAATGCATTGCACAGTTAAAATTATTTACCATAAGTTCTAGCAACTCTTTGAGTATAATATAAATTTCAAATTTTATTATATAGCTTTGGTATTTTTTAATATATTTCGAAGATTTCATACAATTCAGTTGAAAACTGCATGCTAAGAGCAAAAAATATACTAAAAAAATCGACGAATATACAA
The DNA here is from genome assembly GCA_019973935.1 of Trichonephila clavipes. NCBI lineage: Eukaryota > Metazoa > Arthropoda > Arachnida > Araneae > Nephilidae > Trichonephila > Trichonephila clavipes. Next base: position 426,771 of record BMAU01021194.1, read on the forward strand.
TAAAGTTTTACATAGAAGCAAAACTGAGAAGCTAAACCGTAGGAATGAAAAATTATGAGTATATCTGAAGTAGTTTTCGAAAGTTTAGAAAATTTGTGTGCATTATGTTATACTTAACATTAATTAAATGGTTAAAATGTGTTAATAATAGTCATGTAATCGTTTGATGACACATTCATATACTAATAAAAATCATAATGCTCTTTGATGCAAATGTCAAGAATTTTATGTAATTTTAAATTCAGACATTAAGATATTGATGTAGAAAATATAAAACGACCATCTAAAATACATGAAAAATGCAGTCTGCTATAAAATGATCTTGACAAACAAAATACGGCATTTTCAGTTACTTTGGCAGAGCCGGCTTAGTCAGGGGTGATCTGGAAAAACAGAGAGGGAACCGTGGTTTTTATGGATGCCGCTCTAGCTTTTAAATCTCCCAGGAAAAAATATATATAAATTACAAATGCAAAAACTAAGTCTTGTAATTTTCCATACATTTTTATAACAACGAATTGTGGAATTAACTCCCAATACTTTGTTGTGTTTGACAATATCTAAGGTAACCAACCATACTTTAGATAGATTTGCACTACTTTTTCGTAACCGTATTCCTTTTAAAATTAATTCGTGCAGCCCAAATACACTTTTTGCACTCTTAAAAATTTATGTAAACTATAACAGTTAATTTTAATTTATGCAACTTGTGAAATGTTCATAATTAACCCTTTCTGTTTAAACGGTTTAAATGAAAATTTTGGATTCCCTCATTCATTAGGGAATTATATAAGATTCCAACATTAAGTTTTATTTTTCACCAAATAGGGTAGAGTGGTAGTGTATCGTGCTTCCACACCACAGGTCTTGGGTTCTATTAACGGGCTGGGCAAGGTTGACTCTGCCTTTCATCCCCGCCACATTGGGTCGATAAATGAGTACCAAGCTTGCTTGGGGTCTTAAACACTGAAGGTTTCTCTTCAGACAGACCACCAAATCAGGACATCTGTTCATGCACCTCAGCGCCCAATGGTCACGTATATTGGGATGGGCATAATAGTTCCTGGCCCTCATGGATTGTTGTGCCACTGAGTTTGAGTTTTAAGTTTGAGGATTGCCTGACTTTGGGGATACCCCTTAGATAAACATGTATTTCCACTCATTTGCAATTAAACATTTTTCTTTCAATTACCTTTATTTCAGAAGGAACTTTGCTTTTTCAAATGTATTTGCTTAATAACATGTATATTTGTGTATTATATTAAAATTTTGATCTATCCAAAATTATGTTTTTTGCTCCTCTAAAAGCTTTTAGTATTTTAGAACTGATCTTACAATCCATATATATACGTTTTATAGTAGTATATTTAAAAATGATAAAGACATTTTTATGTCTGTGTGAGCTTTTATGCCTCATTTATAAATATAAAAAAAAATGCTTTCAGTTACAGTTTTTAAAATGTACTGAAATAAGTGGAGGAATAGGATATTTACATATTATAAATATTTTTGACTGCAGTAAGATATATTTATATTTCAGTTTTCTTTACAATTTGAATAGAAGTTGTAAGCCGTTTTGCGAATAGTTTGATATTGAATATAAACTCATAGGTTGTTTAATAGTAAAGTGTTTTATTTTAAAACCAGCACACATTAAAATAAGGCCCATATGCAGTTAGTTATATGATCAGCTTCAGTGATATTTAAATTTTCAAAAATAGCCTACACGTACGAAAACATTCTTTCAAAACCACACACCACATCTCATACTATGTTTTCCCTACAGCAGAAAATGTTTGTGTGTACTCAAAAAATTTAATACAGGATACATTTCCAAATGTTAAAATTATTTTTAAAATGTGGCATGGATACATTGTGGAACTGTCGGTTAACTTCACTGAACAAAATTGTTTTAAGTGTACTGTTTTGAAAGACAAGATTAATTAGGGAGAACTTTTCTCACAATAGAATTTGTAATGACTCAATTGTGTGAAAATGTTGTTATCGATGTGATAATTTTCCTTGTAATAAAAGAAACAGAAAGATAAAAAATTAAACTTGAGTAGAAAATGGTTAGAAGTACTGTCATGCGCATTTGAAGAAGTATATCCCCCATTAAAATTAAAAATTATTGACTGAATATGTGTTATGTCCATCACAAATGCTGATGTAGAAAAGAAATTTTTATTTAATACAAGAAGTTAGAAAAGGAGAGCTGTTCAATTCTCACAACTAATTTACAAATCTATAAACTAAGTGCGAAATATATAAATGATGTGGCTACGAGTGCTTCTCAATTTAAATAAAACATTTATTAAGCTATTTACATGGATGCATAAAAAAGGTTAAATATTATCGCGCACGCTCATAGCCCTCTCCTCCCTCCAAATGCATCTAGAGGAATCCTTTTTCTCCCCCTGTTGCCACTCAAGTAAAGAGAAACTAGCGGCGCTCTTCAGGTCAAACACCACTTCACTCCTTGAGTGCTTTCAGGTCGATCACCCCTTCGCTCTTTGTTGCGTTCACAACAACAACACTAGGAATGAAAATTTAGATTTTTTCCGAAAAATATTCAGTTAACATTATCATTTATATGATTTTAATTAAAATAAATTAAAAGTATTGAAATCCTTTTTTTATGTTGTTTTAAATTAAAAATATAATTGATTAGAGAAAGATCGGTTTTATTTCATAAATATAATCATCGTATGTATATCACCGTATGCACCATTTATTATCTTATTGTTTAAAAAAAGAGATAGAGCCTTTACTCTTTTTACCTCATTACTTTTTTAAAAAACAGGAAAGTGAGTGCGTTTTCTTACTCTCATATTCAAAAATGAATACAGGATGCTTTTTTCTGGTTCAAACCACAATACCAATATATATATATATATATATTTTAATTTTTAAAAAATGACAGAAAAATAAATTTTGTTTGAAGAAAATATAATTATTTTTCAACTTCTAACACACTATTTATTTCATTTTTTCCTTTTTTTTACCCTTCATGTTGTTTTATTTACTGTGACTGAACATATCCGGAAAACGACTGAGTGGCACTACAGCTTTCATACAACATTGTCCAAGGCAACTTAACACCTAGCTGTAAAGGATTGATCTCTTGGTTCTCACTTGACAAAGAGACCGAACTAAGTCATAAAATTGTCCTCGTTCGACCTCCCAAGTTTTTAAAGGGGGAAAGGAAAGAAGTCTGTTGCATTTTTAAAGTGAACAGCAAAATAAGATTAAACGCTTTTGGAATAACTTTTCAGGAGGAAGCAAACCGCCCTGAGGGTTAATCATTTATGCCTTTCAGATAAAAATCTTGTTTTATACATAGCTATATTTTTAAAAAGATAAAACATGTTGTTATTGATGCAGTTCCTTTTTTTTCCCCTCCTGTTATCCCCAGTGGTTTTTAGAATAGAATAGAAAAAGTTTCAGATTTATTTTTAAAAATTAACCTATGAAGAAATCAATTCAACTGTATAAGTATGCATTAAAATTAGCATCATAGTTGACAGTTGAATTAAGGCTATTTAGTGCAGAGCACACGGCCAAATGCTCAGCGGTCATAGGCTGACTAGAGTTACACAGAATATAGTCTGGTGAGTTGGCAATACCAATTCTGTAGAGATACGATCTCAGACAGTCATGAACTGTCTAAAGTCTAAAATGAGCTACAGCAGCTTTTCTAGGTGCCCCAGTAACCCAGGACGGGTCCTTGTTCAAGATTGCTCAGTTCTTGTCCGACAACTCCGCAACTTCCATTTTAAAGTTATTCTTAAAGGCCATATTAGAAAAAAGCCTTAAGGAATGAAAGGTTGAAATCCTTATGGGTTTTTGGATCACAGGGGCTCCTTTCTTAGCAAGAAAGTCAGAATTAAAATCGTAGGTTCTGTTTGTTCAATCGAAGCTTCCAAAAGAAATTCCAGGCACAATAAAGTCACTTCTTCTTTAATGGCTATAGAGTTTTATTCCAAAGACAGCCACACACAACACAAAAAGAACATAAAAGGGAAAACTAACTATGATACATTTCATTTTAAGTTATTAACACCATTTTATTTTTACTCCTGCTAACGTAATCACTATCCCGCTTATTCTGCTGTGTTCTCTCCCTCCGCCATGTTGTTCACCTCCTCACATCTTGATCACTTTCCTCCGTCTTTCCTCTCCCCTCGATGGCCGCGCCACCTATAAAGATTTTTAAACTTCCGGGCGAATCTTACATACCCCACCAACGGAAGCACATGCGTCATCTTAAATGACCAGGTGCTACAAGAAAGAGGTTAGTCACCCACACCCACACACATAACGTCTAAACTTTAGTTGAAGAGAGTGCACTATCTTACTATGAATATCGAGCTGGTCAATAACATTCTTGAATTAGTTCCAAGAGTACACAGGTAAAAATATGCTAAATACGTAAATAAGTTAGTAATAGACGGTTTCCTAGAAACCTTTGGATGTTCCACTTTTAAATTAATACTACAGTTAACATCTATGCATATACAACACTAACAAAAAAACAATAATAAGAATTAATACATAAATCAATCAATAACATGTTTTCCATCAATAACAGATGTTTTCCAAATACACTATGAAAATTTCACTTTTAACCGAATATGACGGTTACCATATATGCATATACAACATTAAAACAAAAACAGTAATAAGAATAAGGATACATTAGACTCCAAAACAGTTCATACATAAATCAACCAATAATAGGCGTTTTCCAAGTAACTACAAAAATTTCACTTTTAACCGAATATGACTGTTACCATATTTGCATATACAACATTAGCAAAAAAAAAAAAAAAAAAAAAACATTAATGAGAGTAAAGATACATTATGATTATGTCTCTGCTACTCCTTTTCCCTGAGTCTCAGTATAAGCGAGGTGAGGCTTTATCTCTCCGAATGGTCACTTTCGGTTTGGCACGTCGTTTAAAACGACGTTACTGAAATTCTGTTTCACTCTTCCTCAATTTACGTACAACTCCCTTCTTCATGCACGCTGGTTCAACGATCTTAAAGTCTAGGGGTTGGGTTTCACCCCTAACCTTCCCGTCCCGGTAGATGTTGTCGTGTGTTCTCAATTTAAGTCGAAATTGTTTCCTTATCATTCGATTTTCGGGCGATGATCATCGTATCTTCACAGTACCATCTCACTTGATAAAATCCGTCAGTTTCCACGCAACTTTTCCCATTTCACTTTTATCCTGCTAATATTCGCCTCCGAAACTCCAATTCTGGGGTATACGTACCATGTTACTTGAGGCTTTTTAGATTCATTTTTTGTTGTAACTCGGCAACTGTCATTCTGCTTAAATTTTTGCGTTTTCTTTTAGGCAATTTTGGTTTTTCTTCAATTGCATCCTCATCAAAGTCAATTCGCTCTTTGTTAAGAATTACAGGATTAAGATCATCTTTATCCTTTATCACATCAACTGATATTTCTTCCTTTTCTTTCTCCACAACAACAGATTGTGCTACGGCATATTGATCCGCACTACGCATTTGAACTTGTTCACCTTTAGACACAAGAACCTTCTCGATTGCTTGGGTTACCTCCATATCTTCATCTGACAATTTTTCCTGCTCTTCATTTAACAATTGATTATGCTCGTTCATTCTTTTACATCTTTCTTCTGGTAAACACTTCTGTTCTTCTTTCATGCTCGTTTTACGTTTCTCTTGAATATGCCGCATCTGCTCTTCCACGAGCCATCTTTCTTTGTTCAATCTCATTTCTCCTTCCAAAGCTATTCTTTCGTTCATTCTTTCTTCTTCCATCTTCCTCCACTGCTTTGGCTTCCTCATCAGCCTTGAGTCTATCCTCCACTTCAACCTTGAGTCTGGTCTCACTGCTAAGACTGGATCTCGCTTCGCTTCCAATGTTGCCTCTATCTATCGACACTTCTATGTCTAGGCATGCTCTTGTGAAATGACCTTCTCCTTCCAACTCTATTAGTTTTTTCTGGGTTTCGAACTTCATTTCGACATCCTTCATCCTCTGCTCTTTTCCGCTATTGCCATCTCTTTTGTTTTCCTCTCAGACAATTCCATCTCTTTTCTTTTTCTCTCAGCCAATTCCATCTCTTTTCTTTTTCTCTCAACCAATTCTATCTCTTTTCTTTTCCTCTCATCCAACTCTATCTCTTCTTTTCTTTTCCTCTCATCCAATTCTATCTCTCCTTTTCTTCCTCTCATCCAACTCTATCTCTTTTCTTTTCCTCTCATCCAATTCTATCTCTTTTCTCTTGCGTTCCTCTATAATAGTGTTTAAAAATTCTCTACAAAACTCCTTGTCGAAGTATTTACTATTCAAGATTGCATCTCTCAACTCAAACACTCTCATCCCAAGGACATCTTCAACTCCCATTTCCGTAGCCATATATTGCAGGTCTACTTTTGATCCCTTTTCTAAAAATGCCATCTCGCCCTATAGTTATCCTAAATCAATCAAATAACACTCTAATTTCAAAACACAACAGTATGCTTAATTAATCAAGGTGGGTCTTATTTTTAAAAATAAATGTTTTGTATTTCTTTAGTTTAAAATTTTCAAATTTATACCTTGGATGCTAAATTTTGCACATATGAGAGACCAAAATTAAATTCAAATAAATATTACTACAATAATAAGAAAGATTTCTGCTGCATAAAATAATATCTCAATTTTCGAAATTTGTAATTCTAAAGATTTTCATAACTCATAACAATAAAAAAAAATATCTGTGTTCATATCATTTTCACAAAATAAATCCAAATAAAAATAAAAGAAAATCAACCTTTTAGCCAAAATTAAAAATCATCAGTAATCTAAAAACATATCTGATACTTCAAAAAAAAATCATACTCATAAATACAAGTTCTACTTAACAGACACACTATTCTTTAATAGTATTAAAAAAAAGTCATTGCACTTTATACTCTAATAATAATAAAAAAATGCACAATAGATTTGCAAAGAAAGTTCAGCTTATGGCCTTGAGCACTTCTCCCCTACTTTTATTTATTATTTTTTTCCCTACTCAGCAATGGTTAAAATCCTATTTTCATAAATGAGTCATATGCCTACAGAAAAGGAAATGAATATATGATATATTCTCCTTTTTTTTTAAAAAAATAAATATTATGCAATTTACATGCAATAATGAATAAATCTTTCAACAAATAATGTACATTTCACATAAAAAAACCAATATATATATATATATATATATATATATATATATATATATATCCTTTACTTAGATATTCTGCTTAAATGACATTTGATTTATATATATATAATTCAGCAATATTTTAATACCATAAATCATCCATCAATTTGAGGTATGAATTAAAAACATACTTTCTTTCCTAGTCATTGATACTTAAACTCAACAAAATTTTATACTTTTCACAACAATTATATAAACTGATGTTCAATTAAAAATATAGTTGTATTCTAATACTTTATAAAGTTTCAGATTTGATACAAACAATACCTGAACTGATGTTCAATAGAAATAGAAATAATATGTACTAATATTTCATAACGTTTCTGGTGAAACCCACTAATTATTTGAACTGGTGTTCAATAAAATTATATATTCAATATGCAATAATGTTTCTGATGAAACCCAAATAATACTTTGAAACTCTTGGAATAGATGATATCATTAAGTAACTCTCACTTTAAATCAAGAAGAACAATGTTTTCTATGACAGAAAACTATATATTTTATGTGACCATTTAATGATTCTAATGAGTCACACCTGACAATGTTTTCTCTGAGGGAAAACTAAAATATTTCTCAATTTAAATCAATAAAAAATGTTTTCTATGACAGTTAACTCATATTTTTCAGTGATCATTTGATGATTATAATGACTCACCCGACCAATGTTTCTTACTCTGGGGGTTCTAATGAATCAACATACATAAGTTAAACTGTAACTTATTTTACTTTTATTGCAATAACATATCATCTATTCCAAACAACTACAGCTATTGATAATGCACTCTTTACATTAAAATTCAAACAATAATAACTTTAATTTGTGAGTGTGGCCCCTCTTTCTTACCTGGCATTTTTGATGACATCACCGACTGCGCCAATTAAAATCATAGGTTCTTTTCTCTTCAAATGAAAAATTTATCTGTCATCCAGGTACAATAACGTCACTACTTCTTTAATGGCTAAAGAGTTTTATTCCAAAGACAACCATACACAACACAAAAAGAACATAAAAGGAAAAACTAACCACAATACATTTCATTTTAAGTTAACACCATTTTGATTCTACTCTCGCTAACGTAATCACTATCCTGCTCATTCTGCTGTGTTCTCTCCCTCCGCCATGTTGTTCACTTCCTCACATCTTGATCACTTTCCTCGCCCCTCGATGGCCGCACCACCTTTAAAGATTTTTAAACTTCCGGGCAAATCTTACATTCTGCATGCTCATTCTCAGCTATGTCACAATGAGCTGGTATCCACTGAAAAGAGATTTTATGAGGAACTTCTTTAAAGAATTATCTGCATTTTAAAATTCTTTGTGAATTACAGAGGTAATTTTGAGATAGAGCCTGTAATTCTGATTTAGAGTTGGAAAAGATTACAGCCCTGTTGAACTCAAAGCTTCTTAGTAATAGTTGCTTGACCGCTACTGTAATGGCTTTAATCTTTTTATCGAAAGCAGTATTAAAAATTCCAAGTGGTAGGTAAAAGCTAAACAATTCATAGAAGATACCAGCTCCAGCACCTTGATATCTATCAAAAGGGAGCCATCAGTAAAAACATGTAGCCATTCACTTGTTGGGAATCTATTTCCAAAGCTATAGCTTTCAGTTGTTCAGGAGACATTTCACTCTTTAATATCTTCACATGAAGTTCAAGATTTATATCCAGATGAATGTAATCCAAAGGGCACAAAGGTAGAGACAAAATAGAAATAAATCTCTTGAAAGTTTTTGAAGTAATGCTAGTGCCTTTCTTTGGATGGATTTATAGAATGGTTCGGTTTTGGTCAAGACCTGCATAGCAAGGACAGGAGTAGATTTCACAGCACTGGTTATGATATTGGAGTGTTTGATTCTAAAATACCTCAAGGCATTGAATGGTGTGTTTGGGAGGAGTAATGAGGATTTCCTTACAGTAACTGGTTGTCTAAACATTGTGAGTCCTTCCTTTGCATCCCCAATGCGAGCCAGCCAAATGCTTTAAAATGCAGAGTCTTTGTTCTGCCTTTTTCTTCAAATGTTCTGCATGTTTCCTCCAGTTAAGGGAAGGGGGGGGGAAGGAGGAGGATTAAGAATACATCCAAGGTAGGTGGTAGAATCACTGATCTGCAAAACCTCTCCCTGGAACTTAAGATTGGGGGTAAAAGTCTATTTAACGTAGAATATTGGGTCACAGTTTTATTCCTGTTAACTCTCATTCCATTTTCTCAACACCAAATTGCCAATTTTTCTAGTATAGAATTTAAAGTACCATTAAGACTATTCTGATTCTTTTTCATTGCACTATCCCATAAAACGAGATCGTCAGTGAATAAAGCAGAGTTAACAGCTGGTGATAAAAAACCTGGTAAATCATTAATGAAAATATTAAAAGGAATTGGCTGATCATTGTGCCTTGTGGCAGGCCAGTCTCATTTTGTTTAAAATTAAAAATAGCCTCTCCATATCCCAATGGCTGAGAACCTTTATGAGATAAAATTCTTTAATCAAGAAAACATATTGCTGCAAATTCCAGATGTTGTAGTTTTTGAAGAGCTTGGAGCCTCCACACTCTATCATATGCAGACTCAAAGTCGTCAAAGGCAGTGAGGACTGACTTGCGTTCGTCCAGTGAATCTTTTATAGCTTGTGACAGAAAAGAAATTTTTTTGGTTACCATCTTTAATCCTAAAAATACTTAGTGCTATCTAGAATTGAATGAAGGTTTATAAAGATGATTTAATCGATTTTTGATGCATAATCATGTACCTAACATTTAAAATAGCCGGTTTTTATTTAGCTTTTTTTTTCATTTGAAGGTCAATTCACACATAATAAATTTAAAACTTTTTTCATAATTTTTTTTCTAGTTGGTGGATACAACTGTTGAAATTGCCAACAAAGTAGGTGCTGCAGAAATCATCCACCGCATTGTAGATGATTTAAAAGATGAAAACGAGCAGTATCGTAAAATGGTCATGGAAACCATAGAAAAGATCATGGCTAACCTTGGTGCTGCAGATATTGACTCAAGATTGGAGGAACAACTTATTGATGGTATACTATATGCTTTTCAGGAGCAGACCACTGAGGTATGAATAATTCTTATGATTTTTCAAATCATATCTTTTCTTTAAAAGCAAATGACAAACTTTGTGATTTAAATTAATCAATAAAAAGCTGTGAACTATATGTATATATTATTACATAGAAATATTAATTTAGTTGTGTATATTTTTAAGTCATTAATTCCTTTCCACCAAAAAGGAATAACCTTGGGTGATCCTCCAGTTTATTTTGCACATAATTCTTTAATCATTTCTATGTTCATTGTGTGTTCCTGAATATGAAAAAAATGTTAAAAATATACTGGGAATTAAAATTTTGAAGGAAATTTTTCCATAAGCTGATTGTTGAAACTTTATTTTTATTGTTTTGCTCTCTATTTCAGATTTCATTTTCACTGTTTTATTCATTTTTTCAGTTTACCAGTTTAAATCATTCATAATAATTCAGAATCCTCATTTTTGTTAATTTAATAAATATTAACCCTCTCGCTGCCTCTCTTAGTGATTTTAATAAATTGTAAATGCAATTGGGCTGAAAAGGAAAAATCACTCAGTCCTTATACATTAAGAGAACGTAGGCTTGGGGAAGCTCTGTTTTATCTTTTTTGTCAGTCCTGAATGGGACTTTAAGGACTTTTTTTTGTAAATTAAATTAAATGTAAGAGGTGTGTATTTTTTCCTCAATTCTCTTAGAAATCTATTCATGATATGAGTACTAGAGAACTATTGGTTTCAATAGTAGTTAAGGTAATATTTGTTGTACAGAATATATAACTAATTGAATCTTCATAAGCATACAGGCTTTGGCCACACTCCTTCCAGTGTCCTGTATTTGTGGCGACTCATCTCCAGTTTTTAATTTTCAAAGTGTTTAGGTCTTCCTCAATGTCATTCAACCATTTAGTTGGCGGTCTTCCTTTAGCTTGGGTTCCCTCAGGTTTTTTAAATGTCAAGATCTTAATGGAATTGTCTTCTCAGCTTCTCCTAATATGGCCAAGTCATCTTAATCTATCACTATGGATGACTTGTTTTATTTGTGGTTGCCAGTAAAATCTGTGCAGTTCAAAGTTATATTGTTCTCCACCGTCCTCCTTCCTATACTGGGCCAAAAATGGCTCTAAAATTTTTTTTCTTTCAAATATGTCTAATGAGCATGTTATATCTTTTAAGGTTCATGTTTCACTTGCATAAAGCAAGACAGGTAATATTAGTGTTTTGTAAGTTTTTAATTTAATTTTGTGACTAATTTAATTAGATCTTAACTGTCTTCTCAGCCCATAGAAGCATTTATTAGCCATTTTGATTCAGTTATCAACTTCTGCTCTTAATTTATTTTCATCACTAATTGTTGAGCCAGGGTATTTAAATTCATCAACTTTTTCAAAGATTTAACCACATTAATACTCAAAGAGTTAGAATAATTTACCATGGAGGATGAGATTCCCATAAATTTTGCTTTATTCTCATGGACAGCAAGGCCCACATTTGTGGCAGAACATTCAAAGAAAGCCTCTTTTTGTGCTTGCTGACCTTCCAGTAATATCATCTACGTAGGCCAATAATTGCAGCAACCTATTTTGTAAGAGATGTGCCTCTTTGGTCTAATTTACTTTTCTAACACTCTGTTGAATAGCATCCAAGCCAGATAATCTCCTTGACATTGGCCTCTTTCTGTTATGAAAGGCTCAGATAGAGATGATTTTGAGTTTTGATCCTACATCTCACAATACTAAGTGTGGCTTTTGTTAAAATAGTCTTATTGGGGATTCCAAATTCTGCCATTGCTTCAAATAGCTTATCTTTTTTAATGCCCATATGCCACTTTAAAATTTATAAGTATGCATTTGTACCATATTCCTTAGTTTTTTGAAGTCTGGAATTTGGTCTATGGTAGATCTTTAGGATCAAAATCCTCATTAGTAATTTCCAATCACCTTATCAATGAAAGATTGCTGTATTGAGAAGAGTAATGCCCCTATAATTATGACACTCTAGTTAGGTTGATGGAGTCTTTTCTTCCTGCGCAATTCTGTGATCCAAATTTTAATCATAATATGAATTGCATTTGTAAAGTCAGGTTGATCTATCTTCAGTAGTTCAAATAGTATATAGTCGGATCTGGCTGATCCAATAAGTTTCTTCAAAGCCAGCATTACTTTGTCTAAAGAGGGGGATGGTGAGAGTCCTTTCCTGTCTGCATAGATGTTTTTGGTTCATCAGTGCAGTGTCAGTTTCATCTCTCCCTGCTAGCAGACCTTGAAAATATATTTTCTATCCATTCAATACTTCATTTAGTTCTGCTTGAGATAGTTCTTATGTTATTGAGAGAGAGTAGTTTGTAAAACCTCCTGGATTCTTTCTGCTCATTCAAGTTGTTTGCCATTTCCTTTTGAAATGCTATTTTCTTATTTTTATGCAGTTTCTTTTCCACTTTTCTCATGTCCATGTATTTTTTATCATGACTAATTTTATTAATCTTTTTTTTAGGATATGGTTATGTTGAATGGATTTGGAACTATTGTGAATGCACTAGGCAAGCGGGTAAAACCTTACCTGCCACAGATTTGTGGTACCATCTTGTGGCGGTTGAATAACAAATCTGCCAAAGTGCGTCAGCAGGCAGCTGATCTAATTTCTCGAATTGCTGTGGTTATGAAAACTTGCCAAGAAGAAAAGCTCATGGGACATTTAGGTGTTGTATTATACGAGTATCTAGGTGAAGAATATCCTGAAGTATTGGGATCTATTCTAGGGGCTCTCAAAGCCATTGTTAATGTTATTGGAATGCACAAAATGACGCCTCCTATTAAAGATCTGCTACCAAGACTTACACCTATTCTGAAAAACAGGCAAGTAACCCAAAATATCATAATTATTTCTTATTATTTAAATTAATAGAATTGTACTAGCCGTTACCTACCCGCTTCACTGGGTATTTCACGATGTTGTATATATGTATACTGTTTACATATATATTAATTATTGATATCTAGCATTAAGAATTCGATTGTATTGAAAAGTATATTTATAGCTGTTACACTCTCGCCCCTTGATATAAAAAGAACATAAATTATAATATCAATTTTCTATTTGTATCTAAAATAGAAGAAGAAAGATTTTTTTCGCTCACTTAACCTAATAATCAAGTGGATTTTCACCAAAGCAACTTTCAGTGGATCTCTACTCCATAAAATAAACATGCGTGTTAAATTTCAAGTCTAAATCTAACAGAGCAAAAACTGAATTTTTATCATCAATACCTCGTTGAGAGCACTCTTAGCAGATTCCAATTAAACAAAAGAAGCATGCAAACCAAATTTTATTATTATAGTCTTAGCAGTTCAAAAACGGGAATTTTGTCTATCAATTCGCCCCAATAACTTTCCCCGCTTTCCCCTGGAATTGATTTCCAGAAAATCCATTCTTAGTGGAACTCTATTCAACTATAAAGAAAAGTGCTCAACAAATTTCAAGTAAGTGAGTTAAATTCAAAAACAGGAATTTTTCTATAACATGCCTTAATCCCTCACAAACTCACTCTTTTGGGGGTCCGTTTTTGCAAAAATCTTTGTAAAAGGAACTTTATTCCATGAACGGAACATACCTTCTAATTTTCACGCAGGTGGTTCTATTAGTTGAAAAGCGGAAATATTTATCTATTACGCCCCTTAATCCCTCTCAGTGATCCTTGGGGATCAATTTTCCCCAAAACTATTTTGTAGCGGATCTCTACACCATGAAAGGAATTCGCTTACCAAATTTTAAGACTGTACGTCTAATAGTTTAAAAATGGAAATAATTATCTATAATGCCCCTTAAGCCCCCGCAACGCCACTTAGGAAACGATTTTCACAAAACCCATCTTATGACAAATCTCTACACAGTGAATGGAATCTGCTTACTCAATTTCAAGATTTTACGTCTAATAGTTTAAAAATGGGTTGATTGCCTATAACGCCCCTTAATTCTCCACAACGCCGCTCGGGGTCGATTTTCACAAAACCCATTCTGTAGGGGATCTGTACTCTATGAAAGGAATCCGCTTATCAAATTTCAAGACTGTACATCTAATAGTTTAAAAATGGAAATAATTATCTATAACGCCCCTTATACCCCCGCAACGCCACTTAGGAAACGATTTTCATAAAACCCATCTTATAGCGGATCTCTACTTAATGAATGGAATCAGCTTACTAAATTTCGAGATTTTACGTCTAATAGTTTAAAAAAGGAGTTAATTGCCTATAACGCCACTTAATTCTCTACAACGCCACTTGGGAGTCGATTTTCACAAAACCCATTCTGTAGGGGATCTGTACTCTATGAAAGGAATCCACTTACCAAATTTCAAGACTGTACATCTAATAGTTTAAGAATGGAAATAATTATGTATAACGGCCCTCAACGCCCCTTGGAGGTTGATTTTCGTAAAAATCATTATGTAGGGAATCTCTACTTTATGAAAGAAATCTGTACCATGTTTCACGACTTTACATCTAATAGTTTAGTAAAGGAAATAATTATCTATAACGCCCCTTGGGGTTCGAACTTTGCGAAATCCGTTCTTAGCTGACATCTACTCCATGAAGGGAACCTACCTACCAAATTTCAAGTTTGTAGGTTTAATAGTTCCGGAGATATCGTGATTAGTCAGTGAGTGAGTGAGTGAGTCAGTCAGTGAGTGAGTGAGTCGCTTTTTTCCTTTATATATATATATATATATATATATATAGATAAATAGCCCTAATATATATAAATAGAATTATTTTTTTTTACTTCTAGAGAGAGTAAAATGCTTTTTATAGAATGATTGCTGTATTCAACATCTTTTCACTGCTTTGTATATTTATTATTATTTATTAAAGTAGATTTAAGGTTAGTCCGGTGTGATGGCCGAAATTTCGATGTTTCTTTATGCATTTTTTTTTAACACAAATATAAAATGTGATCATTTTGTAATTTTTACATGTTTTCTTTGGTATTTTATAGTGTACGTTTTTTTTAAACTTAATTTTAATTTAATTTGTTTATATATATATATTTTTTGTCAAAGGGGAGTCCTTGGAAAAAAAGTGAACTGTTTTGGAGAAGCACTCGGCCTTAGTCATCTAAAATTAAAAAAAATCAAGGAGATTATTGTTCTGTAAGACTTAATTCTATTGAACTAACCAATAATATGGGGGGAATAAAATGCCAGACTTGTGAAAAAAAATTCTCAAAATCTAATTTTTTTCGTTGATAAATTGTTTAAAAAAGTTAATAAACTGTTAAGAAATTGAATGTTTTAAAGATTAAGTATTTAGCTTATGTGTGTCTAGAATAACAGGTCAAATTTTTAGCCAAATCAATTGAATAGTTTTAAGTCCGTGCTTCCCCAAAATTTCAAAAACTTGTTTTCAAGAAAAATGTATTTAAAGTTTTGACAATACTTATATTAATCAGCCATGCCTTATGTATAGATCAATCCTTCCATTTTCTCAAAGTTATCATTTTCAGTGGCTCTGAGAGCCCTGCGTAAGGTTCTGGCCTCTACAGTTGGTTTCTGCAGTTTTATCTGCCCTCAATTCGTGCATTGTCAACAGTGTCAGCGTAGTCCCTGGCTGTTTGACCTATTGTGATACCCATCACCTCCATAACTTTGAGTACAGGTAGAAAACCCTCATTAAAGATCAGTGGCATACTGGAAAATGGTAGGGCCCCCCTGCAAAGTCAGGTTTTGGACCCAAAGCTGGATCTCGCAAAGAATTCCAAAACCATAACAGAACATAGGCTTTGAGCCTCTCCGTGATATGGGGTGTATGTTACACCACTGTTAAAAATGCAGGCAGATGGATAGGTAACAATTTCCAAAGCATTCTTCCCCGTAAAAGAATGCTTTGGAGCAAAATTCTGTACACAGTGATGGAAATTTTCGTTATTATTTTGGGTGTTTTCCCCCAAACATCTTTTTGTCAGATGCTATAGTACACTGGTTTTGTAAGATTTCTAAATTGCTCATCAAACATTTCTGGGTGTTCAGAAGTGCCCTCTTGATTTTCCATTTTCAAATGTTTATATTTGCACCAAGCATTTCAGTAGTAAAAGTGCGGAGGGTTTTGCGTACTGTACAAAATCCTTATATCTCGTCTTTGTCAATCAAAAAGGTTTCCTATAATACACATACCTAGGTATCCTAGAATAATACGGTTGGAAGGACAATAAAAGAGGGAACAGTCAGAGCAGCTACGGCTGGAGCTTCGACACACTTTCATACTCACTATGGCGTACTCTCTTTTTTTGGCTATAACTTTGAAAATATTGAAAATTTAGGTCTAAAAATTTTAGAGTACATTTTTAAGATGTTTTTCTTCTGAAAAACGTTAAAAAAATAATAGCCCATTACTTCCGACTTCTACTTTAAATAAAATTTGTAAAATTAATTTTTTCAATAAAATGTTATTCTCATTAATCTAAAAATCCATATATTGAGGAAATTTAATTGGTTCCAAAACAGTAGTATATAATTATGTTTTATATATGCATAAACACTGCATATATTCAGCTTTCAACAGAATCTGCTTAAGTGATTGTTTATCACTTTTTAATGAATGTTTTTTTTATTTGTAGACACGAGAAAGTACAAGAGAATTGCATTGATTTAGTTGGAAGAATAGCAGATAGAGGAGCAGAGTATGTTTCAGCTAAGGAATGGATGCGAATCTGCTTTGAGCTTCTGGAACTTCTCAAAGCTCACAAAAAAGCCATCAGGCGTGCCACTGTAAATACTTTTGGGTACATTGCCAAAGCCATTGGACCTCATGATGTATTGGCAACTCTACTAAATAATTTAAGAGTATGTTTTACCTTCATTTTGCTTTAATATTCTAGTTTCCCCCCTCTTCTACTCAAAGCTTAAGAAAATACCATTAAATATCATATGGTAGTATTTGTAGAACATAAAGGCGTTTATTTTTATTGAATTTTCAATGAGGCTGAAGAGTTCAATTTTCCCAAATTGAATGAAATCTAATTTACAAATATTATTAATTTCATGCAGGTTTTAATGTGAATATTGGTATTAAGGAATATGTGAATTAATGCATACAATTATTGTAATACAATAAAATTCTAATGAATCTGAAATGTAATATTTTTTATCAGTATCATAATTTGTGTATGGCAGTTTTTCTCTGTTAGAAATAAAGCATCAGAATTTTATAGGTTCAAGAACGTCAAAATCGTGTATGCACGACTGTGGCTATTGCCATTGTTGCAGAAACTTGCTCACCATTCACCGTCCTACCAGCCCTTATGAATGAGTATCGTGTTCCTGAGCTCAATGTCCAAAATGGTGTTTTAAAGTCTCTTTCCTTCCTTTTTGAATATATAGGAGAGATGGGTAAAGATTATATATATGCAGTTACTCCTCTGTTGGAGGATGCTCTCATGGATAGGTAGGGTCTTTTTTCTTACTATTCATTACTTTTTAAAACATTTATGCTTATGTGCACGATAAATATTACTGTTTCAGTAGAACATGAAATAGTAAAAGTACAATCATCCATTTTTGTTCATTAATAATTTTTAACTGTTTTATTTTGTTATTGTCCATAAAAGCATTAGTTGCAGTTCTGTTAAAAAGTTTCTTTTCCTTTGGGTAGAGATCTTGTCCATCGTCAAACTGCATGTGCTGCAATTCAGCATATGTCATTGGGGGTGTATGGATTTGGATGTGAGGATGCACTTGTACACTTGCTCAATTATGTATGGCCCAACATTTTTGAGACTTCTCCACATTTGGTTCAAGCCTTTATGGGAGCTGTTGAAGGAGTACGTGTTGCTCTTGGACCTATTAAAATATTGCAATACTGTCTACAGGTTGGTGTTTATTTAATCATTTGAATAACAGTTATTTCAGCTAGTTATAAAGGAATGTGTAAAATTTTTAAAATGATTCTAATCGCTTTTTCATGTAATTAAGTTCTGTAAAAAACTTACACTTAAAACTGCTTATGAATGAACAGCTAAAAAAAATTTCAAAATAAAACATTTTGGTATTTTTTTTTAACTATGCACTTGTGAATTATTCCTTTAAATTATTAAATATTATATCTATTCCTGCCAACTTTTTATGTTTCATATTTAAAAGTTCTTATTTTGCTTTTATGCCTTGATACTTTATGTATTCCAATCTAAGCCACCAATAATTCTAAGCCACACCCTTGATTCTCAAAACATTTTTCTGAAAAATAGTTTATTGATATCCTGTATTAAAAAAAGTTAAAAGGAGAACTAATAAGAAGTGAAAGTTTAATTTATTTTACTAGTATTAAAAACTTTTTAAGTACATACATGAACCTGTAATTGCTTTGTCAGAGTATAATATTAAATTTCCCCATCCAATGAATTTTTCTGTCTTCAATTCTAAGCCACACCTGGTTTTCAGTAACATTTACATTGGAAAAAGTGTTTTGGATTCTAGTTAATGTGATAGTTTATCCTTATGCATTTTAGCAAGATCTTCTTCCTCTTTCAATGATATTGTCCACTTAGTTCTTGTATTGTTTAACATTCACACTGACCAGAAAATGAATGGATAAAAACTGTAGAATGTGCTGACATTAAATATTAAAAAGAAATTCATGAAGTTTGTCCTTCTTCAGCATATTATATATTGTTAGCTGTAGTTTTCTAACTGATACATAGGGTGTGGGTTCATTGAGTAAAGCATTTTTTCCCCCCTTCCTCTGCGTAAACATTCTTTAACTCAATTTATCTTGCTTTGTGTGTGTTTGTTTTCCATATGCTTCATTTAGCCAAAAAACGTGTTTTTGTGTATTGTTCTGTTTACTATAAGGTTCAACAAAGGCAAAATATACTTTCAAACTTATAAAGAATAGTATGAAAGAGAATTCTATTGTATTAATGCATCCTAAAATGAGAGAAAATATAATTTTATGGCATTGTTGTGCTGAGTGCTGTTGTGCAATATCTATATTCTGAAATTTTTGAAATGTTGCTTTTCTGTATAATTTTAAGAATTTGTTTGAAATTTGAACCCACATTATTTTTAAGTTTTGTCATTTTCAAAAATTGGAAGGTGTGACAGTGCAATTAAGTGTTTCATTATCTGTATTCTGCCAAAAGACTTGCTTATGAAGTAGCTGTCCTTTATTTTGCATGTAGTGTTTAGAAGGTTGAAAATAAACCAACTAGGTTACTGTTGGATTCAGTTCTTGAAATCATTTATTGGCATTTTTAGGAAGATATTTGTTAGTATGTTATAGAAATGGTCCAAAGAGTTGACTAGTCATCCAAAATGGTACGTGATCAAGTCACAACATATGAAGAAATTGGTGGAAATTTAACCATTGGTTTTTTGAAGGGAATGAAACAGATTTCAGTAAAGGCAACAAAAAAGAATGCACATCAGTTGATGGTAGGAAAATTAAAAGATTGAACTTATATACATGAAAGAAGAAATTCATTTGATGCATGCAATGTAAAAGTTAGTGTTGTTATTCTCAACCACTTTGCCATGGCACTTTTGTGTGTGTGCCACCATATTTTTTTCAAAACTTTTAATTATACTCTGAGAAAAAAAAAAAATAAAATCTGAAAATAAAGCATTCAATTGTTTCATGGAAATAAACCAAGGGTGTTTGTGGTATATTTAATTTATCCTTTTATGGATAGATGGATTTGAAAAAAATTGATAGTGTTCGAAATATATCTGCATATGAATTAACTTTTAAGGAAGAGGAAAAATTAATTTTGCTGTATAATAATCAAGGTTTAATTTTAAAAGTTTTGGAAGAGTCAATTAGATAATTTTGGATTAAAATTAGAGGCCAAAATAAAATAATAACCGAAAAAAAAGCTTTTAAATATTGTTACAATTTTCTACATCTTATTTGCATGAATTTGGATTTTCAGCCTTAACAAATATAAAAATGAAAAGGGGGGAAAAAAGATTGAGACTTAAAAATGTAGACAATGAAATGTGAGTGGCATTATCATTTTTGCTACTAAATATGAACAAAACTAAAAAATCATCAAGCTCAACAGATAAGTAAAATTCTTTTAAACTTATGTTATTGTTAATGTGCCACCAAATTCTGAAATTGCTGAAAGTGAACAGCAAAAAAAAAAAAAAAAAAAACACTGGGTTAGTGCTAGGACTGTTTGGCAGAGACTTAAGAAATTGGGTCTGAATGCTAGAACTCCACAAAAAAAGGCTTTGGTAGCCTAATGGTCAAGGTAACAGACTTGTGGGTTTCAGCCTAGTACTGCTGAAGACCTGCAATGTAGGGGAGTGATGCACGTTAAAGCTGTCGAGAGCTCAAACGTCCTCCCGTTAGTTTGGTGTGGTTAAAGAGGAGAGTGCCAGCTCACAGTTGTCGTCCTCGTCACTTGAACATTGTTCAAAATTACAAGGTCTGTTGCCTAAAGCCTTGGTGTAACTGTACAGTGCGACATTAATATTCACTCACTCACTCGACAAGAAAAAGTAATAATCTCTCAAAGATTAAACTGATCCAAAATCCATTTAAATTGGACCTGATTTGATGAGATCAGAATTTTCCTATTTGGTAGTGTTCGAACTAAAATACAAAAGACTAAGAATTAGCTAAGACATGCATCCTAAAAGATTTTATGCTACCTATATCTTTTAAATTTAACTTTAGTATGTATGATAATTATTTGTATGCATAATCTAAAAATTGAGTAATTTCTTTGTGCTTTTTTATTAAGCATCTTTATTGAAAAGTCATAACTTTCTTGTATGTTATTATATAATTTTAAAAAAATTTCCTTAGTGTATAAGTCAGTATAAAAAATAAAAGTTTTATATTAGTAAGTTTCTCATTAAAAAATATCTTTATTGTGTAATTTTCTTTCCATTATTTTAAAGTATTAGTGTATCATGTGTTAAAATGTCATTCACATATTATTTTGTCATTTTCATAAGTTGGCGAGTGTGTGCATGCATGTATGCCATTACTATAACAATGAAAATAGTTTTATAGCAGTATTTGATTAAAATTGGAATGTTATAAAACTAATTTTTGTAAAAAAAAAGAATTAGTAATTATTTTATAGAATAAACTATGCCTCTTATCATGTTAAAAATATTTTGCTAGTTATAAAGAGTGTTTTTTTCCAGGTATAGAAGTTTAAGTTGGCATTACTTTCCAAGATGGCGACCGATTTAACAGCTGTCAAGTGATTTATTCTCAGTTTGGTTTGGCAATTCATCAAAACTATCATCAAGCAAGGCGTAGATTCGTCGAATGGGCCCAAAACGAGATTGCCGTTGTTCCCGATTTTCATTCTGGTTGAATGGCTACATCAACAAACAAAACTGCCGCATTTGGAGTGAAGCTAATCCACAAGTGTATGTCGAAACACCGTTACATCCAGAAAAACTGACTGTTTGGTGCGCTTTATGGGCTGGTGGAATCATTGGTCCGTACTTCTTCAAAAACGATGAAGGCCACAACGTTACAGTCAGTGGTGATCAGTATAGAGCGATGATTACTAACTTTTTCATTCCTGAATTGAACAATCATGATGTCCAGGAGCTGTGGTTCCAACAAGACGGCGCAACATGTCACACAGCTCGTGCCACAATCGATTTATTGAAAGACACGTTTGGTGACCGCCTAATTTCACGTTTTGGACCTGTGAATTGGCCTCCAAGATCTTGTGATTTAACACCGCTAGACTATTTTCTGTGTGGCTATGTAAAGTCATTGGTCTATGTGGATAAGCCACAAATGCTTGACCATTTGGAAGACAACATTCGCGGTGTTATTGCCGATATACGGCCACAAATGTTGGAAAAAGTCATCGAAAATTGGGCTTCCAGATTGGACTACATCTGAGCCAGCCGTGGCAGTCATATGCCAGAAATCATATTTAAAATGTAATGCCACAAGATTATCTTTCGAATAAAAAATTCATGTCAATCGAATAATACATCCTTGTTTTATTGCAATTTAAAGTTCTATACCTCTAAAAAAACACCCTTTATTTGTAATTGTTGATTTATTTTGAAGCTTATGTATGAGATTAAATTATTTTTCAGTTTTCAAAAGTAAAGGTTTTACCTCTCTTTTTAGGGTTTATTCCATCCTGCTCGCAAGGTACGAGATGTCTACTGGAAGATTTACAATACACTGTATATTGGAGGTCAAGATTCGCTTGTTATTGGATATCCCAGAATTCCTGATGATGCAAGAAACACATTTACCCGCCATGAGTTAGACATGATCCTGTAGAGACTTCATTTTATTGTTTCTTTTTATTCATTAAAGTTAGTAACAAACTATCACTATTTCATTTTCTGGATTCTACAGTGAAAAACTTTTACCACATTTAGCAATACATATCTACCTGATATCACGTGTGGTATATTATGTGAATGAATTGTTTTATTAAAAAATGCAATTGCCATCAAATTCTTTTTTATGGTATCTGTTTAGGAAAACAAAAATCATGTTCAAATGTAAGTAAATAATTTACATATGATACAGAAATGTACGTTTTTAATAAATCATATAATTTTTCATACCTAGTGAGATGTTTAGTAAAAATTTGTTTTTCTGAGTTTTTTTTTAATGCCTTTTCACCTAAACGTCACTCATATTTGTTATAGCATCAAGACTAATTCATTGTGATGCAAGTATGAACAGGATGTCAATTTTATATGCAGAAAAAAAATGGAAACAGATCATTGGCCAGAAAATTTGATATGGATAAAACGAATGTGCAGTGATGACATAAGCAATGTGATATGACTTTTGCTTGTAAATTTTTGAAAAGTCTTTCATTTGACCGAAAAAAATTGAAAATATCGGGAAATAGATAATAGTGTGGCTCAATTTCTATGTTACATTTGATCTAAAGCATTACCAGTTGCAATGCAAGGCAAAAGAGGCCGTTCATAAATTTAGAATCGAGAATTTTAAAGCATCAAGAAGCTTGTGTGAAAAATTCATTAGAAGGGAAGGATTTTCTTTGAGACAGAGAACTCCAATCTGCTTAAATCTTCCTGCACATTTTGAAGATAAATTCATGAAGTTTCAATGCAACCTCATCGGTTTTTCGAACAAGATATGCGTATGAATTCTTGAACATTGGAAACACAAATATAATGAACATTGGAAACATGGATGTAACCCCCAGTGTATGTGTGTGTGTACTCTGACATGCCACAGAATTATACTATAAATTCAAAAGGTGGTGAAAATCTTGAGTACAGGCTTCGAAAGAGCGTATCACTGTAATGCTGCGTGTTAACCCTCCAAGCGGTCTGCACATAAAATCCGGCCATTCTACTGTAGCTTCGAAAATGCACAGCACATATTTTTTTGCCTTTAAGTAAGATTCTCAAAGCGGTTGAGCCGTATTTTTCGGAAATCCTACCCCCCCCTCCTTTAAAGGATTAACGTCTTGAAAGATAATTAGGGACGGTGGAAGCCACACAACGGGACACTGACAGAAAGTTTTATGGCTCACAGGGAACCCAGTGTTCTGTCCCTTGAGCAATCGTAAAAAATCAGGGAAGAATTTCCTAAGAGCCCAGTTAGTGTTTGTTTGTTAGCTTGATTTAAGATATTAAAAGTTTTGAAAAGTCCAACACACAAATAAAATGTTATAATTCCCTTTTGGTTTCATATTAATTTGAAACTGCAACTTGGGGTGTGTCAGGGCAATCTGCTATTTTATATAGTTAGACAAATTATTACTATTGCTTCATTTTTTTTTATCTTAATCAATACTTTCAGTTTTTGAAACATGATTATTTCATTATAAGGTAAAAAAAAAGATAATTAATAAAACACCAAACACTTAAAAATTTGAAACTTTTTAAACTTTTCAACTACTAAAAATGAATAAATTTAAACTTCATCAAATAATTTGAAACATTTTCTTACCCTTTGATAAAAAATAACGAGAGAAAAAAAAATTAATTCAGATGTATTAGTTTTTTTTTTTTTTAGATTTCAAAGAATGGTGTTTAGGTACTGTACATTAACTTCCCTTTAGTTATATTTTGTTAAGATACACCTAATTATATTTGAAAACTTTAATGTTTGAATAAATGGTAATCAAAAATATACAGACAAATTTGCAGTAGACATTTATGCACATAAATAAACATAAAGATCAATTTTAATTTCGAGCTCTTCAAATTGATTATTCAAGAATATTTATGCAAAATACCTCAACATTTATCTTTTTTAAAAGTCTTACTGAAGAAGTAATTAAAATCTGGATATTTTTTTAAAACTCAAACCTATAAAACTAGAAATTTTATATTAGAAATTTCATTTGAAATTTCGAAAGAAAAAAAAGTATCGCACAGTTAAAAATTATTTACCATAAGTACTAACAATTCTTTGAGTATAATATAAAATTCAAATTTTTTATATAGCATCTTTAGTATTTTTAAATATATTTCGAAAATTTCATACAATTCAGTTGAAAACTGCATGTTAAGAGCAAAAAATATGCTAAAAAAATTGATGAATATACAATAAATTTTTACATAGAAGCAAAGCTGAGAAGCTAAACCATAGGAATGAAAAATTATGAGTATATCTAAAACAGTTTTCGAAATATTTATTTTAAAGTTCAGAAAATTTGTGTTAAGTTATACTTAATATTCATTAAATGGTGAACATAATATATTAATAATAGTCATGTAATCATTTGACAACGCATTCATACACTATTAAAAATTATAATGGGCATAGTTGCGAATGTCAAGGATTTTATGCAATTTAAATTCAGGCATTAAGATATTGATGTAGAAAATATAAAACGACAATCGAAAATACATGAAAAAGGCAGTCTGCAATGACATGATCTTGACAAACAAAATTCGGCATTTTCACTTACTAGGACCCGGGCAAACAGAGAGGGACTCGCGGGGTTTTGATGGATGCCACTCTAGCTTTTAAAGTTTTCAGGAAAAAAGTATATAAATTACAAATACAAAAATAAGTCTTGTAATTTTCCATACATTGTTATAACAATGAATTGTGGAATTGGCTTCCAATACATTGTTGTGTTTGACAATATCTAAGGAAAGCAACCCTACTTTAGATAGATTTGTACTACTTTTTTATTAACCGCACTCCTTTTAAAATTCGTGCACCCAAAATACACCTTTTGTGTACTCTTAAAAATTTATATAAACTATAATTGTTAATTTTAATTTATGCAACATGTGAAATGTTCATATTTAACCATTTCCATCCAAACAGTTTACATGGAAAAAAAGTTTGGACTCCCTCATTCATTAGGGAATTGCATGAGATTCGAACATTAAGTTTTATTTTTCATTGAATAGGTTTGAGTGGTAGTGTATCGTGCTTCCACACCACAGGTCCAGGTTCTATTAACGGCTGTGCAAGGTCGACTCTTCCTTTTATCCCTGCTGCAGTGGGTCAATAAATGAGGACCAAGCTTGTCTGGGGTCTTAAACACTGGAGGTCTCACTTCAGACAGACCATCGAATCGGGACATCTGCTCATGTACCTCAGCGCCCAATGGTCATGTATACTGGGATGGGCATTGTTATGACGAATATATTTAGAATTAGAATCAATAATGTGTTTCGACTTTCAAAACTGAATATTAAAGAATAACGACTTTAAAACTAAATATGATTTAGAATGCATTCATGTGAATTGAGTAGCGAATGTATTTCGACTTACCGCGATCTTCCTTCCATGCTGGCCACCTAAGTACATTTCCCTATAGAAGCGTGAGGAAAAAATAATAGGTTACGATGAGTCATTTAGAAACACGCATAACTTTTCCAGTATATATTTGCAAATACACACGCACACCGTTACTTGTAGGAAAAAACATTGCACAACACATAATCACAACAAAACGATGCTTCCATCACACAAGAATACGAATAGAATCTCATTTCCCGCCAATCACAAAAACTTCTAGAATAAAAAAAAAGTTCAGTTCGTGTCGCCATCTCTGGACGGCGAAAGGAGTCAACTGTTCTTAACATCCTCCGAGGGGCGAGAAGATGTAGTCCATGGTGGTAGGGGCAAGATTGCAACTTTAGAGACTAGTCCTGTCATGACTCCACTTGAGGTCTGGATAGTGCCGACATGACATATTCCGTCAGCTCCAGGCTGTGTGGCCACAATCCGTCCGGGAGTCCTCCTGGTGCTGAAAGAGGCTGGATTTTCTTGATGAGGATGAGGGATCCTACCGTAAGGTTTTTCTGGCCCTGCATCCATTTGGTTCGGGACTGCAAGGTGTTGAGGTAGGAGAGCTGCCAGCGAAACCAGAACATCCTTTTCAACTTCATCTGAAGAGACCACCGAGAATGAATACTCAAAGATTCGTTAGTCAGACTGTGATCAGGGAGTTCAAGCAAGAGACACCCGATATATAAGAAAGTGTCTGGTTGTTAACACCTGGAGATCCTTAGGGTCTGATGATAGGGGATAAAGAGGACGTGAATTTATGCGCGCCTCGATTTGGCACAAGATTGTAGCTAACTCTTCAAAGTTCAGCACAGCCGCCTTTAGGGTTTTGAGCAAATGATGCTTTGTGAGTTTGACTGAAGCCTCCCACACACCTCCGAAATTCGGTGCATATGGAGGGATGAAGTGCCACTGAATGTTCTTGCTTGACGAATAGTCCTGGACATTAGAGTTGTGAAGTAATTGAAACAAATCCTTCAAGTAAGCTGAAGCACCAACGAAGTTGCAGTGCTGACAGAAATGCTGCTGCTGATAGCGAAGATACGAGTTCAAGGTTCACCGCTTTAGTACACATGCATATGAAGAGGCAGATGTGTGTACGATTTGAAGTTGCTGGCCTTGCGAGTATGTTAGTACTTTGTCGTGATAGGTCCAGCTAAGTCAATGCCTATGTTTTCAAAAGCACGACAAGGGTTTATTCGTTCTATTGGTAAATCACCCATCATTTGAGAGACAGGTTTTGCCACAAGTTTATAACAGTCAATGCAGTTGCGCAGTTCTTTCTTGACAGCTAATTTACCTTGAGGTATCCAAAACTGCTGACGAATGAGGGATAAAACTACACTGCTGGACAATTGCTAAGGACGGATAACACTATCATCCATAGCAACCACAATATGAAAGGAAGCAAAATGTGGAAAATTAGAATAAGTGCGGGATATTAGTAAGAAATATGAGTATGCAAATTTTTTTCCCACGTCTGTTCATCACGTGATAGCGTTCATAAGAGCTTTAAAGGTTTTGACGCGTGTGGACAGTTGTTGTTTCAAGTCAAAGTTTTACAGGAAAGATTTAATAGACGAACTTAAAATTTTTGGCATGTCACATAGATGATTTTATCCGTGGCCGAATTATTGGAAAGATCGAAGAAGGGCGAAAAATAACAGATGTTGCCAGGGAGTTCAACATCGCTCACAGCGTTGTTTCACGGCTGTGGAAGTCATTTAAAACTACTGGAATGTGTAGTAGACGGCACGGGGGAGGTCGTGTTAAAGTACGACGCCTGCAGAAGACAGATCGTCCTATCAGCAAAAGGGAACAGGCGCACCACAGCTCAGCAGGTGGCAAATCAGTTTCTTGCTGCCTCAGGAAAGCAGATCTCCCGAAAAACTGTTGCAGACGTTTGAGGGGAGGAGGACTATACGCACGCAGACCTGTTGTGTGTGTCCCATTGACCAGACAGTACCGTACTGCCCGTTTGCAATGGTGTCGTGAGCATCACAATTGGACTGAACAGGACTGGACATGCGTACTATTCTCAGATGAGAGTAGGTTCAGTCTGTCATCGGATTGTAGACGCCAACTGATCTGGCGCGAGAGTGGTACTGTGCTTATCGTCCAGAAAATATCCAGGAAAAGTACCGATATCCGACATGCAGTATCATGGTGTGGGCCGGCATCATGATCATTGGCCGCACGCGCCTACATGTGGTTGCGAATGGGACTATGACGGGCCAACGATACATTGATGAAGTTCTACTTCCTCATGTTCGTCTGATAAATTTGTTTTTATGGACGACAACGCAACATGTCATCGAACACTCGCTGTTCAGGATCGTCTAGACAGTGAGGGTATTCAACGTCTCGTATGGCCAGCGCGTTCTCCAGACTAAACCCCATTGAAAATGTGTGGGATGCTTTGGGGAGGCAAGTTGCTGGTCGAAACTATCCTCCGACAAACAAGAACACCCTCATCCGTGCACTCACAGAGGAATGGGATAAATTGCCTCAACAGCTGCTGGATAATGTTGTGCAAAGTATGGTACGACGTGTGGAATGTTGCATCACACTCCACGGTGGACATATCCCGTACTGATACCTTTCTTTAAGGTGCCTGCTAACTTTTAGATGCATTGTTCCATTTCTCCGTACGCAGATCAAATGAGCATTTTTTTTCTTTCAGATGTTTCACAGCTTTTGTACTTTCCAGAACAATAAATATTCTTTATTCTTATGTCTGAACAGTGTGGCAACTATATTTTATCCTACTAGGCCTCATGTCTCGCTTAATGTTATGCTACATAGCAATTTGTGATCTGTCCTTAGCATTTGTCCAGCAGTGTAGTTCCTGCCCAGCATGGAAATTGACCCTATGAAAATGTCTAATGATTAAACTTGTAAAATGATGATTTTTTGGTATGAGCATAGAATGCTTTTGTTCAAATTTAAGAGTTTGTTGGAGACGAAGACGTCCTCCGACGCGAAGAATTAATCTGGAATACATTCAAAGACTGAAGTTTGCTAAATTTTGGAAGAGGCTTGTTACATTTCAAGAGATTAAGTTCTGTATGGTATTCTCCATTTTGTAACAATTTGACTACCTTTTTGATTGAGGTTTCTAATTCATGTGTGTATAAAGCCCAGTAATTTTGGACACTGACTTGGAATTATGGTAGAATTTGAATATCCATGCAACAGTCCTAACTACTTTCATGTATGAGGAGAACTTATCCAAGAAACTAAGAGAATAATCAACACCAGTTGAAAGAACAACAGAGTCACTTAATGATTCAGACTGATCAATAGGAACAGGCTGTTCAGAGAAAGGGATAAATGAATTGGAAGAAGGATGGAAATCATGAAGGCATTTTGGACCAGCTACCCACTCTGAATTTTCAAGAAGTTGTTTCGGGTAGAGGCAGGCCTCTTGTTGCCCATTCTGCCGGGTTTAATTTTCCCGGAATGTGATGCCAAGATTCTTTCAAGGTTAGTGTGTGAATTTTCCCAACCCTGTGTTGCACAAATTGATTTCCTTTTACAGGCGGATTATTTATCCAACTCAATGTAATTGTTAAGTCACACCATAAATATGTATCGTGAGTGATGTTAAGAGATTTCTTAAATGTATGTAGAAGTTCAGCCAGAAGCAGAGCACCACAAAGCTCCAATTTAGGCAATGATATTGTTTGTACAGGTGCCACACGAGTTGAAGCCATTAAAAATTAGTGTGGCGAATCAGAAACAACACGTAAGTATATTACGGTTGAATATGCCTTTGAAGAAGCGTCACAGAACCCGTGAATTTCAAATTTAGTGTTTGACCATACCTGGGAACTTTTATTTGTTTGAGGCATGAAATTTCTGCTTGAAGCAGATTCCATCTATTAAGAATGTCTGATGATATCTCATCATCCCAGTCAAGCCCTGCCTTCCATAGGTCTTGAAGAATAATCTTTAAAATTATAGTTGAGGGAGAGACAAACCCCAGAGGATCAAAGATGCGTGCGATGATTTATAGCATTTGTCTCTTTGTGGATACCTGGTCTGATAAGACTCCTCTTACTTTAAATGAATCCTCGTTTAAATCCCAGAATAAGCCAAGAATTTTCTGGGTGGACTCATCATCAAACGAATGTGAGGAAATATTTGTCTTTAGAATGTTTGGCAAGTCTGACAAGACTTCTGGATGAGAGAGTGCACGACCATTTCCACAGCTCGAATCCACCGGCTGACATTAAATTTTGCAGTTCGTGAAAAATTTTCTTAGCCGAGTCCAATGAGTCAGCACCGGCTAACAAATCATCAACATAGAAATGATCTTTTGCGAGCTTAGCTGCCTGTGGAAAACGATGTTTTTCATCCTCACATAATTGTTTCAATGTTCGGATGGCAAGGGGCACAAGATGTACCATAGGTAACTGTATTTAATTTGAAAATCCCCAATGGTTCCTCTGGAGACTTCCTCCAAAATATTTGTTGAAAGCATACATCATCTTGTGATATTAATATCTGTCTATACATTTTTGCAATGTCAGCAGAAAAAGCAATTGGGAAGAATCTGAATTTAAGTAAAGTTAGAAAAATGTCTGACTGTAGTTTTTTACCAGTCAGCAGAATGTCATTCAAAGAATTTCCATTTGTACTTTTGAATGAGCCGTCAAACACCACCCTTAATTTGGTTGTGGAACTATTATCATTAATCACACCACGATGTGGAAAGAAGTAATGTAGAGATTTTACATTTGATGCGAGAGGAGTCATGTGACCAAGGTTTTGGTATTCCTCCATAAATTCTGTGTATTGTTCCTTTAATTGATTATTAGAGTGAAGTTTTCTTTCAAGAAAATAGAATCGTTTTAATGCACCCCCTTTACTATCTCCAAGGCTTGAATCATCTCTAAATGGCAGTTTTAGAATATATCTACCATCAGCATTACGAATATAGACTCGCATAGCTCATCCTCATCCTTTGACGGAATGTCCTTAGGAACAGATTCAAGTTCCCAAAATTGTTTCAAAGAATGGTCTATGTTTAAAGGAGTGTGACAGATTAGGAATGAATTTTGATTATATTGTGTATTTATGGTACCTGGCAATAAATGACCTAATTTTGTTGGCAATGCTGATGGTGTACCTTTGGGTCCCATTATAGGAGTCTTTGAAATTAACGTCATAAAAACATCAGCACCTAGAAGAATGTCTATTTCATTTTCAATATAAACGTCGGATCAGCAAGAGTTAGATCCTTGATATGAGGCCACTCATGATATTTAATTGAAAAGTTTGGCATAGCTGAAGTGACTTTCGATACTAGCAAAGCTTCTACTTGAAATTTATCAGAGGAAACACAAGAAGAAAATTCAAAATTTGTCGAATATAAAGAAGTTTCAGCAAATGTTTCATTTACACCTACTAATTTATGATTGGTGTGTTTTAATGGCAATTTTAAGCGATCAGCACATTGCTTGGAAATCAAAGAATTTGGAGAAGCATTGTCTATCAAAGCACGGCAAGTTATTTGTTCACCATGTTTAGATTTAACATTTATTAATGCTGTGGACGTGACCTTCTGCCGATTGTGTGCAATTGTTAGACACTGTCGCAACAGAATTTGCTTGAGTATCTGATGAAGGACTGACTGAATATATGTGTAATAATGTATGGTGTCTTTCAGAACATTTTTTGCAAGATAATCCTATTCTTCATGTGTCAAGCCTGTGGTTACTCCTCAAACAATTGGTACATAAATTATTGTTCTGTACCACTTGCCATGTTTTATTTACATTTATAGAATTAAAAGTTGGACATTTGAATAAGGCATGGCTTTGATAACATAGAATGCAATTGTTACCATTAACAACATCTGGTTTTACTTGGTTACATTTGACAACAGTAGTGGGGGCTGCGGTAGCCCAGTGGTTAGGGTATCGGATCATTGCAGGTATGTCATGAGTTCGAGCCCAGTACCACTAAAGACCCGCCGTGTAGGGCAGCGATGCACGTTAAATCTGTTGAGAGCTGAAACGTCCTCCCGTTGGTGTGGTGTGGTAGTTAGGAGAGGGGGGTGCCAGCTCAGGTGTCGTCCACGTCACTTGACCATGGTTCAAAATTACGTGGTCCGTCGCCCAAAGCCCTCGTGTAGCTGAACAGTGAAATGTTAATATTCAATCAATCAATCAAATTGACAACAGTAGTATTTACATTTGATTTGTTAAATGAATTTAATGGTTTAACATTACCTTTCCTAATGTCAGGTTTTACAAATTTTAACTCATTCAGACCACGAGCTTCTCTTTCAATGAAAACTCTAATTTCCTCAAGAGTAGGAATTTTATTATTTTCCAAAGATAATTCCCACCGTTGACTAATACATGCATCCACTTTTGAAATCAGAAAATTTATTATGATCAACTCTGTTAATGAATTTGTTTCTAAATCCAAAGTTTTCAAATTTCGAATGACTTCAGTACAAATATCTATTATTTCCAAAAGCAATTTTGAAGTATTTGCCCTAGAAATCTTAATACTAAATAGCTTATTTATTTGGCTAAGAGCTAATTGTCGTTTGTTTCATACCGACTGCACAGTATATCCCAACAATTCTTAAGATTGTCCACAGTAATTGCTAAACAGCCGAATTAATTTGGCTGCATCCCCGCGAACAGAAGCCTGCAGATGTTGACAAGATCACTTATTGATTTCTTATCTAGAATAGAAGGCTTAAATAACTCTTTGAATGAAATCCAGTTCTCGCAATTTCCATAAAAATGCGGAACTTCAAGTTTTGGTAGATTAACTACTGAAGACTTTACATGAATACTATTATTTACTTCCTCAACCTGAGATTTTTGTTCAAGGTCGACAACTCAGTTGAATAGTATATTTTTATATTTCATATAAATATCAAATGATTCATCACTTTCATGAGTTGACAATTCACTGAATATTTCAGTTAATCTAGTTTCGTATTGCAACACTTGTGTTTTTAAAACACGTATGCGTGATTTATTATCATCGAATTCATTTTTCCTACTTTCAAAAGCTTTTAATTCTTTAATAATTAAATCAAATTTACCAATATTTTTCGACCGTTTTGGAGCCATGATTTATGAATTAAATTTTAAAATTCTACACAAAATACACAACTATACCATAATAACAAATGCCTAATGATGGGAGGCTAGATTTGTTCATGTTTTAGAAATCGCCCCTGAAATGGCTTGGAATTTTTATACTTGACCGGATGTGGTGAAATTCTTTTTGGTGGGGTGTGCCGAAAAAGTTCCCCCGTTACAAAGCTCAGTAAACGCATAAATTTTGAGGTGGTGTAACACTGCGCCGGCCTCGGGTCCAATCAGAGAAATTATACTGGACAAGGCAAATAGTTCGACTCCAGGATTTTGAAGTGATTAGGGGTCGTATAAAAGAGGACGCAGGGAATTTCAGAGGCAGAGGGAAAGGAAAGAAAAAGAAAGAGATTCCTGCCTGAACCACGTTAGCGTCCGGTCGCAACTTTTCTAGCACCGCATACGAGTTCCTGTGGACAGGCCACGGCACGTTACTTTCGCTGGCTGAAAACTTTTTCAGTCTGGCATCTGCTACTAGTTTTCAACAAAACTGCTGAAATAACTTTCCTGCGTTCTTCATCATGGTTCGGAAGAAACATAAACCGATTCCCGAACAACGACGTGCGAAGAAAACCCCGTCTACCAGGCGCAACAGTAGTGACTCTGCTGCCTCGGAAGAGCCACCCGAAGTGACCGAAATGGACATACCGCTTCCCGCATCACCTCAAGCCTCACGACCCGGAACGCCAGAGAAGGATGGCACCGCTCAACTGCATTGTAAAAAGCTCCAGGGATTAGCCAACCTCATACAAGTGCTATCGATTTCCATTGAGACTTCGCAAACGATACTTCAAGGAGTTATCAGCAAAGGACTCACGGACCCTACCAACCCCATCATTCAAATGGAATCAGCTGCCCTGGAACGGAACAACACAAGACTTCAATGTGCGGTAAGTGAGTACACCTCTCTACCCCCCTGTGGCATCCCCAACTGTTCGCGACACGACACTCAAAACACTCCACTTAAGCCTAAAACACCCGACCCAACTACACCTATCCAGATAAAACGTAAGGAAAATACCGAAGGATTTACTTCCCCCATCTAGAAAGCTAACAAAAAAACACACACTCAAATTCAAACCCCGAATCAAACTTTAAAATTAATCTTAACAACGCTTTCAGTGCTCTTGACATCATCACCGCGACGGATGAACCAATAGAAACCCAAGTTTTAACCAATAAATCACCCGTGACAACCCCTAGTAAAACTAACCCTACTCAACCACCGAAACTGCCTCCCCCCATCATGTTACTGATAACTGACGACTTTAGACTACACACAAAAACTCTCACTAACAAAATGCTCGCATTAAGAATTAAAGCGGCTGGAAAGTATGCAAAATTATATACAGACACTCAACCACAACACGACACACTTAAGCAACTACTCACTGAGCTAAAATACCCTTTTTACTCTTTTACTCCGAAACACGAGCGACCCATCAAAGTCGTAATCAAGGGCCTTCCCCGAACAACGAAAACGGCAGAAATACAGTCCGACCTTCTTGATCTGGGCTACACAATAAACAAGGTTACTCAACTAACAGGCAATATCTCGAAACAATTACTTTCTGTTTTTACAATCTCACTCCCCGGAAACAACTTTAACTTAAATATCTTTAACTTAAAAACTTTAGGCTATGTATCCATCACAGTTGAAGGCTTTGAAAGCAGAGGAGTAATCCAATGATTTCAATGTAATCAATTCAACCACACGGCAGAACACTGTAACTTAACGCCAAAATGCTTGAAATGCGGAGATAAGCACCAGACCCGGGACTGCCAGATCAAGAAACTGGACACCCCTTTCTGCGTCAACTGCCAGGTTCACGGCCACATGGCCAATTACAGCAAATGCCCCCTCTTCCCTAAACCACGCAAAGGCGCTAACATCAAATCAAACCCAATTTTAACGAATAACTTTATCAGGCCCAATATCTCTTATGCTCAAGTCACACAAAAATCTAATCATTCCGACACAACACGACAGATGGCACCACTCGTGACTGCCCCAATCGACACACCAACTATCAAGGAAATACCCACCCCCACTATCGTACCAACTCAAATTCCCAACACGCAAACAGACTGCCTTAATCTAATCACTCAGACGCTCCAGCAAACAATTCATGCACTCACAACACTCGTTCAACACATAAGTTTAATAACATCACCACAGACAGTTACCGCACAACCAACACCCGGCCCACTAAAATAACTTCTAAGTCACCACTCACAAAGTCGCAAATTATTGCGCAAATCAATAATCTTCTCAACCATTACGATGGTGCGAGCGACTAAGATTTATTCTTAGTCTTAATTTTTAAATTGCATTAAATTTCATTATTTTACTTCGTTCTAACTCTAACTCCGTTACCCCTCCCCTTTGCACCGATCGCGGCAATTTACAAACCAATAGAGAGGTTTACTCGCTTTCCTTCCTAACCAATCACAGTGCAACTTCTACCCCGACGACGGGAATTTTCCTGGACTATTCTTCACTTGGATCACGTCACCTCCTCTGCACCCCATCAATCATCAAGACCAGAGCCAACTGCTAAGTGTCGCACGGCTCCCAGCGAGCCGTCGCGTACATCAATCACGGACTTTTACTTCGAACTCTAATGGACAATACTGTGAAACTTCAAGGGACTTTTTACTACAGCCAAGGACTATTTACATTTTTACTTTTTTGAAACTCAGAAGATCTCTGTAACACTCTTTTATTTTTACTCTATGCTCTTGTAACTTCCACATTCAACTGTAAGGAACGTTTACATTAGACATGGGACGGAGGGTTAACATATAACCCAGTTTCCCAAAGACCCCCAGCTTTTCAGAGGCAGAGAGCCTTTCCCAGAGTTCCAGAAGAACCTTCAAACAAAAGACGCCGAAATTCCACCCGGTCCGGGCGACAACCATGTCCATCCCCTTTGCACCTTCTCTCTCTCAAGCTAAGTTTAATTATTTTTGATCTTCTTGTTGTAGAAGTAAAAAATCCTCTATACACGTGTGCTTAAAATAAATTTATCTTAAACGTTAAAAGTTCCTTCTGTTAAATTATTGATTCTTGTTTATTTTAACTATGGTCATGATGCGATGTGAAATTAGGGAACCTCGGTTAATTTGAGAATATTAATAAGTTAAAATAGCGTCACATCAACTTCAAGAATTCGTATCAGAATAAATGCAAGAATATCGAGTATGAAACGAATAATTAAAATAACAAAGAATAAATCGCATCAACAACTCCTGCTCGATGGACCACATATTATGAATGAGAATGAAGAATATATTTAGAATTAGGAATAGAATTAGAATCAATAATGTGTTTCGACTTTCAAAACTGAATATTAAAGAATAACGACTTTAAAACTGAATCTGATTTAGAATGCAATCATGTGAATTGGATAGGGAATGTATTTCGACTTACCGCGATCTTCCTTCCATGCTGGCCACCTAAGTACATTTCCTATAGAAGCTTGAGGAAAAAATAATAGGTTACGATGAGTCATTTAGAAACACGCATAACTTTTTCAGTATATATTTGCAAACACACATGCACACCGTTACACGTAGGAAAAAACATTGCACAACACATAATCACAACAAAACGATGCTTCCATCACACAAGAATACGAATAGAATCTCATTTCTCGCCAATCACAAAAACTTCTAGAATAAAAAAAAGTTCAAAAGTTCGCCATCTCTGGACGGCGAAAGGAGTCAACTGTTCTTAAGAGGCATATTAGGCCCTCGCCCTCATTGAGTTTGAGGATTGCCTCACTTTGGGGATACCCTTTAGATAAAAATTTATTTCCAATCACATTTGTAAATTATACATTTTTCTTTCAATTACGTTTATTTCAGAAGGAACTTTGATTTTTCAAATGTATTTGCTTAATAACATGTATATTTGTGTATTATATTAAAATTTTGATCTATCCAAAATTATATGTTTTTTGCTCCCCTCTAAAAGCTTTTAGCATATTTAGAACTGATCTTACAATCCATGTACATTTTGTAGTATATTTAAAAATGATAAAGACATTTTTATAACTGAGTTTTTATGCCTCGTTTATAAATATAAAAAAAATGTTTTCAGCTTCAGTTTTTAAAATGTATTGAAATAAGTGGAGGAATAGGATTTTTACATGTTATGAATATTTTTGACTGTAGTTAGATATATTTATTTCAGTTTCTTTACAATTTGAATAGAAGTTGTAAGCAACTTTGCAAATAGTTTGATACTGAATATAAATTCATGAACTGTTTAACACTGAAGTGTTTTGTTTTGATACCAGCACACACTAAAATAAGGTTCATTTGCAGTTGTTATATGATCAGCTTCAGTGATATTTAAATTTTCAAAAATACTCTACACGCGTACGAAAACATTCTTTCATTTTTCCACATTTCATGTATGTCTTCCCCGCTGCAGGCAATATTTGTGTATACTCAAAAAATTTGGTATGAATACATTGTGGAATTGTCAGTTAACTTCACTGAACAAAATTGTTTTAAGTGTACTGTTTTGAAAAACAAAATTAATTGGGGAGAAATTTTTCACAATAGAATTTGTAATGACTGAATTGTGTGAAAGATGTTGTTATCGATGAGAATTTTCCATTTAACGCTAAAGAAACAGAAAGATAAAAAATTAAACTCTTGACTAAAAAATAGTTAGAAATACTTTCCCATTTTGAAGAAAAATATATCCCCATTAAAATTTTTTTGACTAAGTTTGTGTTATTCTCTGTCACAAAAATGCCGATGTAGAGAAGATATTTTTACTTATTACAAGTTGTTAAAAAAGTTAGACTTTTCCGAAAAAAATTCATTTAACATAAAAATATTTATAGGATTAAAATTTATATAAATTTAAAGTTTTGAAACTCCTCGTTATATTATTTTAAATTTAAAACATAATTGAATAGAGGAAGATTGATTTTATTTCATAAATCTAATCATCGTGTGTAATGATACTTTTATTCATTTTTTCTCATTACTCTTTTTAAAAAAACATTAAGATGGGCTTGTATTTCCATAGGCTCATGTTCAACAATAAATACAGGGTGCTTTTTACTGGCTACTTCGTAATACCAAAATAACTATTTAAAAGAAAAAAATTAATTTTTAAAAATGATAAAAACAAATTTTGTTTTGTTTAAAATAAACAAATATTTTTCAACTTTAAACAAGTCATTACTTTCAGGATTTTTTTTATTCTTCATTTTCTTGTGAATTTACCGTGACTAAAGAGATCTGGGGAACAACCCCTTTTTCGCCCAAGGCAACGTTACAGCTGTGAAGGGGTGATCTCCCGGTTTGAAATGAACAAACTGTGTGTGTGACCACAAAAGGGGGAACCGGTTTGTGAAGGAGTTTGCAGTAAACGTTTTCGGAATGATTTTTCAGGAGGGTTAATGCAGACGCCCATAAATTACTTACTTAATTTCTTAACATAAAATTAGGACCTCAAAATGAAAATTTTGTTCATACGATTTTCATATGTGCTCAGAAAAGTGGCTGGATAAACTCAGAAATTATGGAAGATGGGGCTAATTTGGTGTGGAATAAAAGACCAAGAGCATTTCTTAAATCCTGGAAAAAAACTTATGATTGATTCGCTTAACCCATTTTATCCCACTGTCCTATTTAGAGGACAGCTGAAAAATATCTTGTAGAAATCATTACTTGCATGCTGCGAATGTTTTGACAGCTGGAACATGTAGGGATATGTATTAGCTTCTTCCAGCGTGAGTTATGTGTCTCTAAATATTTTGCTTATTTATGCGCGCAGTTTGTATGATCTTTTTGGGGTTGCAGAATTCTTTTTCAGTTTACTTTGGACACTTGATTGGGCATTTTTTATGGGATAGTACTCTTTCGTTATGATCCCGATGGTTAACTAGAGCGATATTGTTTTGGGGTAAGATTTTGCAAAATATTTTTTAACTGTCCTCTAAATAGGACAGTGGGACGATACGCATGTAATTGACTCGTTCTTTCTTCATAACGAAGAGTAAAAAAAAATAATAATTTCGCTTCTAGTGTTTCACCCCTGCTTAGTTATGTCAGTGCAAAGAATTCTCAAGTTAGAGGAAGCATTAGAATTATTATAAATAGTTTACATTCAGATGAGAGCGATATTGAAATTGCTGTGTTACCAGATGTCAGTGAACTAACTGAAGAGGATGATAATGAAGTAAATACTGGTGAGATTGCTATAAAAGATGTTCCTGGGTCTTTGGAGGTTAAAAGTGGTGTCTGAACCGCCCACAAACTCTACTGCTTCGACAACAAAGAGCAGAAGAAAAGCTAAAAGACAGGCACTTTGGACAAAGAATAATCGCCGCTTTATCAAAAGGGAAAACACAGGCTGACTCAACTGCAAGTGACTTGCTCAAGCAGATGGAAACTGCATTGAAAGATAAAATCCTATCAGTTTGCAGCAGACGTGAACACGATTTCTTGACCAATGATGACAAAATACGTGTTTTTATAGGAATTTTTTTTCCAACTGGTTATCATTCAAACTGTGAACCTGATTATTTGTCAGATGCTGAGACCCTGGTGAAAAATGCCATGCCACGAAACCACTTCTAGAGGTTGAAATCTTATTTACACTTTGTGGACAATGGAACTGCAAATCAGCATGTCCAGGATCGATCCTTCAAAGTAAAACCTTTGTTTGCCACACTTAATAGTCATTTCACGAAATTTGGAGGCGAGTATGGGGAGGACACAAAGATAAATTTAGCGTTAAGATGCTGAATTCGATAAATTCTTACAACAAACGTATATGTGGTGGGCAGAGCCGGACCGTGACTTTTGGGGGCCCTGGGCTAACAATATCTGAGGGGACTCTAAATTTAAGTTTTTGCCATTTTCCTAAAAAAGATTTTTGTCTGGGAAAATTTAAAATATACGAAATTTAAGGTTTTCTTTTTATTTCAAACAATTTAAATACGTTATAAACAATAACATAATTTACAAAAAAACTTTTTTACACTTTTGTGCTGCAAACTTTTTATTTACCCATAACATTTTAAGTCTTTGGGGAGATCAGTATTAATACAAAGAAGTAATAAATAACTAAGGCTAGTATTTGTCATTGCTCTATATTATTTTTCTATATAGGGCATTTTAGAGAACTCACGTTCCGCTTCACAACTAGTAATAGGGAGCGTTAGAAAAATCTTTAAAATAGTAAACAAATTTGGAAAAACGTCAACAAGTTTCTTTTCAAAAATTACATTGAACATATCCCTACAAGTAGAGGACTCTAGCTCAATTTGTTTTAGATAAGTTTTGAACTGAACACACACACACACACCTTCATTTACCAAGCGTTGGTCCACGTCATATGATTAGTAAACAATAAT
Source organism: Trichonephila clavipes (assembly GCA_019973935.1). NCBI lineage: Eukaryota > Metazoa > Arthropoda > Arachnida > Araneae > Nephilidae > Trichonephila > Trichonephila clavipes. Next base: position 467,307 of record BMAU01021194.1, read on the forward strand.
AGCGCGTGCATTCTCCAGGTCGACGTTCTTCTTACTTTGATCTTGCAAATCCGTCAAAAATTTCAATTTCTTACTATATTCTTCTACTTAAATCAAGTATGAGCTTGCCTTACGCAACACACACACACAATATATATATATAAGCGTGTCTCTTAAATTTTTCTCTCCCATACACAGCTTTTTCTGTGGATTTATCTTCAAATTTTGAAACAACCCGTCCCTTGTTCACATCGCTATGTTCTGTTTCTATACTAGGACTTAATTTTTTGGCTGCGTCTTGATACTCCTTTAGTTTTTGATATTATTTATGTCGTACATTGCTTATAAAAGTTTTTTAAATTACATAATTAAGTTATTCCCTTCACAGATGTCCAAACGAGGGGCCTGTAATTTTTTGTTAACTCAATTAAATCTTTGTAAAATTTCTTCTCCCAAAACATAATTTTAAAATGGCAGTTTCAAGTTTTGTTAACTTATTAAATAAATTTACTGCCTCTTTTATAAAATCAATTTTCTCATTTTACTGTCACTCAATTTTCTTAAGGATATTCATGATATTACCATAATTATCTTTTAAGGCTTCAGCAGCGTTGCAAAGACAAGACCATCTGGTCTGACTTAAACTTTTTAAGGTAAATTTCAGTTTAATTTCATGATTTAGAAGTTTCCATCTATGGGGCGAAGCAAAAAAGAAAACATATTTGTTGCAATAAACCAGATGTTCTCAAACTTTTCATCTCATAGATCCCTTGCCCTGTTTTTTGGTTTTGGGGTCACCCCTGCTTACCTAATATAGAATTTTTGTAAATTATCAACTTAAATGTCTTTTTGACTGTTATAGAACTACTTACTTTTTAAGATACTTAACTAAAAGATTTAAATGTCTAACTGTAGCGAAGTATAGTGTTTAAAACTTAAGAAACACACGCTAAGTAAATTAAAATTTAATTGATACAAATTGAACAAATTTCTATTAAGGGAAGGATGAACTTGGTGCTTCAATAACTAATTTTCAACTTTTGGCATCAATCTCACCCGATACAACCCGAAATCTCCTCTGTTAGTAGTGTCCAGTCCTTTTCTTTCTTTTATTTTAGAGTTTAGTAACCGCACTGAAACTCCTTTTCACTAGGAAAAGCAATTAAATACTCCATAATTCGGGATAAATAGCAGGCATATCTTTTTAAAGCCAAAATTGCTGACCTCCGTTTTTAAACTTTAAGATCTCAATTACTGCCCATTTCGATCAGTTCCTCTTGTAATATGACATTTTTTTTTATCAATATGACCCTATGTGTTTATTGCCTACTGTGGTAATTACAATAGTCAAAGCATTCTCAAACCTAGTTTCAGAATCTGAATAAAGGGTGCTTAAATGTTGAACGTAAATTAAAACGCCATTTTCCTAGCAGATTATTAGCTAGGGAAGTAAAATATTATACTCCTTAGGCTTAACTCTGCCACATGAAACGCTGAAATGAGGGTCTTTGTTTTAATAAAATTTATACTGTCACCTTGTAACTGCAAATTAACCTCATTTAATCTTGTAAATAAATATGTAAATGCTATTTTCCATTCGATTAAATTTTCTTTTAAAATTTAAGTCATGACCTGGTTTAATGAGGGCTATATTATATAGTAACCCCATTTACACCTCATGGATTCCCAAATTATTCTTTCGCTGATGTGGACCCTTTGTCATAGACCCCTGGGGGTCGATAGAGACAACTTTGGGAATCACTGCACTAAGCCAAAGAAGTTCACGATTTCAGTCGCAACCTTAACTGATTCTACACCAACCAGATTAAGAGAATGTGCAGCACATAATTATAGGGAACTTATTTTTTCTTTTAAAAGAGGTTGCACACCATTACATCGACCGGACATATTGGCAGCGTTGTCAAATGACTGTATCCTACAATTACGCTATAGCAATTCATCTGTTTCTAAAAATTCTTGTAAAAATTAAGTAAGTATAAGTCAGTGTGACTAGTAATCTTAATTAATGAGACATCTTTCATACACTTTTCCCCACAACACTGTGAACTGTGGTAAACATATTGAGAAAATAGCCGATAAAGCAAGAAAGAGACTTAAGATCTTAAAATATCTTTCTGGCAGAGACTGGGGTTCAGACGCCTCCACACATAGAATAACTCATACAACCTTGGTTCGCCCAGTTCTTGAATATGGGTACCAAATCTTTCAAGTAGCATCTCCTACAAACTTGAAAAAACTGGAGAGAGTGCAACTCAGTGCCTCGAGGATTATCACGGGCCTTAGATATAGTTCTGTACGAGGCAGACATCCAACCTCTTACTATGAGATTCAAAGTCAACTCATATAGGTATTTTAACAAAATTAAAAGCTTTGGATCCTTCAATAGAACCTCTTTCATTTTAAATTGGACAAGTAACCAACGCTTAAAGCGAGACAGCCCACTTAATCACATGCGTAAGCATGGTTTTATTGATTTCAATGTTGACACACCTTTTAGCTGCATCACACCTATTGATTCTTTTAATCATGTTGAATTCCGGGAGGAATTATTGACCAGTACTCCCAAGCATAGCAGCCATCCGGAGTTACTCAGACAACTGGCACTTGAAGTAATAAATGACATCCCCGATCAAGCCTTGATTGTTTACACAGATGGTAGTCGCTCGGATATGGGTAGAGCAGGGAATGGTATTTTTAGTAACACCCCTGGGAACGATGTTAAAATCAGCATCAGGAATCCTGAACACTGTTCCGTCTTTAGATCGGAACTCATTGCTATTAGTGGTGCTCTCGATCATGCTCTCAACTTTTATAAGGGCAGTATCTGGATCCTGACAGACAGTAGAAGCTCCATCCTATATTTGAAAAATTGGCCAAAAATTATGGACAGTACTGGTCTATATATTTTATCCAAATTAGTTAGGCTTGGTCAGAGGAAACAAGTATGTCTCCAGTGGATTCCATCACATGTGGGTGTGCCTGGGAATGAAGCTGCTAATTAGCTGGCTGGTAGGGGATGTGATCTCCCTAACCCCTGTTCCACTGTCTTAACCCATACGGAAATTCCTTCCTTCCAAAGAAATAAAATAATTTGACTTGACGAAACCCTTCTGCTTACCACTGGTACGCAGCTAAGAGTCATGACCTATCTATACAGTGCAGGAGTTCCAGGGTTCATCAGACGGCATGGGCGCGCCTTAGAAGCGGTCACCTGCGTAGTATGACTTTTGTGCAGGGGGTAAAGTCTTTCTTTGCCTGTCCCTGCTATCTCCTTGCTTCTGCTGATCTTCTGGACTGCTGGGGCATTTCTCTGCGACAGTTGTATGAAGAGCAAGGCCTGGTGTGTGAGACTATTACGCGGAAAGGTCAAATGGACTTGGTGTAGGCTTTCCTGCTCCAAGGGGATTTGAAACAACAACAATATCGTAGTACAACAGCAAGTTGGTCATCGTGGGCCAAATCTGCTGTTGAATCCATCACAATTGAATTGTACTTTATGTCATCGTTATTTGTTTGAGTTGTAATTGCTTTAATGATTTGCTTGCCAATGATCTCAATTATTTGCTCATATATTGTTTTTGATAAGTACGATATTAATGATTTTGGTTGTAGTTCTTGCCGTTCAATGTATTCACGAATAAATGGGTCGAACTCTGTTAGTAGTTCCAGGGCACTCATAAAAATACCATTATGAGGAGAACCAAAAACTTCCTAAATGCTAAGCCTCTTATAGCCAAATACTTTACTACCGCAATAACACGTTTGATGACATTGTGGTAATATTCTGCATCTCTTTTAAGTTGGTCCTGTAACTATCTAAAACAGACTTATTTTCTTTTCGTATCAACCAAACTAACATTAAATTTCTATGTTCAATAGAATTTTCATGATTTTTTAAACAACTTGTTAATTGTTTCCAATCAGATAAGCCGGTTGAGAATTTGTCTTAGAAAAAATTTTGCACGTCAAACAAAAAACACTACCAATACTAATTGAATAACATAGCTAAGATCTTTCCAGTGGCCATTTTTAAGTTTTTTAATGAAATGATTATTCGAAAATAATCTCTTTGGTTCTTTGTATTCTCTTACCGAAACAGAATATAAATCATCATTTGGATCTTTATTTTGAAAATAACTCATTTCATGTGAAAGGATATAATCAATAAAATTATTACTTATCGATTTAGCCCATAAACCCACGTCAACGTATTTCTCAAACTCAAATTTTTTTTTTAACATTTTTCAATCCGGACATTACTGATGTCCTCTGACTGAACAATATCTTTTTCAGAAGACTGCTGGTCATCTAGATCTTGCATATTTCCATCATTAATATTTGCTTATGTTTCTCTGTTTTCTTTGGCTAAGATTTTTTCCCTTTACACTTATTAATGCGTCGGCGTTTGTTATATTCTTGTTACTTTGTTCCACTGTAAAAAAAGTCAAAATTTTGACACATTTAATTTTTTTTTCTCGATTTAACAGTAATTTTCGTTTTTCCGCTAAACTTATATATTTTTTTATCAGACATATTTATATTGTATACTAAGAACTTAGTTTTCTTGAAAATAAATTTAAAAGTTTAGATCATAAAATTATGATAACACAACCGACTGTTCTTAGTAAAATAAAAAATATTCTAAGAAATTTTTACAAAAAAAAATATAGTATATTTCTGAGATAATAAAAAAAAGTACCTAGTTTATCTTAAAAAATCTCTTTGTCTATACTCGCTAAACCTAAAACGCTGATTATTATTATTTTTGGCCCATCTATTTAAAGGGTTTTTTTTATAAAAATAAACTTAAGAGTTATTTGCCCCACTTTAAATAAATATTGTTTTTCCGTTGTCATCCATTATTTGCTGTTGCTATCTATACTTAAAATAACCCGATTTATTACGAAAATCAAGACCGTTACTTTTATCCATAATATTCGCAGGAAATCTCCGTAATCTGCATAACATGAGTGTTATTTTTTCCATCCTATAGAAATAATTAAGTTATTCACCCCAAATTTTAAGATAAAATACATACTTATGGAAAATGCTGATGGTTTCAATCTTTAAAAAATTGAACATACAGAAAATATTTAATCCTAACTTCAATATATTTCTACTTAAATAACTTAGAAATGTGTATTGGTACTTACTTCTTACTTGAATAAACAGGTACCTTTTTTAATTTTCCAATGAGACTATCAAACATTATTTTGAAAAATGTTGCATAACAAATGTATTGGCTGACATGTGGGAAAATAGCAATGCCGTCAACAATGCGGAATTACCTATGAAAGTGGGAATGATGAAATCATTTTCGGAGTATAATACTGACAGTTACAAGCTCACGTGTAGTAATTCTGGTAAAATAATATTCACTTCTTATTAGTTCTCATTTAATTTCTTAATTTTCAGGAAGCAATGAACCTTTAACACAATTTTTAATTTTTCGCAAAAAACTTGTGGCTTGTGTGCGGCTTAGATTTGAATAAATATGGTATATGTTACGGTAAATATATTGTAAATGTTAAATATGTTAATTATTGAAAAAAAATCTTTTTTAGTTATTGATTCCTTACAAAAGATTAATTGTGTTGTATAAAATACAGACAGGAAGCTTGTGATTGCATTTTGCGAAATTAAACTTTGTGTTGCGTGTACAGGATACTCGAAAGAAATGGATTAAAATGACAAAGCACACACATCCTTTTTCAATATTATCTTTTTCGGATTCCCAAACTGATTACTGCTGCAAATTACCTAGATAATCTAAATACCATCTTCACTAAATACTGAAAAATAATTTCGTAATTTTTTTGCTATCGATTGAGCCTATTTTCATTAATGATCAAATCTGGTTGAGTCATTGAGGAATTATAATCGACTTTCCTAAGAGGAAATGAGATGGTGTGAAAACATTCAAATCCTCCAAGAAGCTAAATGTATGGAATTTAACATTCTTTCATCTTATACTGTTGTATGTTAACAATTTATATAAATTAACATTGTTCTAGCTACTCTCTTAAGTTTGTATTAAAAAAAAGAATTTTATACCTGCCTTTCAGACACCTTTAGAATTAGGTTGGTATGGTCATTCAAAAATTTCCAGAGATCACATATATAAAGTTATATGTATCTATATAATACTGCCATTCTTCATCACGAAGAAAGTCTTTTGGATCAACTGCTAATTGAAATTATCCAGACCTAAGATCGAGCATCGGCGTGATCTTGCTACTAGGGATATCCTCTATGAGTGGCCGTGGATAACGGGGATATTTAGTTATTGCGTCTAATTTGTGGTAGTCTATCGCAAATCTGTATGCTTCTGGCGATTCTGGAGGTCAACACAATACTACTGGCGACTCAATAGGGATAATAGTTCTTTCCTCCAGCATTTTGTTAGCACCTCCCTATCATATCTGTAATGTCACTGGTGGATTACCATCTCATGATATAAACTGGTACTCACCAATACTGTTCAAAGTATCTATATTCTTAAGCACAGCAGCAGCCTGGATAACAAATATTATGAAAGTGGTTGAATTTGTATAAAAAATCGAATTAAAATCATCTGATATTAATAGGGTTACCGTCCGTCAAAAAGAAAAAAAATTAACTATAATATACGCAATGCCCGCAGTAACCACATTAACAAACAATAAAAAAAATCTTGGTTAACATAACAAGGTTAAAAATCACGTCGTTGCCCAACTTGACGCACATAAACAAATTGGCGAAGCATACTGATATCAAATTAGTGCATAATTTTCTTCTAGATTTGTTTTCGGAGTGAAAATATTCGAATTTGAGAATTTCGGCTAAAAGATTAAAAAAAAAATTGTATTTTCATTAACTTTCCATTTTTTTATTCGAATTTTAACAAACAAGTAAAAAGACTAAAATATAGTTCAGATGCCTCACTCAAATGTTGTAATTTTGGGGCAAATCCAATTTTATAACTATCTGGAATTTTTTTTAATGGCTTAAAACAGGGGTGTCAAACACGAAGGCCACATGTGGCCCGCCAGTACGAAAGTTGCGGCCCAACGACTCCTTTAAAAATTTTTCAAATATCAGGTTCTTAAAATTTTGTCATTTTGAAATTTATTTAAGGTGGACTTTATATATATTTAAATCTACAATATATTTACCTGTTCTTGTTTTAAAAGGAATGCTTTTTGATAATAGCACAATGATTTTAAGATTAAAAATATATTTTTTTAATACTTTATTAAACGTTTTCATTTTATTTTATGGGAAAGCTTCAATCTCGTGGGCCTCTGCCAAATCCTCTTTCCAAGCCAAAAGTCGAACGCCAATCCTTGGGAAGAACCATATGCGACAAGTTTCTCCTCCGCGTAGTGCACCTGAGAAGTAGTTGAGCCAAGAGGTGACATGTGTTTTGAAATTTAGAGATCGTTGCACTTGAAAAAATTTGAGTTTTCGTTGTCTTTTTTACAGTGAATTAATGTACTTTGGTACACCTCTAAGAAAGAGGTTTTGTTTATTTATTTCCTTTTTTATATGGTAAGTTCTTTTTTCTTTCGCGTTTTTGTTACTCAAGCTGCGTCACTCCACACTACGGAATCCGATGAAGCAAATCACAAAAGGACTGGTAACATGCAGACTGTAAATATTTTAAATCTGCCCAAGAACTAATTCTGCGAATCGACAATAAAAGTTTTAATGAAATTACAATTTTACTGGAACACACTGAAAAAACCGGAAACATCCCTAAATTGAACCCCCTTATTACATGCTGAATTAAAGAACAAAATACCTAGGCATGATAAAATAACGCATATGTACTTCTTTCTAAGGGGAAAAATAAAAATAAGCCCCTCGGATTCTGTATGCGCTGTTCAGATAACAGCTATTAAAGAAATAAATTCTAAATATTCCAGTAAAAGCCAACATAATATGGGAAGGGTTCACTTTGCGATTCCTACTTTTTGATATCCCAACTAAAGTACATCTGGCAGATGTGGCAACTGAATTAAAAAACTCAAATGATATTCAAATTGTTGAATTCCGTAGATTCATCAAACAAACAGTCGTCAAGGAGCTTCTCCTGTCTTAATTACTATTCTGGGCATTAATACACCACAATGTGTAAAACTGGTTTTTTAATCATAGAATTCAATTATTCATAGACAGCCCCCGGCAATGTAGCAGTTGTTATAGTTTGCAACTTAAGTAATTCATAAACACAATCCACCAGAGCTTGGTTTGGCAAGACGCGAAAACTTTCCCTCAACGCCTGTTTAAACCCTGCACCAGGGCATAGCTTCGTACCAGTCTTTAGCGCGGCCCGCGAGGTGACCCTTCAAGTATACACTTGTGGGAATCTGATAAAATAAATACCATCCACATTCTCGGATCCAGAAAAAAAATTCGGGTAACGGTAGTATTCTCAATCGCGGGTTAATTCTCAATTAAATTAATTCTCATTATTCTCAACTGCAGATGGGGCCGCGGTAGCCGAGTGGTATAGGTATCGGACCGTGGCTTGCCTTGTCACGAGTTCGAGCCCAGTACCACTAAAGACCCGCCGTGTAGGGCAGCGATGCACGTTAAATCTGTCGAGAGCTGAAACGTCCTCCCGTTGGTGTGGTGTGGTAGTTAGTAGAGGGGGTGCCAGCTCAGGTGTCGTCCACGACACTTGACCATGGTTCAAAATTACGTGGTCCGTCGCCAAAAGCTCTTGTGTAGCTGAACAGTGCGACGTTTATATTCAATCAATCAATCAACTCAACTCAACTGCGGATCGTGCCAAATCCACGCATTATTCATCCAAAGATAACCCGCGGATTCTACCCACCAATTTCGGAGGGTAACTCACGTATTTGTAAGCAAATATGGACGAACGCTTCGATTTTTTTCTGCTTGAGGATTTAGAAACATTGGAAAGTATCGAAAGAAGGCCAGTTTTCATTCCTTAACATAGGAACAATATATGTTAGCAATTCAATACGCCTTTTTTTTCATGATTCAGCTAAAAATTACGTTTGATGTTATGATTTAATGTTACACAATAAGAATTCAAAACTCGTATTATTTTAAAATTTCAATTTATATTTTGATTGTATACAAGTATATATATCCTTATCTATTTTTTTTATTTAAAATTTTCCAGCAACCCTTTGGTAGGTTAAAACAGAATGTTTATTATGTATATAATCATTAATTTAAATAACTTCTAATGTCTAATAATTATTCTTAATTTATGATTTCTATAAAATCTTAGAATGAAAAATCCAGTTTTTTTGTGAAGAATAAATTTGTTAATTGAATCTAAAGTCACATTTATATCGAAAACGGAACATGTTACTGAATCTTTTCCAATTCCATCTCACAAAATTAATTAGACTATTGGTATTAATCTGATTTTATTTGTCACAAAACACTATATATACACACACATTTATCAATGTTTTACAATATAGAACAGAAAACAAATTTTACATATACAAAATATTTACAATTTTTCAGAAAAGAATATTTGGGTAGCAGAAAAAATTCAAAACTAACTGTTCCTAATGACACACATTTTTTAACATTTCACTTTACAAAAAATATCTTATTCAATTAGTTATTATAGTATAGTAAGTAAATTAAAATAAAAATAATAAATATAATTTTTTTAAAAAAATTGAAATTATATTCTGAAAACTTGTGAACATATTTTGTACATTTTGAAAATAGGTATAATTTTATTGAAGTTAAAATTCATTATAAAAAATATGACATTTTCATACTTTTAAAAATAAAGCAAACAATAGAATAAATTTCAGCTGTAATAATAAATAGTGATAAAATGAAATCTGACTATTTAAATGACAATAAAGTTCATTTTCTTCAAAAACTAGTGACTTTTCCACAAGAAAGCATAAAAAATAGAGAAGTCGGATGTTTCTTCAATTAGTTTCTGCTGCAATAAATGATAGAATTTAGAAAAATTACATAAATTATATTATTTAGTATAATTTAAAAAGCATACATTAGTATTGTTAATTTAATATTAAATATGCCACTACAGTTTTTGATACATTAATTTTTTACCACACTACAAATTATTCTACTAAAATAAATCTTATTCATCGAAAAGAAATTTTGTAAGGTATTGCCTACTTTTATTAAATAACTTTTCTGTAAGTCCTTCATTATACATAAATTTTCATACTATAAAGGGGACTATGCACAGTTTATAATTTAATGAGAAATCACAGTACATTTTCAAGTTTGATTCATTGTACACATTATATATAAACAATGATAATTACTTTAATACATAAATCCATGATTTTGCAAGTTAATTCTTTGTAATCCTTTTTAATTAGGTGTAATAATTTACATCTTCTTCTCTTATATATGTGCAAAAGATATGCATATCATCTTTATTCTTTTTATGAAAAATACACATACATTTTACACAACCCCTGAGTTATTTTTTTATATAATTTTAATCAAGTATTTATTAGTACAATAGACAAGTGGTCGTGGTCACAAATTCATAGTCATCGAGTTTGGTGCCTCTGAAAACCTGAAATCTGTCATCGTTAAAAGTCCCCAGGTTGATGTACTGTGGCAATTTAGAATGAGTTACTAATTCAGGTGTGTTGTCCTTGATATTTGACAGATGTTGAAATGATGAAGTTCATTGAAAATCGACCTCACATTGCTTTAAGATGCAACATTAATTATAAATCAAATCAAAACAACTGAATTTTTCTACGACCATGTTATTTGCATGACAGAAAAATTAACTTTTGCATTTTAAAAGTGTATTTTGAAAAGAAATTTGTTCAATTATTGATTCATATTAGAGTTCATTTATGTAATAAAACACATATCACAATCAGAAAAATCTATTCAGAATAATACGGAAAATTTAAATTAAAAGCTAAATAAAGACAAAAAAATTCCATGTACACTTACCCTGATGAAACAGCAGTATCTAAACGGCAATGGTCCAATGAGCGCACTCATAGCGCCCAGCTCCAACGATGTGGTCAGTAACTTTTTGGTTCCTCCACCAGTTTTGAAAGTTTAAAGCTTCTTCGTTTTTGCGATTTTTTTTATTTTGCAGCTCTTGTCGACTTCGTTTGGAAAGGCTGCCTGGATTGAATCCCGTGCTTTTTCTTTTGCGCTGGTTATCTTGCAATGAATAACATCTCCTTGTGTGCATTTTTCAATAAGATTCCACTAGAGAAAATTAACTTTTATTGGACGTACTAGCCATGAGAAGAAAAGAAAATAGCTGTGAATGGGAAGTCTTGCACCAAGATACATGTAAACAATATACCACGTGATTATCAGTGTCCAATCACAACGAGTTTAACATCTCGCGAACGCATAACTCTCGGATCCGGTAATCGTCAGTTCGAGAATAAGAAAAGGGAATTACTCGGGAGTTAGCGTCAAGCGGGGGTTACCCAATCCGCGAGTTTTCTTTTTCAATAACTCGCGATTGAGAATACCACCGTAAGACTTACACCTGAACCTACTCCTACCTCGGGGTTAGAGAAATTTAACTGCCCTTGAGCAAAACCTGTTAGCCACCATTGTAATACTCCAATACCCTAAGACACGGGGGTATCATCTCTTCATCTACACGACCTAGATTTGTATTAATAAATTATTGACCACTCAAATTATCTATAATAAATCTAATTTATGATTGTCTAAATATATATTGAGCAATGCAACACAAGTCTTACTTAGAGAAATATGATCAGGAGTGATACTTCGTAATTATCAATTCTAAGTAAAATAGCTCCTGAAATCCTACTCACTATCTTTATGAGTAATTAACCTCAGAACCTTTATCTACTGTAGATTCCTTAATAGGCTAAAGTTCATTCTATAACTAATCTCTTACCAATATCTCACGGCGAGCAGCCCCTGGCTTTTTGTCTCTTCTTGTCTTCTATTCTTACACTATTATTCTATTACTATCCGACTTCTATTCCACTATCCAACCTCTATCCGACTTCTATTCAACTCTCCGGCCTCTACCTTTCTAAAACACGATAGCTAAAGCTCCAACATATATCCATTAACTAATCTACATATCGCGGTTTCTTCTTGAGAGAGTTGGATTGAAATAATGCCATTCTGGCCCCAAAGTTTCCCCAAGAGGATTAGTGAGAAGACGCGATAAAGCCCCGTCACAAATTGTCCCCAAAGCATGGAAGCATGCTGTAATTCTTCCAATTCCCAAACCATGCAAAGATAAAACTAAAATCTCCTCATATAGACCTATCGCTTTAACATAAGTTTTCTCTAATACTTTTGAAAGAATTTTAGCCAATCGAATTGGCTACTTCCTGATAACAGAATAAAAACTACATCAGCAAATTTATGGATTTGTTTCTTTTAAAGATACAAGAACAGCAACTTATATAATTTACAAAGCAATAACAGACACAAAGTTGGAAAAAAAACTTCATGGGGATTAGCTTAGATATAAAGAGTGCTTATGATTCCGTATATATTGATGGTCTCATTTACAAGTGCTTACAAATTGGTATAACTGGGAAAATAGCGCTTTGGATGCTTGAATTTTTATCTTACAGATTGCTGCAAATTCGATGGAGGGGATGTCTTTCATCTGAAAAAACATTGCTAAAGGGACTCCCCCAAGGTAGTGTACTGTCTCCATATATTATTATACACTATCTATATGTATGACTTTTTTGAAACATTGGAGACTGGAGTCGAGTGTTCTATGTATGCTGATGACATTTTTATCGATTCCTCACATAAATCACTTGATATCATCTGTCGTAAATTACAAAATAGTTTAGAGAGAATTAATCAATGGTGTAATTATTGGAAATTGAGCTTAAGCCCAGACAAAAGTAAAATAGCTGAATTCTTGAACAAAAGGATTCACTCATTTTCTAATATATTATTAGCTGGGACCCCTCTTCCGTGGCAGTCTTCTATTAAATATTTAGGAGTATATTTTTCGAAACGGAATCAAAATATTAATTTCATACACCAAATGAAAAATAAAGCACTGAAAAAAAATCAATGCTCTTAAGGGTATGGCTTAGAAAAAAAAGCATTATGGTCCGAGAGCTGAAAATCTTATTCAGCCAATCAATAATAGCATCTGTAGCACCTTTTTTACACATGTCACATAATAAATAAATGGTCTGACCATCAGTTGAAACCATTTAATGCAATACAAGCCAAAGCTCTCAGAATTGCACTAGGTCTTCCACAATGGACACCAAATATTGTACCCATGAAACTGGCTGGACAAAAAATTCTCTCAGACAAAATCAGAAGACTGGCAAATAAATGTTTCCTTTCTAAAATCTCCAATGAAACCTTTTCTCCATTATATAGCAATAACCCTGATTCTCTAAATTTAAAAATTATAATGTAAGATAAAAATAATATTGTTAGTATACTACATACTTTAAACGCTAATAGTAATGAAATCCTCACAATCCCCAGAATATCATTCTTTTCATTTCGCCCATGTAAAATATATACCAATAACTTCAAATTTCAGGATAAAATTTATTAATTGAAGCTATAAGGGGTTTATTTGATGAAACTGTTGAGCACGATTTTCAGGATTTCCATATAATAGCCACCGATGCATCGAAAAACGATCAAACAACATCCATAGCAGGTATAACAGAAAATCTCTCTTTTGCTTACAGAAATAATCACAATATTTTTACTGCTCAAGCTTTGTCTATTTGCCAAGCTTAAGATGATCTGACTGTTTCAAACAAAAATCTACTAATCTTATCTGATAGTCTCTCTGTTCTCCATGCTCTTGAAAATTATTCAATTAAATCCCATAGTGCGATTCTCAGACTAGCTAGCAAGATTTACATACAATCATATTTTACCAATAAGCTGGTTTTACTTTGGACTCTGGGACACTCTAATATACTATGGAATGAGCAGTGGATTATCTCGCAAGATCAGTCACGGAGTCTATATCGACTGGATCGCTTCAGAAGACATAAGTAAGAAAATATATCAAGAAAGATTTAAAAAAGCAAATAATGATTTTTATTCAAGCAAGTATTTTAAGAATTTGGGCAATATTATAAACATTGGCATAATCTCTAAATGGACAAATAATAGAAGAGAAGAAATTCTATGCACCCGAATCTTTAGCAAAATGATCATTACCCCAGGACTTCTTCAAAAATTCAGTTAAATGGATAATGCAATGTGTAATTCTTGTAATCGGTTAAATGACTTGGAGCATATTTTATTAAGATGCAATAGATATACCCACCCTCGAAATCACCAAAACTCTTTTCTCAAAATTGATCCTCGTTGCAATATCACCTTCAAAGAGTTACTGAAGAAAGCTATATCAAACAAATCAACATTCAGATTTTTTATTTAGAAGATGAAATATTTTGACATCAACTAACATTAATATTTGTTAGTTTTGTTCACAATAATAGCCTCTGTTGCTCCAAAAATCTCACATAAACTGTAACTATACACTGCATTTCTGATATTCGACTTTTTCTAACACGCTGAAATGCTCTGAAAATATTACCGGTGTAGTTTCAGCAGTACTCACAAATTCAATCTGAAATTTTTTTTAATCAAAACCAGATAAAATAATTTATGTGCTTGCCTACTAAGTTGAATTTTTTAATTTTTTATCCAAACAAAGAATTTTTATCATTTAAATACGAAGATAAGTCACATTATTTTTACAAATACAAGACATACATAAAAAATTACACGTAGTTTTAATTTTTTGCCTGTACTAAGGAAAGTAAATATAAGGTGCTTTTTTTAGAGGTATAGAACTTTAAATTGCAATAAAACAACGATGTATTATTCGATTGACATGAATTTTTTTTATTCGAAAGATAATCTTGTGGCATTACATTTTAAATATGATCAAGCAAGGCGTAGATTCGTCGAATGGGGCCAAAACGAGATTGCCGTTGTTCCCGATTTTCATAAGCGAATTTTGTTTAGCGATGAAGCGCACTTCTGGTTGAATGGCTACGTCAACAAACAAAACTGCCGCATTTGGAGTGAAGCTAATCCACAAGTGTATGTCGAAAGACCGTTACATCCAGAAAAACTGACTGTTTGGTGCGCTTTATGGGCTGGTGGAATCCTACTTCAAAAACGATGAAGGCCACAACGTTACAGTCAATGGTGATCGGTATAGAGCCATGATTACTAACTTTTTCATTCCTAAATTGAACAATCATGATGTTCAGGAGCTGTGGTTCCAACAAGATGGCGGAACATGTCATACAGCTCATGCCACAATCGATTTATTGAAAGACACGTTTGGTGACCACCTAATTTCACGTTTTGGACCTGTGAATTGGCCTCCAAGATCTTGTGATTTAACACCGCTAGACTATTTTCTGCGGGGCTGTGTAAAGTCATTGGTCTATGCGGATAAACCACAAACGCTTGACCATTTGGAAGACAACATTTGCCGTGTTATTGCCGATATACGGCCACAAATGTTGGAAAAAGTCATCGAAAATTGGGCGTCCAGATTGGACTACATCCGAGCCAGCCGTGGCAGTCCTATGCCAGAAATCATATTTAAAATGTAATGCCACAAGATTATCTTTCGAATAAAAAAATTCATGTCAATCGAATAATACATCGTTGTTATATAGCAATTTAAAGTTCTATACCTCTAAAAAAACACACCCTTTATTTACCTAATCCAGAAATTTCATATATCTTATTATTCTAAATCTATTGTTACGAATTTTGTGTAAATAGTGTAAATAATTTGTATTTGAGTGTTTAATGCATTTATATTACTTTACATTATATTTATTTCACGTTAAAATTGTACTATTCTCAAGCAATGCCACCCCTTACGCTATAATGGTGATTCAAGGAGAACTTGGCGAAATCTTGGCGGTAGAGCCAAGTTGGCATCATTTTTTGGCGACCATGTTGGCGAGTTCAGAGAACCCTCTGGAATCTTCTAGTAAGTAGTAGATCTCTCCACTAGTGTCACGTTCAATGACAAGAGCGGTTATATTTCTGGAAGTTTCTGTCGTTCCTATAAAGAAAGAGGCTCGCCGGTACGGCGAGGAGTCTTGATTAAACCAGCGAGTAATGAGGATTGTTTTGACTAGCGATTAGCTCGGCTGTGCTTATAAATAATCTTTACTTACGTGTATTTTTAAACACTGGTGATTGTGTTTGATTGCTGTTGAAGACCTACGGATATTTACCCTGTGAATATTGCTGCTGATTCCTGTATTGAAAGGATTGGATTTTCGATAATAAATTCGCATCACTCTTAAGGAACTGTTTATTTTCTTTGTGATTGTTTTTGCATAAAATCCTAGAACCCGGATCTACGTAACAGTTTGGTGTCAGAAGTGCGATTTTATGCCATTAACAAGAGCGATGGATGAGCAACTGAAGGCTCTGTGGGAAGGCATAAATGCCTTGAAAAGCGGTCAAGAAGAGATTAAGGAGAGAATGGAGAAAGGTCTGAAAGATATGCAGAAAGGCCAAGAAAGAATGCAAAAATGTCTGGAAGACCCCAAGAATGCTCAAGAAAAGAAAATCGACAATGTTAAAGAGAAAATCAATAGTGTGGAAGAGAAGATAGCATTGAAAGTTGAAGAAAAAATTGAAGTAGTTGAAGAGAAGATAGAGAAGGAAGTAGGGGAAGAAATAGAAAGAGTTAAAGAGCAAGTTGAGGAAAGAATTGAAGGAGTGGCTGCAAATGTAAGCCTTATACCACAGTGAATAGAAGATCTTGAGAAGAAACTTCTGGCTGGCGGAAATGAGAACAATAGCAAGAGTTTGCCTGTATCTGCCTTTCCAGAACCTGTGCTTGCTTCTCCAGTGCCTGTGACTGCTTTTACAGAGCCAGTAAAACTGTCAACCTATGACGGAAAAACGAACTGGGAAGTTCACAAGACACAATTTTCAATAATTTCGGAAGCCAATGGATGGACTGAGGGGGTCAAAGCTTATCAGCTAGCAACATCTCTTAGAGGAGAAGCTGCCGAAATACTGCAGACTCTTCCCGACACAGAGTGACTGAATTTGAACTCCCTGTATAATGCTCTGGATCTTCGGATCAGTCAGAAATACTCCAAGGACTACGCACGCCTGCAAATGAAAAAAAGACTTCAGAAAACCGGAGAAAGCTTGCAGGAGTATGCCTCCGAAGTAGAAAGACTCGACAACTTGGCTTTCTGTGACCACCCAGCAACTGTGCGAGGAACAATCTCCTTACAGTATTTCGTGGATGGCCTGAAGGATGGGGAAATCCAGAAGTCCGGGAGAATGGCAGATGTGCAAGATCTTAAATCTGCCCTGTTATATGCCCTGAAATTGGAGGCCGCCACTCAAGCTAGTCGCCGAGACCGCCATTCTATCCGAGGAGCTAGGGTGACTGCAGATGAGCCGTGTGAGTCTCGATTGCTAAAGGAGATGGAGAAATTGAAAGAGGAAATGCAAACCATAAAGGCCGGAATTTCTAACAAAGAGAAACGCAACTTCAAGTGCTGGGGATGTGGTGGAACGGAACAACTGAGAAGAAACTGTCCTCGAGTAAGGAAGGAAGAGAACACTGTCTCTTCTTCCAAACAGGAAAACTAATATATGGCCTTCTCGCGGGGCGGAGGTTGCCAGATAATGAAAAGCCCTATCATAAAATTCTTCAGATTACGGCATTAAATAGTGGCGACATAGAAAGGTGTCATTTTTGTAATAAACATTAAGTAATTATAACATTAAAGAATGGAAATGCCTAAAATTTTCTTGTACGCGACTATTTAGTTAAAAGAAAAATAAGATTAAATTATGTATTATTAGTACTTATTTAATACGAAAAGTTACGAGATAAGGTTTCTCTCTTTCTACATGTATTGTGTGTACATCTTGGAGGTAAAGTTTGTATTTTATCTACATCATATTCGCATTTAATACTAATAAATTTTTTCAGGCTTAATTTAAGTATTGGTTTAGTTAAATTATAGTTATATAGTGAAAAACATTCCATTTGTTATTTGGTTTGTAACTGTTATATTTTTTTAAAATGCAAATTTCTAACCGTTTGTTTAGAGGAAAAATTATATAAAATTGAAATATTGGTAAATTGTTTAAAATTAATACGAATTTTAAAAAAATTTAATACAATTTGGTATGCTCAAATCAGTTAATTTATTCATGTCAAAGAAAGCTGCCCATTTTATCAGTTTTTTAAAAAAATGCTTTAAAATCTATCCTTTTCATTTCAAATTTACTTTTATACGTTAAAAAAATACAATTCTTTAATGATTTCTACATTACAGACCTATTTCTTGAAGTACAAAAACTATGAATACTGAGTAAGATTTTGGTGAGAAATTCTACATTGTATTTAGTTCTCACGTCAATTTTTACTTCGCAAAAGATATTTATACAGATGTAGCTTGTGATATTCCCCTCCTTGAGAGAATATCTCTCGGAGTACCAGCGTGAGCTAGAGGACTAGATGGAAACATAATCTTTATTAATATTTTCAACTTACACTTCTAACAAATTAAATTATAATGTCTACGATGGCAGAATACGCAACACACAATGTATATAGATAATAACGACTTAAGCTAACTCGGACCACTATCAATAACTGAATCGCCTAAATTCAATTCTAATACAATTACTGATTCTAATATTAAATAGTCAATCCTACCTTGTTGCAGTCCGAAGAATCAATCACTAATACATTTAAGGTAATCTTGTGTTTACTTGTGTGCACTGGTATGCACCTTGGTTCTCTATAACTTTATCAATTATAACTTCTAATCACCGCCACGTAACGCTATCCAAACTTGAACCACGAACTATATTAACAATTCTCTACTTGTCATCAATTGCCACAAATTGCCATCAAATGCCATACATTGTCCTTTCGATTAATCCAAGTTCCGATATTTAAAAGCTTGTTAATTTGCATCTTTCATTCACACTTCAGTTCTTAGATTTGGTTGGAAAACAGTTGCCGTTAATTCTGGCCCAAAGGACATGTTAAAAAAACGCGTGAGACCGTCACCAGCTTAATACATTTTAATGAACCACAGTCTAGTAAATTAGTCACGGCTTCGAATGTTGATTTTGCTAAGAAACTATTTTTTAAAATTTTACAAGAACGACTTATTATACGAAACGGAAACTCAAATGTCTCAAGTAATATTGTGTGAGTAGTTAATATAGTAAAATAAATTAAGACGTGTTCTACCTGAGGTGTTTCCGTTTGACTACAAATAAATTATGAAATCTATTAACAAAAGAACACATGTTACTAAATTTCAGTATGAAATTAATGTGTAAAATGTTATACTTTTCATGGAAATGCATTATCAAAGTGCAATAACTCGAGTTCTAATAATTGCAGAGTAAAGTTTTAAGTGTATTCGGGATTGGGAGCGGCTCCCCATTCGACAGACATCCGGTTTTTCAAAATGGGTCGGTAAGTTGGCTTTCCATGTACAAGGGGTCGGTTTTTTTAAAGAAATTCTTTCAATTTAAAAAAAGTTACAAGAATTTCAAAAAATGGCATCCAGATTTAGATTCCTGAAAAAATTTCGAATGAAATGGGTCACTTTGGTAAGTCTCTAGGGTGAAAAAAAAATTGGTTGGCTTGGTCACCGATCAGGTTTGGGAACGACTCCCCATTCGAATGACGACCCAGTGTTTAAAAACCGTTCGAAAAAGTTGTCCAGCGTTAACGTCGGTTTTTAACCAATGATCTTTCAATTTAACAATCGCCATACATTTTCGCAAAACGGAGATCAGCGTTCAATTTCTGGTAAAAGAAAACCAAATTTGGTAAGTTTCTAGGGTGAAAAAAAATGACAACAAACGCACGACTAATCAATTTTAAAAGGTAAAAAGGGACGAATTTCAAAGAAACGGTTGGATATGAAAAAAAAAAATTTTGAACCAATTGGTATTTTCGATAAACAGGAATCATAAAACGGAGACATATTTGATTTCTGCGTTAAATTTCGAGTTAAATGGGTCAGTTTGGTAAGTTTTTAGGGTGAAAAAAAAATATTAAGGGCTTGGTCACCGAATGCTAAACTATTGGGAGTCCAAAAGCTTTGGTTTTTTTAAAGAATTTCAATTTAAAAAAAAGTTACAGGCATTTTTCAAAACGGAGACCAGATTTAGATTTCTGGTAAAATTTTGAGTTAAATGGGTCACTTTGGTAAGTTCTGCAGGGTGAAAACTAAAGTTATTGGCTTGGTCACCGAATCGTCGGTAAGTTGGGTGTCGAGCGTCAAAGCGTATGGTTTTTTTAAAGATGATCTTTCAATTTAAAAAAAAAAGTTAAAAAATTTGCAAAACGCAGACCAGATTTAGATTTCTGGTAAAATTTCGGGTTAAATAGGTCACTTTGGTAAGTTTCTAGGGTGAAAAAAAAAGTGATTGGTTTGGTCACCGAATAGTCGATAAGTTTTGAATCCAGCGTCAAAGCATCGGTTTTTTTAAAGATGATGTTTCAATTAAAAAAAAAGTTACAGGAATTTGGAGACCAGATTTAGATTTCTGGTAAAATTTCGAGTTAAGCGTCAAAGCATCGGTTTTTTAAAGATGATGTTTCAATTAAAAAAAAGTTACAGGAATTTCTCAAAACGGAGACCAGATTTAGATTTCTGGTAAAATTTTGAGTTAAATGGGTCACTTTGGTAAGTTTCTAGGGTGAAAAAAAAAGTGATTGGTTTGGTCACCGAATCGTCGGTAAGTTGGGTGTCCAGCGTCAAAGCTTTCGTTTTTTTAAAGATGATCTTTCAATTTAAAAAAAAAATATTACAGGAATTTCGCAAAACGGAGACCAGATTTAGATTTCTGGTAAAATTTTGAGTTAAATGGGTCACTTTGGTAAGTTTCTAGGGTGAAAAAAAAAGTTTTTGGTCACCGAATCGTCGGTAAGTTGGGAGTCCAGCGTCAAAGCTTTGGTTTTTTAAAGATGATCTTTCAATTTAAAAAAAGTTACAGTTAATTTCGCAAAACGGAGACCAGATTTAGATTTCTGGTAAAATTTCGTGTTAAATCGGTCACTTTGGTAAGTTTCTAGGGTGAAAAAAAAAGTGATTGGTTTGGTCACCGAATTGTCGGTAAGTTGGGAGTCCAGCGTCAAAGCTTTTTTTTTAAAGATGATCTTTCAATTTAAAAAAAAAAAGTTACAGGAATTTCGCAAAACGGAGACCAGATTTAGATTTCTGGTAAAATTTTGAGTTAAATGGGTCACTTTGGTAAGTTTCTAGGGTGAAAAAAAAAAGTTATTGGCTTGGTCACCGAATCGTCGGTAAGTTGGGTGTCCAGCGTCAAAGCGTTTGGTTTTTTTAAAGATGATCTTTCAATTTAAAAAAAAAAGTTACAAAATTTTCGCAAAACGGAGACCAGATTTAGATTTCTGGTAAAATTTCGAGTTAAATGGGTCACTTTGGTAAGTTTCTAGGGTGAAAAAAAAAAAAAGTATTGGTTTGGTCACCGAATTGTCGATAAGTTTTGAATCCAGCGTCAAAGCATCGGTTTTTTTAAAGATGATGTTTCAATTAAAAAAAGGTTACAGGACTTTTCGCAACAAAAACGGAGACCAGATTTAGATTTCTGGTAAAATTTGAGTTAAATGGGTCACTTTGGTAAGTTTCTAGGGTGAAAAAAAAAAAAAGTTTTTTGGCGTTGGTTTTTTTAAAGATGATCTTTCAATTAAAAAAAAAAAAAGTTAAGGAATTTCGCAAAACGGAGACCAAGTTTGAGTTAAATGGGTCCAGTTTCTAGGGTGAAAAAAAAAACTTTGGTTTGGTTTTAAGTTTTGAGTCCAGCGTCAAAGCATCGGTTTTTTTAAAGATGATCTTTCAATTTAAAAAAAAGTTAAAAAAATTTCGCAAAACGCAGACCAGATTTAGATTTCTGGTAAAATTTTGAGTTAAATGGATCACTTTGGTAAGTTTCTAGGGTGAAAAAAAAAGTTTTTGGCTTGGTCACCGAATCGTCGGTAAGTTGGGAGTCCAGCGTCAAAGCTTTGGTTTTTTTGGTTTTTTTAAAGATGATCTTTCAATTTTAAAAAAAAAATTATTGGTTTTACAGGTAATTTCGCAAAACGGAGACCAGATTTAGATTTCTGGTAAAGTTTTGAGTTAAATGGGTCACTTTGGTAAGTTTCTAGGGTGAAAAAAAAGTTTTTGGCTTGGTCACCGAATCGTCGGTAAGTTGGGTGTCCAGCGTCAAAGCGTCGGTTTTTTTAAAGATGATCTTTCAATTTAAAAAAAAATTACAGAATTTCGCAAAACGGAGAGCAGATTTAGATTTCTGGTAAAATTTTGAGTTAAATGGGTCACTTTGGTAAGTTTCTAGGGTGAAAAAAAAGTTATTGGCTTGGTCACCGAATCGTCGGTAAGTTGGGAGTCCAGCGTCAAAGCTTTGGTTTTTTTAAAGATGATCTTTCAATTTAAAAAAAAAAAGTTACAGGATTTTCGCAAAAC
Source organism: Trichonephila clavipes (assembly GCA_019973935.1). Lineage (NCBI taxonomy): Eukaryota > Metazoa > Arthropoda > Arachnida > Araneae > Nephilidae > Trichonephila > Trichonephila clavipes. The sequence goes on from BMAU01021194.1 coordinate 489,797, forward strand.
GCAGACCAGATTTAGATTTATGGTAAAATTTGGGGTTAAATGGGTCACTTTGGTAAGTTTCTAGAATGAAAAAAAAAGTTATTGGCTTGGTCACCGAATCGTCGGTAAGTTGGGAGTCCAGCGTCAAAGCTTTATTTTTTTAAAGATGATCTTTCAATTTAAAAAAAAAAGTTACAGGAATTTCGCAAAACGGAGACCAGATTTAGATTTCTGGTAAAATTTTGAGTTAAATGGGTCACTTTGGTAAGTTTCTAGGGTGAAAAAAAAAGTTATTGGCTTGGTCACCGAATCGTCGGTAAGTTGGGTGTCGAGAGTCAAAGCTTTGGTTTTTTTAAAGATGATCTTTCAATTTAAAAAAAAGTTACAATAATTTCGCAAAACGGAGACCAGATTTAGATTTCTGGTAAAATTTTGAGTTAAATGGGTCACTTTGGTAAGTTTCTAGGGTGAAAAAAAAAAAAGTTATTGGCTTGGTCACCGAATCGTCGGTAAGTTGGAGTCCAGCGTCAAAGCTTTGGTTTTTTTAAAGATGATCTTTCAATTTAAAAAAAAAAAGTTACAGGAATTTCGCAAAACGGAGACCAGATTTAGATTTCTGGTAAAATTTTGAGTTAAATGGGTCACTTTGGTAAGTTTCTAGGGTGAAAAAAAAGTTATTGGCTTGGTCACCGAATCGTCGTAAGTAAGTTGGGTGTCCAGCGTCAAAGCGTTGGTTTTTTTAAAGATGATCTTTCAATTTAAAAAAGTTACAGGAATTTCGCAAAACGGTGACCAGATTTAGATTTCTGGTAAAATTTCGAGTTAAATGGGTCACTTTGGTAAGTTTCTAGGGTGAAAAAAAAAGTTATTGGCTTGGTCACCGAATCGTCGGTAAGTTTGTCCAGCGTCAAAGCTTTGGTTTTTTAAAGATGATCTTTCAATTTAAAAAAAAAAGTTACAGGAATTTCGCAAAACGGAGACCAGATTTAGATTTCTGGTAAAATTTTGAGTTAAATGGGTCACTTTGGTAAGTTTCTCAGGGTGAAAAAAATGTTATTGGTTTGGTCACCGAATCGTCGGTAAGTTTGTCCAATCGTCAAAGCGTTGGTTTTTTTAAAGATGATCTTTCAATTTAAAAAAAAAAAAGTTACAGGAATTTCGCAAAACGGAGACAAGATTTAGATTTCTGGTAAAACTTCGAGTTAAATGGGTCACTTTGGTAAGTTTCTAGGGTGAAAAAAAAAAAGTTATTTGGTTTGGTCACCGAATCGTCGGTAAGTTGGGTGTCCAGCGTCAAAGCGTTCGGTTTTTTTAAAGATGATCTTTCAATTTAAAAAAAAAGTTACAGGAATTTCGCAAAACGGAGACCAGATTTAGATTTCTGGTAAAATTTTGAGTTAAATGGGTCACTTTGGTAAGTTTCTAGGGTGAAAAAAAAGTTATTGGCTTGGTCACCGAATCGTCGGTAAGTTGGGTGTCCAGCGTCAAAGCGTTGGTTTTTTTAAAGATGATCTTTCAATTTAAAAAAAAAAAGTTACAGGAATTTCGCAAAACGGAGACCAGATTTAGATTTCTGGTAAAATTTTGAGTTAAATGTGCCACTTTGGTAAGTTTCTAGGGTGAAAAAAAAAAAGTTTTGGCTTGGTCACCGAATCGTCGGTAAGTTGGGAGTCCAGCGTCAAAGCATTGGTTTTTTTAAAGATGATCTGTCAATTTAAAAAAAAAAGTTACAGGAATTTCGCAAAACGGAGACCAGATTTAGATTTCTGGTAAAATTTGAGTTAAATGGGTCACTTTGGTAAGTTTCTAGGGTGAAAAAAAAGTTATTGGCTTGGTCACGGAATCGTCGGTAAGTTGGGAGTCCAGCGTCAAAGCTTTGGTTTTTTTAAAGATGATCTTTCAATTTAAAAAAAAGGTACAGGATTTTCGCAAAACGGAGACCAGATTTAGATTTCTGGTAAAATTTTGAGTTAAATGGGTCACTTTGGTAAGTTTCTAGGGTGAAAAAAAAAGTTATTGGCTTGGTCACCGAATCGTCGGTAAGTTGGGTGTCCAGCGTTTTCAAAAGATGATCTTTCAATTTTTTTTTAAAGATGATAGATTTTTCAATTTAAAAAAAAGTTGATTGGCTTGGTCACCGAATCGTCGGTAAGTTGGGAGTCCAGCGTCAAAGCGTTCGGTTTTTTAAAGATATCTTTCAAAAATTTCGCAAAACGGAGACCAGATTTAGATTTCTGGTAAAATTTGAGTTAAATGGGTCACTTTGGTAAGTTTCTAGGGTGAAAAAAAAAGTTTTTTGGCTTGGTCACCGAATCGTCGGTAAGTTGGGAGTCCAGCGTCAAAGCTTTGGTTTTTTTAAAGATGATCTTTCAATTTAAAAAAGTTACAGGATTTTCGCAAAACGGAGACCAGATTTAGATTTCTGGTAAAATTTCGGGTTAAATAGGTCACTTTGGTAACTTTCTAGGGTGAAAAAAAAAATGTGATTGCCTTGGTCAGGGAATCGTCGGTAAGTTGGGAGTCCAGCGTCAAAGCTTTGGTTTTTTTAAAGATGATCTTTCAATTTAAAAAAAAAGTTACAGGAATTTCGCAAAACGGAGACCAGATTTAGATTTCTGGTAAAATTTCGAGTTAAATGGGTCACTTTGGTAAGTTTTAGGGTGAAAAAAATGTGATTGGCTTGGTCACGGAATCGTCGGTAAGTTGGGAGTCCAGCGTCAAAGCTTTGGTTTTTTTAAAGATGATCTTTCAATTTAAAAAAAAGGTACAGGATTTTCGCAAAACGGAGACCAGATTTAGATTTCTGGTAAAATTTTTGAGTTAAATGGGTCACTTTGGTAAGTTTCTAGGGTGAAAAAAAAAGTTATTGGCTTGGTCACCGAATCGTCGGTAAGTTGGGTGTCCAGCGTCAAAGCGTTGGTTTTTTTAAAGATGATCTTTCAATTTAAAAAAAAAGTTAAAAAATTTCGCAAAACGCAGACCAGATTTAGATTTCTGGTAAAATTTCGGGTTAAATGGGTCACTTTGGTAAGTTTCTAGGGTGAAAAAAAAAAAAAAAAAAGTGATTGGTTTGGTCACCGAATTGTCGATAAGTTTTGAATCCAGCGTCAAAGCATCGGTTTTTTTAAAGATGATGTTTCAATAAAAAAAAGGTACAGGAATTTCTCAAAACGGAGACCAGATTTAGATTTCTGGTAAAATTTAGAGTTAAATGGGTCACTTTGGTAAGTTTCTAGGGTGAAAAAAAAAGTGATTGGCTTGGTCACCGAATCGTCGGTAAGTTGGGTGTCCAGCGTCAAAGCGTTGGTTTTTTTAAAGATGATCTTTCAATTTAAAAAAAATTTAAAAAAAAAATTACAAGAATTTCGCAAAACGGAGACCAGATTTAGATTTCTGGTAAAATTTTGAGTTAAATGGGTCACTTTGGTAAGTTTCTAGGGTGAAAAAAAAGTTTTTGGCTTGGTCACCGAATCGTCGGTAAGTTGGGAGTCCAGCGTCAAAGCTTTGGTTTTTTTAAAGATGATCTTTCAATTTAAAAAAAAGGTACAGGATTTTCGCAAAACGGAGACCAGATTTAGATTTCTGGTAAAATTTTGAGTTAAATGGGTCACTTTGGTAAGTTTCTAGGGTGAAAAAAAAAAGTTATTGGCTTGGTCACCGAATCGTCGGTAAGTTGGGTGTCCAGCGTCAAAGCGTTGGTTTTTTTAAAGATGATCTTTCAATTTAAAAAAAAAAGTTAAGGAATTTCGCAAAACGGAGACCAGATTTAGATTTCTGGTAAAATTTCGAGTTAAATGGGTCACTTTGGTAAGTTTCTAGGGTGAAAAAAAAGTGATTGGTTTGGTCACCGAATTGTCGATAAGTTTTGAATCCAGCGTCAAAGCATCGGTTTTTTTAAAGATGATGTTTCAATTAAAAAAAAATGTTACAAGAATTTCGCAAAACGGAGACCAGATTTAGATTTCTGGTAAAATTTTGAGTTAAATGGATCACTGTGGTAAGTTTCTAGGGTAAAAAAAAAAAAATTATTGGCTTGGTCACCGATCAGGTTTGGGAACGACTCCCCATTCGAATGACACCCAGTGTTTAAAAAACCGTTCGAAAAAGTTGGCTGTCCAGCGTCAAAGCGTCGGTTTTTTTAAAGATGATCTTTCAATTTAAAAAAAAGGTACACGATTTTCGCAAAACGGAGACTAGCTTTAGATTTCTGGTAAAATTTTGAGTTAAATG